>KI915043.1:5960710-6064216 GCA_000473445.2 Anopheles farauti | reverse complement strand
ATTTTTGGGATTTTCGCTAGTTAAAAATTATACACATTTTTTTTGCACATTCTGCTCAGCTCATTATTTGCGCAAAAGACTAATTTAATAAACTACATAAAAAAATTTTACTTAAAAACATGATTTCCCTTCGAAACAGGGAATCATTTCAGTTCATCATAAGTGTACGCTCAATTTTGTGATTGACTGTATGCGTAACAATACATAAGCAATACATACTACGATAATCAATACTGAAACAAACATAAACATTAATTAAACTCGCGAAACTCCTGCTTGCTTCTGGCTCAATATTCGACGAACAAAAAATTAACTTCGAAATGGTCTTTTCCTAAACGCGAGTGACAGCCATAGATTCATAAACTGCCAAAGGCATTTCGAGGCCAACATAAACAAAATATCAAAGGTATAAATCGATGAAAAGGAGGCTTTAATGCGTGTGGTTTGCATGAAAAGTTACATACAACTTCCTCTGTGCATCACCTACGCATCAAAATTTCCGAATGAATGAGGATAATGTGACAAATGCGTGCCCTTGCCCTCTCCTGTGCGTTCATTTCACGTCCTTAACACATCACACAAGTGTCACATTTTGGGTCAGTTTATTGCTCCAGCGCTCCATCATATGACGTCATAGTTGTAGGAACGGGACAGCACGATGTCGACCACGATTGTAATTTTCATTTACCCCTGACGAATGATGAGGTTTTCCACCCACTGTCAAACGCAGTGAGATACGCTCAACAAGCTTTCATTCATGTGCTAGAGAGCTTTCCATCTGAAAACAACGCTGTGTGCGTGTGACATAAAGCATTTTGTTGTTGAATTTTTCTGTCTACTCAATAAGAAAAAGCTACTAAAAGTCGTTTTCCCCACTCAGTCTGAAGGTGTAAAGGTGAGATCGATTGCAAACGCTCAGTACACATACGGAGAGCAGTAGAACTCGTGACGTTATTACTGCAGTTCGATACAATGTATGCCGTGTGCGTGATAAGCAATCATTAAGAGCAGCTTTTCCCGGTTCTATAAAGCCATGTTTCACAGGCATGTGGCAGCTCGGGGATACTTAATTTTCTTTCGATCGTTTTTATTGCTTTATCGGTAGAGAATTGATGAATCCTGGTCTCTGTGTGAGAAAATTGCTTAAAGCTTGTCCCCTGTAGTTTTGAAACCTACATTCTAGGCGTTCGCAACTTTGTTCCGCGTTAAGCACTCTCAACAAATTGATATTCAACAATTTTATTACACTCGCTTTATTATTTGCTCTTATCTGCTTTTGTTCATTCTACAATAATGAAATTGCGCACACGTCCCGTATCCACCCGCTCGTCGGTAAATCTTCCGAAACCAATTGCCACGCACCCGGTGCCGTTCCTTAAGATGTCATCGTAAACTGTCCAGCCACTCTGAAGCGCGTCGATTTCATTTGCCGGGAACAGGATTGCTTCATTGCTGGCTGCTAATCGAAAACGGCTGCATGGAAACCAGATTAAAGACGGTGGCCAGTGGTTTGCCGTGCAGTAAAAAATGTGTGTCTCTTAATCTTGAGACAAGGCACCCGAACAATCACCACGCTGTGGTGAGTAGGTGGAAAGCAATTGAGATTACCATTTATGGAGCTCGTAAGGAAGGGGAATGGTGGGTTTGTATTTTTTTTGGTATCAACTTTATCCACCCAGAGTCAGGAGGTTGTCGATTTGGTGAGGTTTTTATGTTTATTCGTTTATTGTTAAATATCAAACTAAGGTTATCTATCTCTGAAATTAGCTATTCTAGGATTATTTGTCAATGTTATAGTTTGAATTCGTTGTTAAAAATTCTTAATATAATGGAACAAAGATAATTTATAAAATTGGATTCAATTTTTCATTATTATATTAAAATTTTAAGACACATTTTATCATAACTTTTTTTCAATAGCAATCTTGTTTATATATATCTTCGAAAATATTAGCAATAAAATAGATCTCCCCTCAACAGGTGGCGTAACTGAGCCTTAATCATATTACTATGATAGATCGGGGAAAAAACATAAAGGGTAATTTCTCTCAGATATGTTTTGCGCAAAATATTAACAGTCCTTGTGCATGATTTCGTTACTTTTCTTGTCAAACTGACGCTACATTTGGGGCTAACAAATGTTTTAAACAATAAATTATCCATGACTTGCCGTACAAAAACAAATAAGGAAGATTTTTATGCAACAAGCTGTCACATGTGTCCTGCACACCACTCCATCAGTTCGCACCAGCGTGCGACCTTCATCATCAGTTCGCTCTTCTAAGAAAGCCGTCAGGATAGTGGGCACCCTGGACAGTAATCAGCGCTAGCCTGCAAACACGGGGAACATCAGACGAAACAGGTCTCTCTGGTGGAGAATGAAAAATGGATCAAGTTCTGAGCGCCGGCCGGACACGAGAACGCAAACAAAGGCACACGTTCTAGAAGCGCCCATCGAAAGGGAGACTGGATAAACATCCTCTCCACCCTCCACTCTCTCCCTTCCATTCCCTCTCTCGCATAACGGCTCATTAACTGCCGTACCCGCGCACATGAGGTGGCGTCTTTCGGGTGCTTCGAGCGCGCAACATGTCGCGACCGTTTTCGCAAACAATAAGCGCCCGGTGGTGGTGTCCTTGAAGATCCTGTTCTCGCGGTTTCGAACCGGGACGCTAGTGTAAATGGCGGCATGCTAAAGCTTGTGCCACGATCGCGCGGGGTCCCAAGCCCGTACTCACGAGCAGCGCTCGGCATTTTCGTTCGAATAACTAAATCACCCCGAAACGCGCGCGGCGATCAATCGATTGCGTCGAAATGGTCCCGGGCATGCTTTAAAGATTGATGCTCACCATCCGGTTCACATATTTTCTCATTTGCACCATCGGAAAGGAAGGTTGACTGGCAGAAAAATTGGCACACATATTGGTTGTCGCTCCAAAAAGGCCCATTCTCCGAAAAAAAACACCGAATGTCTTAATTATGTGATTTCGTTTACGAGCACGCGGACGGGTGGAGAGTATCATCCGAAACGGATTAGAGAGAAATAGATCCACGGGTCTTTAAATCGCTTTTTGATGATGTTATGATCTCATTATGGACCAAACTCATCTATAAACTTCGTTCTCGTGGGTGCTTCGATGTGTGTGAAAGGGAAAACCTGAAAATAAATATGACCTATGCCTTTGGCTTTGCGGGCTTGCATGAATATTTATGCAAATGTGTCAATGAACAAGAGAACGTGTTCAACTGAATCTATAATGAATGTTTTCGGTTAAATTATGGCAAACTTGTTTATGGCATAAAATAACATAAAATCATGTTAATATGATATAAAACACATTTCTTGACCGTAATTTACAAGCTCTATGCATTGGTTTTTAGTAAAATTCATGATTTTGTATATAATCCAGAACGTTGCTTATAATTTTTGAAGAATGATTCTTTTTTAATTACTTTTTCAAAGCAACCACTACGAATCTTCCTCTCACCAACCATCTTAAATAATCGTATCATTATCGAAGCGAGACAACTTAATGATTATTCAACAGCTCTAACGCAAACGCGTGTGTTCTTTTTTCCTTTTTTCGCTTTGACTATTTCAGACGCAGTAAATAAAGACAGATCCAACGCAGCGAGCAACGTTCGAATCAGATCAATCATTTGTCAAACGCGAGATCTTTAGTACTACCTTAATCAGGCCTTTTTCACCCATATCTCGCGATCCGATCTTTGTTAAAGCCATAACTTTATCACAAGGTTAAGCAGCAACCCTGTCGCCCGGATTTCTCGTTTGGGATTTGTAGCGCGAAATAGTCTACAAAACGATATCCTCTCGCAAGGGCAGGATGCCATCGACTGGTGCGAAAACAACCCGCCATTGGAGATAATACGCGAAGTTCGTGTGTGGAGTAATTAATCACGCCCTATCGCAACCTTCTGCGCGACGCGAAGCCACCGTTAAAAGAAGATAAATCTCATTAATCCCGAAGGTAGTGGCAGTTGGGTAAACTTTAGCAACCGTATTTGGTGCGCTTCCGCAGCATAAGTTTGGCAAAGGAACGTACAGCTTCCTCCGAGAAATTGACTTACATACAAAATGATAACAACACCTGATTAAGGTCTCACCTTGCTCTCTTTCTCTCTTGCGATCGTCGCAGACCTTCGATGGCTCCTCACGACACGGATTATGCTGCCGGTGCAGACGAAGTGAATGTTGGTGCATGTCTGCGGGGCCAAGGCTTGTGGCAATGTAAGACTTCATGCCAGATTATTGCACCTGATGGATGGTTTGAATGGTTTCATAAATTTGTGTTTTTCAGCGAAAACATCGTTCGAGAGAATACAGATTGGACGTGAGAAGAGAACAAAATAACATCTTCGGCCCTTTTACATTCGGTGTTAATGTCGATGGCTTCATAACAGGTACGATGGAAGAATTTTCAGTTATTGCATACACTTCAAGGTAAATATTACAAATAGACAGCGAAGAAGCAGATAATGTATGTTTCGCCAATTTTCCATTCAATTAAATGTTTTGATTTCCACATGTTCTAAAAAGACAAATAAAACAAAGTCGAAGCATTTATAGTGTTCGGTTTTTGTGTTCGATTCTTTTAGTTTTTTAGTACAACAACTTTGTATAAAGAATAAAACAATTAATTATAAAATTCTCGTCTATTTCTTCTCTTATGTTCCCCATGTTGATATCAACTTTACGACCTTGATCGAAAGAAACATCTACCAACTCATCCGTTGTCTTTTCTGGCCGCAAGACGTATGAGGTAACATACACGACGAAGTGTTGGATTGTAACACGATCCAAGTAGCGCACGGTAAACCAACACCAACTACAACGGACAACAACACAAGATGAAGAACAAAAATTGATCCAGGCCACCGAATACGATCGAATCAGCAAACATGACAACCAACGGCAGGCATCCGAGCGCTGAAAGCTGACCTCTCGCCGTGGATTGCAAGCCTTTTTGCCAAAGCTGCTGGTTTGCCGATATGAAACCGTATTTGAACCGTTGCGCAGCCGGGACAGGTTGGAAGCAGCAGGCAACAACATACAAACCAGAACTCGTTTTCCGACCCAAACCACCACTCGTTCTCGAAGCTCATCTTTTCCATCCCGGTCGGCTGAAGAGAATCGGGGCTAGGAATTTAATCAAAACCTAACTACCAAACAGCTGGGAGTGCAATCGCAACACTGAGACGACGGAGAGAAAAAATACTCTCTGGTGCAATACGCCACCCAACCGGTGGTCATTTTTAACCCGAACCGGTTAAACCCGGTCTGAGGCTGTGGTGGAGAAGAGCAAAAATTAACAACCGAAATAAGTAAATAATTATTAATTCCGTGTGTGCTTTTTTCTGGAGCAACGCAGCATAAATTCGCACCAGGTTGTCGTTCTCGGCAGATGCACACGCGATGGAGTCTTGTAGACGAACTGTGAAAACACCAACCTGGTCGAATAAAATGCAACCTGAGGACGTTTACCATATGGCACGCTCAGTGGCGTATTTATGGCGTGTCTAGCTGGTTATTGCCAACGCCGTTTGTGGATGTGTTTTGCAATTTTAGTACGCCGACACGATCCTCCATAACTTCTTTATAGTACACATTTTATTGGTGCTACCGTATTAGCACCTCAGCATTTAGAGGGTAGCTGCTCAGAATCATAAACTAAGGAATCATCATTATGTTTATAAAACAAACCTGTGTAAATATCAGCTGGTAGGGCTAAAGAAGTATCATTCATGCTGAAGAGTAGGAGGGTGGTAGCTGCAACATTACTATCGACCATAAGATTAATCATTAATCTTAATCTCATACTCTTTAGATACGAAAGGCCACGAGATAATTGATATAAATGACGTTTTACATCGTAAAAAAATCTCGTGTTAATTAAAGAGTTACTGAAGCACTCTACAGTACTATTTTATTGTTATTTTATTAGCGTACATTATCTATTTAACCTGGTGTTCCTTGTGAAAATAAACCTACAGTCCTTCCAAAGGCAAAAAAATGTTTCAAATCATCTTTATAGTCGATTATTTTATAACACCCAATCGATTTTGTTTACCATTGATTCCACAAAAATTTGCGTAATACCTGTTTATCCGGCGCATACACTTATAATTTATCACTGATTTTATGCACTCTGGTTCATCGCATAAGTAAACAATTTTATGGCATCGTTGGTCTGAAATTCGTTAATCCGTCTGCCGTAAGCCACTGTTTTACTACCGAAATTTCCTACCTCAAAATCGAAATCTTCGAAACACCCAGCATCCAAATGAGGGGAAAAAGAAGCAACGAAACATGTCCACCCGAACGACTGCTCGAATTATTAAATCGTTTAAAGGCACACCACCGGGCACAAAACGGCTTCATAAACGGCTACGCGCGGTTCGCAATGTCCGCCACCGAAATAAGAGGTTAACCTCATGTCCGCGCAGCAGAAAGTGGGTCTTTGCGTTGTAGGTGGTCGCGCCGTCCTACACACACCGAACGGTTTCCGGCGTGAACCATTTTTCGACTTTTTCTCTGACGTGTGCGAAAACATTCGTTAGCATTACGAATTAACGGTGATTATCGAAGCTGCAGGAATGAAAATGGGAACTAAACCGTATCGATTTGTTCGCGTCGATCACGCTTTTCCAGCTTCGGCACACGTTATGCGAAGGACGTCCGGTAGTATGGACACTTGTTCGACACATGTTTCGTTGGCACTTTCAGACTTTCTCGCCTCGTCCCGCTATCACCTCGATCGTAACCAATCGATCGCAACCAGCGTGACTGTGAGTTAGAGGTGAAAGATACACGTTTAGTGACCATTATCATAAATCTTGATGGACTCACGTTATTAGGAGCCAATTTCGGTGTATGAAGGATCCTGCTGTTCTGCTTGGAAGAGCAAATCAAACCATTCACCACCGCGCCGGGACCTTCAACCCATTAAATGGCTGCTAATGATTATGATTACGATTTAATTCAATTATCAGCGAACATGCACACAGCTTACCGGGAGCAAGGATAAAGAAACGCCTAGCCTCGCCTAGCTCTTTCCCCTAAAAGGAAGCTTATTTTCCGCACCAGCAGCGGCACCTTGAACAAATTGTGCAATTTTGCGGAGCCGAAGAATTTAACGAATTTCGCTGGAAGCGTGCAGTGAACGCCCCGATCCGGGACCACCCAAGAAGGGACCCATTTTTGAGTACCGTTTGGGTGTCGTTTTTTTCGAAAGCGAGGCATGGAGATCATTTCTCCTGATGATCACCGCCTGCCAGCAGTGCCCACGATACAGAAGGCAGCAACGGAACGATCGGCTCACACTCGTTTAAGGCAAAATATACACATTTGCAGCTCATAATCGTTCACTGCGACGAGCAGATGGAAAGCTAATTGACAGGCGAACTGTCAGTCATGCGAATGGAAGGAAGAAAAAAAGGAGAGAAGCACTCCACCGTTTTGTATGCGCTGTGGCCGTGTCGACTGGGAAGTAGATCAAAATCATATGATTACAGGCAGAAAGCACGCAGATAAGCTAGAGTGCATGAGTAGTGGAAGATAGTTTAGACAAGCAGGATCGTGTTTTGAGGGACAGACAATCGATATATTTGTAACACGCACGATTTATTGAGAGGCTCAATGTCATTTGAATTGACATGTAAATGTTATAAAAGATCAATGTAATTTTATACTTGTGTTTTAAAAAAAAATATTTTGATTGATTTGTCATTCGAAACGAAACTAAAATTACAATACTTTTAAATTACTATTTTGTCTCCTAATTTATATGATAGAAGAATGGGTATGTTAAAGCCTTAGCACTGAATTTCCTGTGCATGCACTGTAAATTGGATCGTATTAATTCTACTGCATCGGAATTCGAGCCTAGAAATTGTATTTTAAATGAATATCTTATAAACGCTCTTCCCATTTATACTACAAGGCAAGTCTATACTCTTAAAGATAAAATTGTTTCAGATTCCTCAAGCAGACATTACATTTGGCGCCTATAGACCTCGCCTTTTAACGCTAATCAAATTTGGTCGTATCAATTCAAAATCGATTCGTTTCTAACGAGACGTGTAAATGTTTTCTTGTATTCTCCCACCACCCCCCGAAGGAAGAGAAAGTGGCCCTTTAACACGCCGTTACAACACCTTTTAATTAACTCCCGCCCGGAGCCCAACCATGAAATAGCATCACAAACCCCCCGGAGCGCCATTCAGGTACACAGCCTTGTCCTAGAAACAACCCAAACAGACACCGGCCCCCCAAACATATCGCATTACTTACGTGCTCCTCCCACAATCGCACACCCTACACGGGCGTCACACACTAACACTAACGATCCGCGCACGGAAATGGGCGATTGCTAAAGTGCGGTAGCACGGGCGCTGATCCCGAATTCCTGGCCGGCCGAACGCGCCGAACATTAAGCCGGCGCGCTCTAATCGCACGAAAGCACCGCCGCCGGTGTACGGGGCGGCAAGCCTTTCGTCATCACGATCCGGATCCACACGGCGCACACGGACATCGGGGCGCGTCAAAGAAGGTGCAAACGCGCGACCTCTCGCGATTGCCTCGGGCGTCATCAATCAATCTTTTTTTTTCGCAGGAGCGCGTGCTCGCAAGTGTGTACGAACAAGTCAGCCAACGTTTGGGACGGACGACGCATCGTTAATACCGCTGCTTGAAGCGGTGAACATTAGTTTTATCGCGTTCTGTTCTAAGCTCTTGTGCGTGGCTCAAGCTCTTGGCGTGTCTGGTTTTAACTAGGTTTTTGATGCGAAGAAAAACGAACAACTGTATAAAACTGGATGACGAAAGACAGTGAGAGACGCGATTGGACGCAAATTTGGGTGAGAAAACAAAAACATCACTAATCGGCTATTATGATTGATAGGCAGCGCTTTTTTTTGTGCTCCGCTTCCTTTCAACAGCCTTTCCACTGACCGGTGCGTGAGTGATTAAGGAATCGTGAGAGCAAATTTCTCCTCACATCGTGGGAGGTAACAAAAGTGTTTCTCTGTTTGTTGTCGTACATTCACGATCGTTAATATTTTGATTTTTACACTGATTTTATCGAATATTAAAACCGGTGCGAGCTTCTAATTATGTTTCTATTGATTTTAATTTAATTAATATTTCAACATATTCATCAGCAATAACATTAAACATATTCAAACATTCTGTTACAGGTCTATTGCTCATCACATCTATAAGTACCGTGTGAAAGGAAGCACGACATTCAGAAAAAAACATCAAACTCCACGCGCGTGGGCGTGTATGATCGCGTTCGCACACGCCTGGAAGCGTGAAGCGTGAAGTCGACCGAAAAAACAGACGATCGCAACAACGTTCCCCTTCCTGCGCCGTTTCGGGCGCACTGCGTACTCTAATCCGCTAATTAATTTTAATGTCTGATTAATTCAAAACCCACCACCGATGATGAACGAGCGCACGAGTCGGGTGGTAATTTATCAAACGCTTGTTAGCAACCAAACGAAACGATCGTTTCGGTGGGAGGGTCCCGCGTGTACGGTGCCAACCAAACTGCGCGGGTGTGTACGGAGATTAAATTCGCGCAATTCCGATCCTTGATCGATAGCGCCGAACGGAAGCCGGTGTGGTTTTACGATTTCGTTCGCGCGGTGTTGAAATGGTGGAATGTTAGGTTATGGCGCGTTTTATGGCATGTATGATAGAAAATGTCAGGAAAGTCCTCTAGGACATTCGTGCGTTACATTTGTTTCTGTCTTTCTTGAAAGCTTGCGGCATTTTATTTTAAATTTTAACTATTGACTTCCTTATATTTAAGACTGTCAAGGGTAATAATTAGCACATTCTAGTTTTATAGCATCAAATTCTTAAGTGTGAAAAAGGATTATATTTAGCCACGACCCAAACCACACCACCTTGAGCTCACGGGCACAGATTTGTACCCGACACCATTGAAAAAGTCATACCATATCAATCATTCTCCTATTATCGCACCACAAAGCGCGGCACCCATTTAGATCCGAATCCAAATCCGTTCCGTTCGTTATAAAAACATCAAACGGATAAACGGTTCGATTAAAACTAAATTTAGAAAGCCCGTTTCCGCGATCTTGCACACGTAACCCACACGAATCCGTCGCAACGCTCCAAAGCAAAGATGCTATTTATGCTGCTTACATGCTGTCTGTCTGCTCGCGCTCCAAAATGCACCGACAAACCGATTCGGAGCGATAATCTCGGCGGCTTCTTATCGCTGATGGAGTGTGTGTATGTGTCTGTTGGATGGATCCAACGATGGATGCTTAAGCTACCACACTCGGAAACCCGAAACTACCAGTCTCATCCAACCGAACGACCCCGAACCGACCGACCGACCGACGGCTAACTGGGTTCAATCAAAATCACATTAGATTTTAATCGCGGCCCGAGCTCGCGCTCCGCTTCGTAGGGAATGGATCGTGCGCCGCCGTTTCACGAAGGGTCGGGGTAATGCTATCTGCATTGCTTCCAGGTTGGCGCGCGATGCACGCGATGATGGTGAAGATGATGATGTTTGGTGCGAAGGGTTCGCTCCAGCATCGCGCTGGGAAGTAGGTGAGCGTAAAAGGTCATTTCAGGTGGACGTTTCCCGTGTGTGCGTCATGGGTTTTTGATGTTTGGTCGTGTGAATCTGGTGCTTAACATATTTTTTAATTGCAGAAACATATTTTAAAACTTTTCGGCTCGCTTGATGTCACGCTGAGCGATATCTATTCAAAGCGAAGAGTGTGTGAATTTTCCCTTTCAATAGAAGGGGTGGTTTATTTGAAAGCTAATAACCATGAGTAAACTCATAAGAAGCGGAAACAACCAGAAGAAAGTTGAGCATGAAACACATTTTTTGGCAGAAGACAAAAATTACAAAAAAAAAACAAAACTAGACATATTTTAAAAACAGTAATTTAAACAAATTATTGTAACCATTTTTTTATGAAACCTTTCAGTCAACAGAATCACCTAAGAAAGCTAAGCTCTCAGCTACGAAAATCATCAATTACAGCAGTAAATCGAATCTCATTAAACGTAAAATATTGTACGCGCGCTCTTACCCATACCCTACGAGCGAGCCAAACCAACTCCAACCGTTTACCGTCTGCCAGCCTGCCATAAACATTTCCACACTACATTGTTCGTGCTGACCGGGTTGCTGCAACAGTTCACATCCTAGCATTACATTAACGGTGCCCGAACGTTGTCAACGGTTAATTCTAATGGCTGTACTGTCTGCCACCCGCGCCTCTCGACCTCATCGATCGGCTAAAAAGAGGTTACGGTAGAGAAGCGAGTATAAAAAAACCCTTCCATACCCCGAGCGTGTCAGTCAGTCGAGAATGTGACACGTTTTTCCTTCCTCCGGCATCGATTTGCTGCTTCTGAACACGAGGTTCCGTGTCAAACGTCTCAGGAGTATATTGAATCACTCACCTCAGAATCTGGCGCGCAACAGCACCGCATAATAATGCACGAAACTTGAGCACAAACCCAAACGAACCGTTCGAACAAACTTCCACGACTTCCACGGTGACTAACGAAAATGAGTTAACCTACGGATCAGACATCAGCACCAGAGTTTGATTCGTTGGCGGCAATGGACACGGAGCCACGGTACCTATTGGTATAACCATTGGATCCTACATAATAATAGAGGTTCCAAACGTTTTTTATGAGTGTTCTGTTTTGCTTCAACGCGAGCATATTTTGATTTCAGTAAGAATAAACTTGAATTTAACGTTGTTTAAATTATAGACAAATTTAACGCCTTAATTTTGTAAAGCAATATAACAAATCTGGACGTGATCATAAAACAATCATCGTGAATAAATCTTTTAAACTATTTACCTTAGAGCTCTTGCCATAAGAAATTACATTACCCTGACTGCACACTGTGTTTGAAGCTCCCGTAATTTGAATACAATGATCATCCAACCTTCCAGCTACTGAATCTCGCTTGCTCCGGAATATTTGTGCCCTAAGCCCTGTTACGAACTCCCAGCAGACAGACCAGACAGGCATCGTAATAACGCCGTACCAGCCTGTCCTTGGAGCGATCGGCAACAATACCCGCGATCGTCACCTTTCAACTCTCGTTTGAAATTAATCTAGGAAAACTAGCGCTAGATCAGTCGATCGATCAAATCTACCTTCGCGGCCCCTAGCCTTAGCGCGACGCGTCGGCGAAGGATGCACCGTCTACCGGCGGCTGCCACTCGTGGAGACAGTAAAAAGCATCTCCTCCGCGCCATAATGCGCAGTTGACATCAAAAATCCGGTAGCGCGGGCGCGTTACTTTCAAATCGGTCCGTTCTTGGCTGCTAATTTGCCTACGCCATCATCCGCGCCCGATCGACATCAATTCGAATCACATCTGGAATTATGTCATAATATAAATGACTGGCTGGAAGTTTAGCGCGTGTACGCGATTAGTGCATCGGTGGATGGATCTGCCCCGAGGACGACATCACCGATGCAACCTCCGGGGCCGCATCTCGATCGCGCACGCGTATAGGGTTTCGTACCAGCGACGCATTTTGTGGATTACGCCGCAACTACACACCTCGACGTGGAATGCACATGCGATGGAGGATCATAAATCATGCATTTATCCTGCGCGTACAGACACACGCAAACACGGCGAGCTGACGGGGGTTTATTAATTGTGCAATATCGGCAATATAGGCTAGAGTTTAATTGTTTAATAATTGACTTCACATGTTTCATTATATAACTTCAGTCATCAACAGAGAACAAATGGAATGGTTTGTTTAAGAGAATTTTTCTGAAATTGGAGTGGCACATACATAAAACAACATATTTTTGAAAAATATTGCTCAGATTTTGCAACTGAAACATAAAAATATGATAAAATTTATACCACTGCGAGTAATTGACAATGTTTTAATACACTCCAAATTTGTGTTTTCATGTGCCTATTTTAAATTATAAAAATTAAAAATTAATTCTACTTAAAGGAAAACATTTGATCGTACAAACTTGAAAAATGTAGAAACCCTTAAGAAGTTAACCTCTTAAAATATTATAAAAAATCATAAAAAACATCTTTTTAACCGCCGCTTGGCACAAAATAAAAAATAATCACTGATTACGAGCAATTTGTTTAGCAAAAATATTAAGAGCACATGCCTGGATCACAAAAGATCATCGCCGATCATCATATGTAATATTCGTTCCAGGATTCTTCCACGATCACCACTAGCACTGCCCGCGACAAAACGATTGCGCACAACTGAAAATGAATGCATGTTGGCGACCGCATAATCAATCATTCCACCTACGTGCGCGGTGGTATTTACCCGACGCTAATGCGAATAGCTTATTTCTTCCACCGAAGACCAAAGCCGCGAGATCGTTTTGTGCTAGATTTGTTTTAAGCGTTGTTAGAAGCGATCTTTTTTTCCGTCGCCATTCCGCGTCCTATTTATAGCGCAAATCTTCTAGCCGTACGCCGCTCATTTCACGTCCATTTGCATATTGATCCGGTATCATCATCGTCACCATATTGGCTGTGGCTAGTTGCGCATCCTGGTCCGTCCCGTTCGTGTATGTGATCGGGTATATGACACCGACGTCGAGTTGACTTAAGTCCGAGCCCAGCAAACGAAGCCTCCTCTCATGCTGCCCTGGCACCCCCGCCGCGCACGTTCGGATGGCCATTAATTATGGGGCATATCCATTATCGATTAATTCGAGCCACATTCGAGTCGGCATTCACCCGGACGCTGCATTAGACGCTGTGCCGCACAAACCGGCGAATGCAATTTGCACCGCACTGCAGAAAGGCAATCGGCGGTACGGGTGGGATGGTGGAACACGGCCCAACAGTGGTCACACTCGCCCGAGGGGACTGGTGGTAGCCTTTTTCTGCAAACAACGAAACCCGCTGCCGGGTGCCCGGAGCGGGAGCGGTAGAGATTTCGGACTCAAGGTTCTAAGGTTTGTTCGTGCCGACCGAACGTGGTCTAGCTGGACGGTGGTGCTTTTTTTCTCACGCCATCGCGACGCGGGAAGCCACCGTGCACTGGCGATGCACCCACATCGTAAGGGTGCATATTGCACCATGGGTAAGTTTGAAAAAAAATTAGCGAATTTAAGACGACATTATAAAGAGAAGACATTTGACAGGAAGTGGAATGTTTGGCATAATTATAAACCATTTTTTTATTTAATCAGCACGAGTTTAGTCGAATAAAATTTGTAAAATTTTGCTAGTTTTTTTTTAATTTTGAAGAAAATCGTTTGAAACGTTTTGAATACAATTTTTTATAGAATTTTCGGAATATTTTAAATTTTTTTCATATCAAATGTCGTATATTCGGCAACTTTTTCGTATTTGTGCACCAATTGCATCAACACTACCGATTTGTTTGTACATCGTTAAACAATATTCAAACTGACCAGTTTAAAGTATGTAAAATCGTAGCGACGCTTGATAAAAAACATCAAAAGAAAAAAGATCTCCTAATGATCATATCATCATCAACGGCACAGGGACACCTGCCCCCGCGTATCGTTCAATACCTGACGCGACAAAACGCGCAACGAGAGTTAACTCATAATCCCTTGGCCCGATGCGGGCGCAATGGCGCAATAACAATACGGCCAAATGGCTGACAAACCGACAGTAATGAAATGAAAATATCTATTTCAATGAACCGACACCGATCACTTATGTCATTTGTGCGAAGGTTTATTAGAAGAAATGAAATAAATTTGTCAGATTATAATTATTTTCCGCCGCTTGGAAGCGCAATGACGCGTCGCAGCACCGACGGTGGGAAGCAAAGCCAGGCCGGACCTTTTGCCGTGGGGTAGCCCTCCAGTTCAGTTGATTAGCTGGATGTACGTACGATCGGTTTCTGCTGCTTAACTAAGCATCCACACACTCGCACACATGCCACAAGTTCGTTTCTCTGATGAGGAGAAGTGCGCTTTTGCGAGAAATTTTAGCGACCTTTTACGAAACGTAACGCTGGTGGAGGAGTTGCTCCGAACGAAAAACGCGCGATCGTATCGCGAAAGGTCGATCGATGATGGTGAAGGTGTAGAATCGGAGAGCATTAGTTATTAACGCACTCACACGAGCGCGGGAACCTGCCGACGGAAAATCCTTGGGTCAGTGGGTTGAACAAACGCACCGACGCGACTTCCTCTAGCGGCAAATCTCGCCACAATCAGAAGAAAGGAATGAAGGAAATGGAACCGACACGATTGGTTCCTCTTTTTTCGTACGGTGCGTTTGTCTAGAACTTGCAGCAGCACGGCAGCAAGAAGGCAGCATAGTTGATCGCGCACTGATACATAATTCATCGCCCGCTGCTGCACACTGAACGCGCACAAGGTTTTCATTAACATTTAGCTACGTGGTGCGGTGTCGTTACAGGCTCGTATCGAGGAAAAATCTTCACACCCAGGAAGGGAATTGGGTGGGAATTAAATTACTGCTCAACTAACGCTACGCAAGCGGAAACAGCAGATCGGAACAATGATCCGTCGTGACAGTTGACGATAGAGTTCAATAATCGATCACACGGTGACGAATGGCTTTGTATTCGAAGCGGAATCGATTGCAAATTATTAGATGCAATTATCGTTCTACAATGCGTGCAGCAAGCGCAATGGACGCACACTAAGTGACAAAACGAATTAATCATTCAGTTCCTTAACCTTTGCGTTCAGTTTATTACTTTTTTTAGTTCCTGAAGTAAATAATACGTGTAACGATCATAATAAACTCATGGTAGTTTTTTAAGTATTGGTTATTGTGTGTATTTATCAGAAATGTTTTTAGGATCAAAACATAAAACAATACCAATTATTAAAATTATTCCTTTTGATCACGTATTTGTTTAATAAATTATGTAATATCAAATGAATATTAAAGAATGAAAGTAGTAAGAACTGTTTTAACAATATCTATTTCCAAATAGATACAATCCAAAAGAACCAGAAATATCATACGATTGCGTAACGACACTTATTTTTTCCCCTTACAACAAAAGGCCCCCGCCAGCGGTTAAGAATTTGTGCGAAAATCTACAAATCACGCGCCTCGCCGGCCGAAGGTCCTTGCCAGCGATAATCGAAACCCCCGAAAACAGCGCAATACATCATTACACGCGGCCGCTTCCAACGGGTTCTAGGGAGGACCGTTCGAAGTGGTTTCTTTCACTTTCATTTCTCATCCCGTTTCCGTAAATGTCACGGAGACTTACGCGGTTGCGTAAGTAGCCACGGTCGGCCACGATTCTGCTCGAAACAAAACGATTAACTCCCGTGTACGGCAGGAGGCAAACCGCAGCACCTCCGGGTGCATCCTACCCGGATTCGGACGAACCAAAGCACAATCTTCGTAAGCTCTTAAGTACCGTCGGAGGCCATCCTTAATAAACGGCACGGCACACAAATATTACAAATATATCCACGACCGAATCGAACCGAAGCCATTCTCCGGGATTCGGGAGCTGTTGGTATTGTTCGGTTTCTATTCCAATCGCAGCACCACACCGTCCATCCTGTGCGGGATGTCGTGCCAGTATTTAACATAGCCCGCCAGTTGGCTGGTATTGTCACAACAAGCCATTCACTCGGCAACCGCAAGCGGCCGTTAATAAAAAGACACCCTGACCTGGCGGTGTGTCAGAATCCGTAACGCATGACTTCCAGCTTTGGGCATCGATGTCCCGGCGGTAGGTCGAGAGCAACTACAGCAACGGTAGCAGCAAAAAAAGAAAACTCAGAACCTGCTCTAAAGTGAATTATATGCTCAAAGCTCCAACGATCACAGCGGGCGGAAATCGGAGAACAGTGAATATACACTTGAAAGTTTAGTTAAGTATGCGGTAGGAGCTTGCTAAAGAATAGTTTAAACAAAAACATAACAATAACTTTATCGGAAAAACCTCAGATTTTAAAACACGTAAAAACAATAATTCTATCCTAACCTATAAGAATAATAAAATTAAAAGTAATACTTAGTTTGACTTAACTTAAAATTGACTAAATAAAAAATTAAGCATATTAAGAAATTGGTATGAACCCTCTCCAAATTTTCAATGAATACTCTGTCTGCCCTTATCTTGTCCTCGATTGTATCATCCTCACGCCTGGCAACCAAATCGTGGAAAAGACCGTGTAAATAAGCGTAACGGACACGAACCAACAGGACAAGATTCAACCGAAACCGCAATTCATCTTTGTGCGGTTTGATTTAAACACCAGCCAGCCAGCCACACATGAAGCCCAAGTTCGCGCATTCGCTCGAAGAATCCTGACGGCAGGCTGGTGGTCCCGCACACCCTTTCCACGGGGCGGAGAAAGGGAAGACACGTGCTTGCTGCCGAAAAAACAAGAACAGTGTTCCCTGTGTTGCTTTTCAATTTTTTCTGCTGATAACGGTAGTCGTGCCGCTGCGTGGTTCAGGTGCCACTTTGCATTTGCACCTAAACCGAGGGCCGCTGGAAGGTCTGGCGAAGGCGAAAGTCCCATACGCACCGAGCGTGCGTCGTCCTCCTGAACAAGGTGGTCTCGTACATGGCAGTGCGTTCATTTGTTTGGTCCTCTTTTTTTGCAGCAGCAGCATTGCTCCCCTCGCGCACTTGGATACATGGTTCGATAAAAGATTAATTTAAAGCAGAGCACAAAGCAGAGATCGCGCTTATCGCGCCTCCATTTATCAGTTGCTGCGTCTGCGGAGAAGCGCCCGCGAGCGTTCGTCCGGGGGCGAACTGGTTCGTGCGTGGTTACCACGAATATGTGCCGCACGTGCAGCGAAAAACGGGACTTGACAAAGTTGTTACGATTTACCCGCGGGTCCCGGGGCCGCCTCTTACGCTGCTGCTGCTGCTGATCAAATGTCAAAGTCAGTCGGCGACATTCTGGCGAAAGGGAAACTGCCTCGCCATCGTTTGCTTAACTCATGTTCTGTTTTTTTTGTATTAAATGGGTTGAAATTTGTACATTAAATTCGCTACAACCAAAATGCGCAGGTCGCCTTTCAGCGAGCCGGTCAACCTAATTCCGCGATCACGCATTGACATGCTTCTTGAAGGTTACCTGAACAGCAAATGAGTTTAAGGATAAACAATCTTTACAGAAAAAAGTTTATTAAATCTAGTAAACGTTGATCAAATTATTAAATGAATATTAAATGAATAAAGAAGACATTAAAACGCGTGTATGTTGTTCCTTCCAACAGGAAGGATCGTTCCGTAAAAGTAGTTCTAAACAGACACAAAATCTCTGTTTGTTATAATAATTTTTTAAAGCTATGATATGTTTATGGAGCTCAACATGAGTTCTTGATTATATATAAAACTATCTTACATCTTTTCCTAAGCCCCATAGGTTTCCGATGTAGACCAACCGTGCAGACCTAGCGTGCTGCACATCGATAATTTAAATTCCAAACTACCTCAACCACGTTAGAAGCGAAACTCGAAAATTGCTCCCAAGTGGTCAATTACCCACTGGGACCCACCGGACGGATCACCAGCGCCTACAATCCGCATCCGATTGTCTCGCTGACCCCATGACCATCAAACCAACGGGCCTCAAAATCGGACGCGCCAAATCACCCGGGCACGTTTTCTCGGGCTGGCCAGTTCTCGGCTGCATTTATCGCGCTCCGAAAATCTCATAAAACCGAAGGACTTCGAACCGTTCGACGGGCACGATCGACACGCGCAGGGTAAGGTTCTCGGTCAGAACGCGAAACACGCGCCCGCAAATTTGTGGTAGCCGTCGGCACCGCTCGGTTCTATAAAGTAATAATAATTGCAGTCATCGTCACTCCGCGGCGAGTACGCTGCCTGCTTGGCAAAGACTCGACTACATTAAACTCACATCACAATGCGCACCGATCGGATTTCGAGCAATTGGCCGGGATGTGAATCGCTCCGGTGAAAGAGCGATCATCCCGATAGGGATCTTAATTGAATGTACTTAATGGCGAGTTGTAGCGTTCTCGCAGACTAGCTTGCAAGCGTCGTTCGCTGGCGCGACTAAAACAACAGCCATTTCGATCGCATCTAAGCACACGGATCGATCGGCTGCAGTTGATCTGGAACCGTGGCTCACGGCTCACCGTGCCCGATGAACTGCCCCATTCATCAACATCAACATCTACTGCACTCCGCACACGACCTACTGCATGGCGCGTCAAATCTCGTCCACACGGGCCAACCGATCGACCGCGAGTGGAGTGTTGATCTTTTTCCTCCTTCCCTCTCCCCCTCCTTCCCTCGTTCTCCCGATGCCACCCGGTGGTTATGAAAAATGTCGGCAAACGATGATCGGGTGGCAAACGAACCCACGAACCACTGGCCTCGGTAAATGATTACTATTAATTATCGAATTAGCACGTTTAAGTCATCGGCGCTGGGTGCCGGCATTGCCTGGGTGGTATTTGATATTTATTGATAGCACAAGCGGTGCAGCATAAGCGATTCTGCACAAAACGGTCACGTTAAATGTTTTTGCATGCTGCCCGGGTTGAAGGTCACTAAACGGATTTTTTGTTGTTGTTACTTTTTTGTTCTCTTCCGTCTGCTCGGTTCCACTCCCTGCTTTGTAAGCCAATGATATTCACTCACGAGAGGGATCAAAAGTACGCTTCGCTTCTTTTCTGCCTGCAAATGTAATAAACTATTCAGAGAAATCTATAAAATGTCAGTCATAAAAATGAGTTAGTAAGCGAAACGATTACCCATTTCCCTATTACAATCGTTTCAGTATTGTTGCAGCATTCACACTCAACTCCGGCCATTCTCTTCCCTATATCTACGCGTGCTGATGTGTCTAATTTGTTTAGGCTTTAACTTCACATTCCTTGCATCGAACCGTTCATCTTTCATAATCCTTCATCACTAATTGACCTCTGCCTATGTGTTTGTGTGTATGTGCGTGTTGTGAAAGGACAAGATCGCCCAGGTTAGCACCGCGGGAGCCCAGCTCCCCTTTCTATTGCGAACAGGAACGAAGTGTCAACACTCGGACGACTCCAACTGTCACGGAACGGCCCACGAGCCGTCCGAAAGAACGAGCTAATCTTCATGATTACCAGACCGTCATGATAACTTTCTTTTCCTACGCTTCGCACCGTCTCGCATGATCCCAAGTCATGCGCACCCGTCACAATGGCTCAATCGAGGTTTTGTTGTGGCGGAAATTCTTCAAATCGTTCGTAGACTCCAAGCAAGCAAGCGGCGAACCCCAGCTGTGAAGGTTAGATCGATGGGGTTCGGTGCGGCAGCAGACCTCACCGGATGTGGGGCCGAATTCCACGGATCCGCCTGCAGGAGCGTCCGCTTCTTATACTGACAATTGCACTCTCTGCACCTCCAAAAGACATGCAAACGAATTCTTTTCGTACAACCTGATGTTCGAACTGGTTGCGTACACTAAACTAACCGAAGAGGATATTCGTTCCGACAGTAGTGAAAAGGTTCAAATATTATAATATCAACATTTTACATAACATCTCAAAATAAAAATTAGCTCAAATCGATTAGTCAGGAATTAAATCGAAATAATTTTAAAATTCAATCTATTTTTCCAAAACAAAAAAAAAAGTTCCAAACAGCTCGTTTCAAAGTTGCCACAGTGAACCACTCATTTAAATAGTGGGCTATTAGTGTTAAGGATGACGCTGGCGATGCTGCGAACTGATCGGATCCGTCGTCGCAGTTTGCCGGCACCGGACCGATCCCAGCTGGAGACCGGTCGCTTCATGCCACTTCATAGCTGTCAGCGTGATATATGAATTTGCAGCCTCAACCACCGTCATCCACCAAGTAATTGATCCGATGCTCGTAAATGATAACCGTGAGAGAAAGGAACCGTATGCTTGTTGAAGAATCATCCGGATTGTTTTTTTGCATCATGCTGTGGTCGCGATCGAAATCGGCAGTGCTCGTGCACTCATGTTGTTGTCGTATGTGCGTGTCGTCTGGGGGGTTCTCTCCCATAAGTCAATGTGAAGCAAAATGTGGCACGCTTATCGAAAAAAGCAGTAGGTAAACGTATCGGTGCGACTGCGTGGGATAGTTTGGGAAGGCACGATGGTATTGTTTGTGCTTACGCTCGTGACGATATACCACCTGGTGAATGCTCCTGGTGAATGCTCTAAGGTTGAATATTTGTACAGGTACATGTTGAATATTTGTACATGTTTTTTAAAAGTACACTTTAGCAAAAGCCTTTTAAAACTAAAATTCAAAAATTCAACACAACACGAACACCTCTCTTACTTCCCGCATCCCACATAGCTCTCTCGCGGAGCAGAAAACCCTTCTATTCTGGTCCGAAGATAAATTAGTATCATATCTCTGTCGCTTCAATTCGACGCTAATTAACCGTCCAACCGACCAGAGCCACACGAAAGGCCATTAGTGTCCACCGGTCGTTTCAACCATCAACAGACGAGCCGCACGGCTGAGAACGGGAACGGAGCGTAGCGGTAATCTTATTTGCTTAGCATTTATGCTACTGAAAGTTAAACGGTTCCCTCGCAACCTGTGGGCTCGGAGCTGAGAAAAGGAAATAGCCAAGGAAAAAACAACTCCAAACGGACTCGGATGTCGCTTTGCATTCTACGTGTTTGCGTCGTGTGTTTGATGTTCTAAGTGGAAACCGAATCTGAGAGTGTTTTTTTTTTCATTCGTCTGACTCCTTTATTCGCTGCTCTATTCCGGAATTCGGCCAGCAGTCATTGGATGAAGAATTGATGTGCGGAATCGGCCGTGCACATTTCTGGATCGTTTTGAGGCACATAAATCTTCGTTCGTTCGCAGATTATGCCGAGCGCTTTTGCAATACCCGCCTATAAATGTTAACGGGTGCGTGGATATGCGACGGACAAATCGCTAACACGAACGCTTAAGAGCCGCATATATCAGGCTGAGCCATTAATCAGTGATTGATCGAAATTTACATCCATAATGAACCGAAACATTTGCAACATGATCTTTCATTTACTATAAATTTCTTCCTGTCTAACTGTTTGGACATAGGCATATGTTTGAAAATAAAAGATAATGAAATTTTGTTAAAAAAATGGAAATAAAGACATTCATATTTTAGTATAATTCATTTTATTAAATAAAACAATCTGCTCCAATGATACGACGGCAAAATAATAACCGCTCATATCGGTAATTTTCATCCATAGACAAATTATCCTCACTCAAACACGGTGCCTCCACTGCGTTAAACGCGGCCACGATCGTGATTGAAAACTGTGCTGATCTTCGCCCGAAAACCGATTCTCATCCTCCCCCACCCCTTTGGTCCCGGAACTCCACGCTTCTGAGCTTACGCCGAAACCGAAACCGCTTACTCACATCGCCAGATTAGCTTCATTTCGATCAACGGTGGAAGAAAAATAACAACTCCCGGCGCGTGATTCAATCGATACAGTTTCGTACCCAGCTGCTCGGGCAAAGAAAGATGAATCCACGGCCCGGGGTGGCGTGCCACCGAAACGGAGCGTATAAAAAGGAACAATTTTGCATGGTTCATTTACATGGTGCTCGTCGTCACCACGTCACCCTGACCTCGTCAGAAACGGTTGATGGCGTTGCGCCATCGCCAACACCACCACTCCCACGACCGAGCGGCCGGGATGGTTGGATCCATTTGACGCTAGCCTTTTTTTCCCTGCTTTCATGTCCCGCTGGCACTCACCGATCTAAGCATCCGATCCGATCCGACGTGCATGAATAGTGTCTTATTCGTCGCGTTGAATATTAATTTATTTTCTCATTTAGCCGAACAGAGTTTTCGTGTACTGAATGAACTTGAGAATCGGATTCGTTTGTTTACCTTTGCCATCGTTATAATAATTTCAATTTCCCTTTCTTTGTCACGCTTTGCCAACAGTTTCTCCTTCCCATTTGGGTTTACTAGTGATCGTAGCTCATAGAGGGACAAATATGAAATCATAAATTTGATTACATTATAAATTTCGAGATCAAAACTAAAGGTTTTTTTATATCTTTTTAATTGTTTACTTTCCACTCTGGACGATGCACGCTGGTCATGATTGTGATCAATTCAGATTTAAATTAAGTTTTCCATGCCAAATAGTAAAAAACAATATTATTTTAACAAGAAACTTTATGTAACTTACTTAACAAACCCACATCTTCCCAAGAATAATATTACTTTTTTCAATTTTGTGCATTGACAGATTATTTCCCAGAGACAACGAGAACCATTTGTTGCAAAATCAGAAGCGAAAAAAGCCCCACCGAAGCAAATATGATTTGCAATGGAGAGATCCATCTCGATGCAGAAATGGCGCTGCGCGTCAAATAACAACACGCAGCAACAACAACAGCAACAGCAGCAAAAACATACTCTCAGAAATCAAACAATTCACGACCTCGCAAAGCCCTATGCCATCCGATCCCCGATCAGTGCCACAGTCATAATTCATGCCATCACGCGCCATCTAGCCCTGGGAGCCCGGGTTGCAAATCTGGTGCGAAAGAACGCGGTCGCCATGCGCTTTCGTTTCGTGACTGCAACGAAAGACTTCAACGCCGCGCCAAGCGATGAACCGGCCGGCTGGACCCGTGGTTGTCATCCGTGAGCGGTAAAGAACCTTCGAACGTGCGCAATCTGACCGTAAATCACTGCGATGTCATGCGATGCTGCCGGCCGGCCGTTCCGGTTGATCGATTACCGATCGACACCTGGACATCATGTGCGTGTGTGTGCATGTTTGCCCAAAGCGGACACACTTGGGAACCGTGCATGCCAACCGGTAGTTGACCAACTTTACAATGATTGCTCAATTTCGTTTCCTCATTTCAGGCTCGTTGGAAGAACGAAGCCAACTGCAAACCGGAGCGTACGGGGCAACTCTGAGAACGTTTTTCGCCTTTGGAAACCTTATTTTAAGAACAGCGGGTGGCCATCGACCGGCCCGGCTTGTGTGTCATCGTGTTAATCAAGCTCGTTTCTAGAACACTGTGAGCACAAAATTTACGTCTTCTGTTTCTCGTTCTGGCGCAAGCCACGGAGTACGCTTTTTCAATCAAAATTCACATGTCAAAGCAAACACTGCACCCACTGTACGTTTCGATTGCGCTTTTCAATGCTAATTTGATGCAGGAGACTCGCCGGTGTGGAGGTGAAAAATTGGTTTTTCACGCCAAGACAACAGCGAATTTGTCTTGCTGTCAGGGAAACGGGAGCTCCCTGATACACCATACCGTCACGTTCTGTTTGGCGGCCAGACAAGATGCAAGAGATACAAAGGTGGGCTTTGATTGATGGTTCTAAGGCTGAACCTCACGTGCAATGGTCGTGCGAGTTCCGGGGCGGACTTTAGAACGATACAAACGGGGTAGGGATCAAAGTATTCGAAAATAAGTGGAATTAATTTTATGCAAACTATTTCATCTAAACCAAAACGATGACGAAGAGATAAGAACTGAAGTTTGTTTTGTATCCATTTAGGCAGACATCAACGCAACCGGAAGAGGAAATAATTCAAACGTGCCGACTTTGTGCCCCAAAAACTGCTCTAAATCCCGACCCACAAACACACACGGGCAACGCTACTGTCTGGGTCTTTTTAATTGCCTCTGCTACGAGTGACACTTTGTTATCGCGAATGTCACGGTGAGGTTCACCCGCGTTTCACAATGCAAAGCGATCCGCTGTCGGTAGCATTTGTTGCGGAAGAAAAATCGTCCTATTCCGGTGACGCGCCACCGTGTGATTCGATTGCTTTTGGGTTGCCAAATCACCATCTGTGCTTGCCCTGAGGGCACAAAATCGTCTCGAGGCCGACTATCGGCTCTCGGTTTATTAGACTTCGCAGGTGCTCGGGTCACATATTTGTCATCTTATCGGTCCGGGCGACGGTTTATCAGGTGAAGGTGGTGCGGTTAATTATTTTTAAAAGGCAGTTTATCGCACCAACAGGATGGTTGGCAGAGGGTGCTTGAATATGCATAGATCTAAGTCAAATGTTAAATGGATTGCCAAAATTAAGATAATTTTAGAACGCAGAGCAAAACTTGAAGATGTTTAAGGTTAAAATTCTTCTGAAAAAACTTCTGTTCACAAGGAAAATATTGTTTCTTTTTTCTAAACTCTGTATTGTCTAGAATATCATTTTGTTTTCAAAAATGTATTTTGGTATAATTGGCATGAAAATTCTGTAATTAACAAAGTTATTTGAGCAGTATAACATGTGAATTTTACATCTTTAAATTGCAGATGACGAAATGTTTGAATCGCTATCGAAAGGTTCGAACCTAAACATGTTTTATCTAATGCAACACAAACTCCCCCTCGTAAAAGACATTTATTTTGCACTTTAATTTTAATCACCCTCATCACTTTGGTCCACCCCATCGTAGCATGGGAGGGCGTTACGTAAAACCATACTCAACAGACTCAATCAAGCGGTTGCTCACCAGAAGCAGCACAAATAAATTCAATAAATCGCAGAACTTTAAAGTACCCTCCTCCCCAGACGAGCATCTGCCCTCATCGATTGGCCCGTACGGCCGCTACCGGTGAACGCGAAATCGTTTTACCCTGTCAAATTTAAATATGATGCTCATTAACAATCATAAAACATTAACAGGCAAGATTCAACAAATCGCTCTGTTGAGAGGGCACCCGGCGTCGAGTGTGAGTGGACGCGGTGGCGAAGAAGGAAGAAGCTGTGCGCAAGGCGCATCGGGCCATAATTCGATTAAAACCCATCCACAACAAAGTAACGACCGATGGGGTCAGCTCCCAGCTGTGGTATAGCTCACGCCCCATAAATAGCCTTTTTTGCTTCTCTCACAAAGCGAGATGGGGGGAAAACGATGGTGGGTGATAAATTTTCCCACCGGTAGGCACAGGTTCGGGGGCGACGGGGTCCGATCCTTTCGACGGTAATTTTTTATCCCATATTTAACGAGAAACGGCCAGTCGGTCGGATTTTCTATTAACCTTCCCGTAAGGCTCGGTAGCAAAAGGTTTATCCATTATCAAAGTCCAGTTGCTGTGGGGTTGCGCTTAAATTCGCTATCGAATCAATCCTGCACGCCGATTGGGATGAGCTGTTCGCAATAATTCATCCAAACTCGCCCGGTAGAAAGACGTGGGTGTTGATGTGGAAGGAACAATGCGAGAAGCAACCGAAAGGAAACGACCGGCTAACAAATGATGCTACCAACGCCTACCGAACCATCCGCTGCGCGCTGATGATCTTTACGTTTATGATGTAGGGCTGCCCAGGGAAACGGGTGGCACACACATAGACAAGTGTACCGCCGCCTGAGTGCAAGCGCCGGCCCAGCGATGTGTTGCCTAGATTTATGTCGCTTCTTTTCAACCCGATTGGGCAGTAAATTAATTTCGAAAACCGAAGAATTATGATACTCATCAACGATCCTACTGCATGTTCTTCTCGTGGCTCGATCGACCGGGAGACTCCAAGATGAGCGATAAACTTGATGCACTTTTGACTTCACCGATGATGCCGGTGTTTCTGCACGGGCCGGTCAAACGGTTGCGTTCGCTATCATATGCTAAAGCTCACCCTCGTATCTAATCTAGCTTATGTAATCGGCTTAATAACTTGCGTCGCTCGCCATCCAGTATAAATTGCACACTCCGCGCACACTGTTGTGTTTCTGCTGTGCGTGTTGCTTTTTTCCTTTTGATTTCTTTCTCCCTCTTCCCCTACAGCTTTCAAGTGAAGATGGTGTGCACCTTGAACGACCCATGTAGGCTTGTTTTAGGCCTATCGCTACGATCTGTTTCTGAAATGATGCTTTTACAGATGTACTAGTGGATTGTTACAACCACTTCAGCTTCAAAGAGCTGTTACTTCTTCAGCTCGCATCTGATTATAGAGATGTTGTTTAATCAACTTTTAAATATGTGATATTGCTGTAGAGTCATATGCATTTGAAAGAAAATTCATCTACGTTTCTGAAAGATTAAACGTGAGTAAAAAGTTCAAAACTAAAAACATTTGAAACTAAGTTTTGTTTTATATGTTTATAAGCATTACATCATAAGAAATATATGTTAATGAAATGTCTACTTGTTTCTTGTTCAAAACAAAATTGCCAATATTGTCAAGAACTGCACAGTTTGGGTTAAAATATTATTATGTAGACCTCGTAAATTAACTTCAATGTACAGTTTTGCATATGCCAACATCATCAAGTGAGTCCCCAACAAGACTTTCACTTTCTTGTATAAACCTCAAGCAGTTAGAAAAATTGACGAAACGATAATCAACCGGCACGTTTGAGCTGAGCAACGCATTTTCAAGCTCACTATCACGCCTCCGAATGAAAATGCACATCGAACCGGACAGTGATCGCTTCCTAGCCTCATCATGATGCTGATTTGTTTGTCGATTCTACACGAAACGTTCTCGGATCGAAACAATAAAATTAATTTTGTGCCGACAACCCGGACAAGATAACAATACGCCGACGATCGCATACGCGTTCAACTTCAGTTCAGTATTCATAGTGGGCGTCCATAAACATTGCCATAAAACTGTGTTTTATCCTACAAGACGCGCGCGTGGCAGGTAAAAAAACACAAGCAAGCAAAAATCAATAACTTAAAAGATTAAACCAAGGAAAGCCGACCCGAAAATCTAATCTGACCATATGCTGCATTGCATTTGACGCTAATACCAAGCACAACTCAAATGCATCGCTCTATCGCTTAAAAACGCGAAAATTGCATTAGTCTACCAGGCGACGGCTACATTTATGGCACTGATTTACACCACTGCAAATTCTGCTGCACTGATGAAGACATTTATACGGCTTCATGCTGATGTGGGCGGGATTGTGAAATGATCATACTAAATATTTGATCAGCTGCTTCGATCGTAAAGATGAAAAAATATACTTTTTAAAATGATTTTAACGAGTTTTGCATAAGACAAATTAGGGATAAATTACATGCCACATAAATCATTACTTTGCTTTATCGCCTGTTATCAATTATCATCTATATTCGGGGTCGTATTTTTATGCTCCATCGCTTTGATTTACGGTGCATCGTCGTCGTTTTCTTGACGTTCCACATTATTGAAGCATTCGCCAATCACCCCACCTTTTAAATGCGAACCCCGTTCGTTCATTCAAATTCTCACCAGAACGTTCTCCTCCTTCAACTTCCTGCATGTGTTTCTCCTACTGGCGCACCGCGTAACTATTAAAATAAAAGGCATAAAAATTTAATGCCTCATTTATCAGCCTCGAAATCCGACTTTTATATCCGGCCCGCATCGTAAAACACACCAATTCCGCGACCACATCACAATGGTGGTCACGACGGAGTGCCACACACGGTGCCTCAAACAGAATGGGTAACAGAATGGGTTTAATAGCGAGGCGCAAGCGGCTTGCGCCCGGTTCTGGCGGTGGTGGCGGCCGAAATCGTTTGTCCGCCGACTAACATAAAGAGGTGACAAAGAGCGAACGACCGTTTGCCGCCTAGCCTTGACATTACGTCACGCCCTAAGGATGTGATTGAGGTTTGCTAGCGTGTTTTAACAACGGTTTTCGATTTTGCTATCGTTTCGTAGAGATCGTTTCGTAATTTATTTTTTAAACAAATGAATCAGTCAAAAACTATTTTATTCAATATCAAAATTTATTTGCAATAGCATAAAATATGTCTTTTCCATCGACATTTGACTGTTTTTTGTTTTCTTTTTTTCAATTTTCCATCACTCCCTCCGGGTAGGCCAGCCGTTGAAGCCATCGTTTATCGGCGAAAAGTTCACTTGAAACCACCGGTTGGCCCCACTTGAACTATCGGTCACGTTAGCGCTCACTTCGTTCGACATCCATTACTTCGCAAAAACATTCGCAAACGACACGAGCACGGGAAGAAAGTACTACAACAATCGCTAAACATTTTCCCGAGCCGCGGCTGCTGCTGCTGCTGCTGCTGCTGTGGTGACACATGGTGATCGGAACGGTTCAACCGCTTCGGGGCTTTACGTCACGGGAACCAAACGGTGTGCCCAAAATCTCACCACTGCCGGTGTGACCTGCTATGATGTACAACAACAACACCGAACCGCCTGGTAATCGACAACCTGCAACCCCGAAACGTACCAGCGGAGTGCATTTTTCTTCCGTACCACCGCGCCGCAATCGATCGGCCGACGGGTGGTGGCTGCGAAACGACATCAAACGGCTGCGCCTTTGCGCCACCGAGGAGAGCAGAAAAACAAATCATTCCACTTACCGCAGACCCCATGGGTGGGTGAGGAAAGAGATATGTTTGAAGGAGCAGTGCAGTGGAAAAGAAAAGCTTCGCTGGCTGTTACTCCGCTGCATCGGGACATAATTCTGCACCGGGACGTAGCAAGTTTGATTTTTCTCCTGCCCACGTTTCGGCACCGAATTAAACCGGCACCATGAAGCACGATTTTCCTATTTGAAAAATTGTATTCTCGACCTCTCGATGCGGACCGACCGTTGCAGGCACCGCCGCCCGCCACCATTCGATAACGATACCGCGGTGAGTGTTCGATCGGTATTTTCCTGCTGCCGGATCGCGAGCTGCTTTTCCCGCGTCGCTTTACAAGTCGTGTCAAGCAGAAGGAACGAACGGAGAAACTTTCATCTTGTTAACCGATACCCGCGTGCTATGGCTTATGACACCGGCACCGGTGTCCCCGTTGGTACTAGATTCTCCTTACCGCTCCGTTTGCATGAAGGAAAACTTCTGTTCCTCCGCCCAGTGCGAGACTAATGTTCACGAAATCAGCGTAAAGTTTTTGCCAACGGCGCAGTACAAACGAATAATCTTCCGTTGCGCAATGGCTTTTTTTTGCTTCTCGTTGTGATGATTGTCATTCGTGCATCATTTGTCTGTTCTACTAAAACAAAAGCATAAATTAAATTTAATGCATTTTCCCACAGAAAAGAAAGACTGAGGGAATATTCTCACAAACATTTTTTTTCAATCTATGTATTGTGTTTATTTGCAAGAAAACATTCAAATCATATTCCTTGCTGCTCAGTCTCACAATATTATTGATGCAATTCATGAAAAGCACTTTATTCCTGCTTAATGCTTCCCAGCACAGATTAAACGATGTAAAACTTCACATACAGCTGTAAAATAATGTTACAGAAGCTAAAGCACATCCCATTATCGTCATCCCTTTTCTGCCGCCCTTTACAACCAATTATATTGTTTAGCATAACGAGGTGATAAAATAACCATTTATACCTTTTCCAACCAGCCTGCTTACAGTGCGGTGAAACAATACTTCAAACAACAGTTTCAATTCATTACCGCTCCGCAACTATCCGATTACGGGGTGAAAAATATTGCCACCGGGGTTTAAACGGGAAAGCCACAATGGAAGGACATGCAACTAGATGCAACCGAACGAAATTAACAAGCGTCGATGTCACCGTTTTTCGTGGGGAAATCCGATCCGAAGCAGAACGACCGACCGTCCAACAATATATTTTCCCACACGAACACACGCATTCTCGTACCTCCTTGCCCTCTAATTCTCAGAAGTGGCAGAAAATTTATGTTTACGATCACCTTTATCGTCAGCACTAACCCTTACCGAGTGGCTCGACGAGGCCGGCGTCGTACTGGTGGGAGCCGAATGTATCGATAATCATTATGTTAGAAGCCCGTTACCAATCAAAGCACTCCCGCATTCAAATGAAGGGTGTCCAGCATGAACGGTGGGCTACAACGGTCCCGTGATAGCACCCCACCCCGCCCCGCCGGAAACGGTAGCTGCAAAATAAATGGCAATGACGCTTATTTTATGCTGCGTTTTTCTTCCGTTTTTTTTTCTATTAACTAGCTCCCCCGCTTTCCCAACATTGCTCGGTTTCCGATCGGTTTTGGATCCGAAAGCTGTTGGATTTCTGTTGCCGTGCCAGCTCCCGTGAACGTTTGCTACGGCTGTTGCACCAGTTTCTGCTTAATGTGCCTGCTTGTGTCCGATGTGTGCGATCCATGCAAATGAGCCTGTGCGCACGCCTGTCGAACCCGAGCCTTGCGAGTGCGCGATGGCGAGCGAGATGGCTTGCCTCTGGCTGCACCAATTTGTTCCCATACGAGCCCGCTCCCGTTCGCCCCGTGTCGCACCACACGATACACACTTTGCATTTGCGCATTGATAATAATACGCGACGCCAGACAAATTCGAAACCGTGACTGATCGATTGGGAATGATTGTCAACGTTGACAGGTGTTTCGTTTCTTTTTTTTCGTTTTTCATTCACTTACATCCCTCGCTTCGTTACGAGTTGACGGTGGCCGGTTTGTCATGGGACAGTTTCTTTTTTTTCGTTTTGCCTCCCCGACTCCAACTAATTGGCGTTCATTTATGGCTTTATTGTTGGGGCGGCCCGCGCTTCGCGTTTTGACTGGGTGATGCTGCCTAATGGTGACGGTAAACAGTAAACGTGTAATTGCACCATTGGACCGAGAATGAAGCCACGCTAATGGTGGTTTGCATAGAACCGTGCATTAATCATGTGTTTCGAGCATAGCATAGAACAGCTGGAAAGGTTCAGCCGGACATAATACAGATTTATTGGGTGCTCAACATTTTCCGCGAAAAGCCACGGTTAATCGATTTCGCGCTTTATAAGCGTGGTTAAGTGAGAAGCAGAAAAATGGCGCGCTCCTTTCACTATCATTATGGGATTGTGATTTTATTTAACTCTTATTTTCTGTCAATTTTATTCAAAATTATTTTGTCTGTCCTTAAGAAAAGTTCAATAGCATTCCTAAATTTTCCGTTCAAATTTTCTAACACGTTCAGTGTTTCTTTCTGCAGTGCTCTGCACCGTTGTTCTCCCTCCCATGTCAGCAACAGCCTATCATTCGATTCCGAATTTATTCAATATTAAATTGACCCTAAGGAGCACCAAGCGATGGCTCGTGAGAATAATCAAACAGCCATTTTATAATGAACTGACCTGCTTGAGCAAATCGTTTCGCTGCCTCGTGCTTGGCGTGCATCCATCTTGCCACCAGCGCGTCGAAGCTGCTGGATGCTTATCCCGTGTGCTGAATTCCACACCCGTGCGCATCACAATGATCGTCCGGTGGCGGACTCATGCAAATGTTACCCACGAAATAAGTTTGCAAAAGCAAATGCAACCGAACGGGCGGCGCTTTTTGTTTTTTATTTTTTATCGGTGGCCATCGGCGTCGGTAGGAGGTGTTGAAAGGCAATCAAATATCAATATTTATGCACCATGAAACAATCCGCGTGGTGGAGCTACTCGCCTCGAGGGGATGTGCATGAGCTCCACGGGATGAGCTCCGTCTGCGTTGAATTCGGAACGGCGTCAGCAGTATGGGAACGAATTACGCTAGCGTGTGTCATGCATTTTTTTTTTTCAAGAAGCTCGTCCCGCTGGGAATGCAGGCAGGCAAACCACTTGAGAAGAGAAATTCCTTTCCGCAACGTTTCATAATTTAGTACAGGACATAATTCACGCGGGCGGTACGTGCGGTATCTTTAATGGCTTTATTATGGGTGAGAGCGCTGACGAGAAAGCCTCCGCTAGGCGTCCGAATCAACAAGGAGTTGTTGTGTATGTGTGCGGAACACGTACATCCATTTAATTTCGCACCCATTCCCGATCGTTTATCAATATCGCGTCCTTAGCGCAATTGCAATTACATAAACCGCGTCGGTAAATGTTGCCACGTAATGAAAGACCATAAAAATTAGACGAATTGATTGTTTTCCAATGAGCCGAAAACCCGTCGAGCGGACCGCATCAACCACGGCCGTCGTGACAAATCCACACTGTGGGGGAAAAAGGAAAGGAAGTTGCGGCTCCTGCCCCAACTACGACCAGGGCCAGACATGAGAATGAAGAACCGAGGCGCACTGAACCGTACGAACCTCATCACACAAACCAGAAAAAAAGAAAAAAATCGCCAAACCCGTAAATGAGAGTGCTCCCGCTGACATGAAAACAACATAAAACGTTGCAAATCAACCGATAGCAACCTGAAGCATGGACAACCTGCCATCGGGAACAAAAGGAAAACCGTGGAAAACGAAACGGCTGCACGAGTAGACTCCGAGCCGGGGTCGCACCGGGTTAAACATTTGTCGTGGGTTGTGTCGTTAAAATTAGCGCTGCTTTATTTTCTACATGCAACCGTCGCTGCCCGCCACGCGGCTCAAGTGCATGTGCAGCGGGATGGGAATTAGAAAATCACGGCCCGGTTGGCTTCAGTCGCAAGAAACAAACCCGTTTCTGCCGGCACGACTGGTGATAACTTTATTTTGCTCGATTTGTTGACTGGCTGATTTGATTTTGTTTCGATGCATTTGTTTGCGGGACATCATAAATAATACGAGAACAATGCGATACAATAGACAATTAAATTAGCTAGCGAAGATCGAATTTCGCCGCGATCGTGGCGATCATTTTCCATAAATCTCACACCGTGAACCGCGGAAGTGATGTGGGCCTCGTGTGGCTCGGTTCGTGCCAGCACGGGGCGATTGTCGTCATATACAATGCTTCGTTGATCGTGCCGCTTAAGTGAAAAACAAATAGATGGGATGAATATTTTCTTTTGTATCTACGATGAGAATAAATAAAAAATTGACTCCTTTAAACGGTAAAAGAAAAATTCATGAAAATGAATATTTAAATAACGAAATTAAACAACAATAGACAAAATATTTTTTCTCTAAACTAACATGGATTTTTGATAAATATTCAAATAAATTCTGTTATCAAAGTTATTCTATGTGTCTCTCACTGTATCTCGCCTACTACAACGTACCATAGATTGTTTCTAAAGCCGATTTTATCTTCCCTCGAATGGCCCCAAAACGATTACAATAAAACAAATAAAAAACAAGGAAACAATCACAGAATCGAACGATGCACCTAATCTGCCCGAGAAATCTGCTACTCGCGGGAGATTTAAACTGAACAAACAACAACACACCGGGAATAAGCATTCAAACCAATGGCTCGATGCAGCAGCCAAGATCAAGAAAACTTGTAGAAAAGGCGTTTTCCTTTCGCTCCCTCCCATGATGCTAGATCAAAAGAATGATCTCTATCAGCCGACTGCGATCTTAGAAGCATTTTTCTTCGGGACGGCCCCCAATGCAAAATACGCTGCCAGATGTCATGCACTCTTCACGTATGGCCCTGTGTGTAGCTTATGTGTATTTTGGTTTCGATTCTTTAACAATCACCACCTTCATCCGAGCTGATTTGTTCCATTCCATTTCTCCTGCGCCCTCAACCAGTAGAAAAAAAAACCTGCTCTCATGAATGCTTCCTCTGATGAACATTATGCTTGTGAATGCATATTTTCAGCTTCGTTTCACACTCCCTTAATCTCATAAATCATCAATGGTGCGAGCTGTGGGCCCTGTGTGTCGTAGCGCTGGGGGTTGCCTACCACACCGGCGAGGTGTTTCCATTATGTCGGTATGAATCAGATCGGCAGGAATCGATAGAAGGTGCACACGGCGCACCGGACTTTGTGGTGATACAATGTATAGTTCCTACATTTTACAACACCAGAAGACTCGGTTCCCGGTCGCTTAGTTTCGACGAAACGGCTCGGCTGCCAAACCCATAAAACTAGCTTCGAGGTGCGAATGAGCTGAGGGCCGAAGTTGAGTCAGCTATCGGTTGAAAGTTCAGCAAGGCGGAGGACAGAGCAATACCGAATCGTCATAGTCATGTCAGAAAGATGGGTTGGTTGCATCACGACTAAACCTAAGTGGCGTCTGCTTGATTATTTTACTCGTTGACTGTTTTTTAAATAAAATAGTTGATTTTTGATTGTTACACAAACCGAAAACCTAAAACAATAGTTAATTATTTTATTTTTATTTTGTTTTCATTTGTTAGAGACGGCCTGGCCATATTGCTTACAGTTAATTTTTTGATTTTGATTAAATTTAATCACATAAAGGTATGTAACCTCTTTAATTTCCCTTAATTTTTAAGCCATTTCCGAGTCCAAGGCTATGCAAAATCGTAACGATTCAAAATGAGGCATCTCATTGGAATGCTCAGCAATGATAGACTTCGATTTTTATCCCCACCCATTCAAAAACACACCAATTTCCAGCTCCAAATCCATGCTATCAAACTCCACTTATACCAAACCGCATTAAAACATTCCACGCTCGGTTACAAATAATTATGATTTCGAGGCCATAAATACTTCGCGCTTTAGCCCGGGACACATTAGAGAAAAGCGTGCTCTTCAGCAGGCACTCATTACACTTCCTCCTTCTCCCGGATTCCTGCCAGCTTGCTAGAGATTAAAGTGCAAAATCGAAAGAAAAAGTAAAATCATAGACTTATGAGAGCCCCTCTCAACGGGGTCGCCTACAAACACGTAAGGTACACGAGGGCCGTCCGGAATAAGAAGCGGAAAAGTCGTGCTTCTTCCTCCCCACGCACACACACACCTTACTGCCGCTAGCCCTAATCACAGAAATTATGCTAATTCAATGAATACAAAGTTTCGGGCTCACATAATTGAAAGGTGATTATAGACAAATACATATAATTGATTGGTAATTTCCCATTTTCAAACATTTTTCTTCCCCATCGGCGGTACCGGACCAAGCAGGGCCGGTTGAAGATGTTGAGGTCGAAAGCCGGTCGTTCGGAAAGCGCCTGCGGTTTGCGTCCGGTGCGGTCCAGTGCCGTCTTGTCAAGTCGGCAGGAGTAGCAGCACCACCAAGAAAGGCCTCCCGCTCGGGCCGCTCCACATTTCGTCCGAAAAACCACTCATCTACCTCGCGCGATTGCTCAATCGTTCGTGAGACGGTCGCGGTGCTGACCGTGGACTAGAAAGTGCTGCAACTGGTGGTGGTAGTGACGGTGCGAGATGGTTATTTTCCCGTGCCAAGATGTAGCACTTTGTAGCAGTTCTAGTGCGGTGTGCAATAGACACTAGCGCGCACACAGACAGAGGGAATAACGATCACTCGTCCAAAGGAGAGTCCGTACCCGCGAAATAGGGCTAAGGAGGAAAAGGTTTCATTTTTCTTCGCTTCAACAAGCACTAGGCTAGCAAACGTATCAATGAGCCCGTGAACCACCCCGCTTAAACAGCACATGCACGTTTTACAATTAAATTATATACCGACGGTTCGCCCTCCTCCCAGCGCACGCTAATAGTCAATATCAATAGCACACGAAACGCCGTCCCGATCCGCGGATACGCACAGCGAGAGATTCAAGTTTTAACATCAAAAGACTTCAACAGGCACGCAAGCGACGAACCTTTTTCTCAACCGTTCCGTTCCGGTGAATACAACGATCCCACCAATCGCGCACACCGTGCACATGTGTGCCCGCAGAAGTTTTTTGATCGCAGTTGAAGGAATTTCTATCATCTCCAAACGGGAATGGGAACAACGAGGTGAGCAGCAGCAACAGCGTTGAAAAAAAAAAGATCACATGCAAATGATAGTTTCCCTCCTGCAGCAGGTACCGCCGGTCGTCGGGAAGCTGGACAGCTTCAAACAAAGAGAAAATTTTCCCTATTAAATTGATTATCCGAAGCAAAAACGAGCAGCCGCACACCGCGAATGGGATGCGCGAAACATGTTTTATCAATCAGCCCAAATATCGTCCTCACCCTGCCGCAGCCTACCAACGCACGGAAGCGAAACAGCAATAAACCATTTAAACATGATGCCGCGTTTTGTGATCACCCGGCCAATCGGCTTTAATGTGACACGGCACGGTGTAATTTACACGACGCAAACACAAACCGGCAAATCGGTGCGCATGTCATATGGAGTGGAATATAAAAACAAACCGGCACCGGGAGAGAAAATCGCCGACGTGCGCAGCAAAGCGGATGGTTTTAAAGGGGCTGCGCGACGGCAATCAAACATGGGAAACAAATCTTTGCCCGCGCGTCGCAGGTCCAGACCGCAAACTGCGCCCGCAAGTTTATGGTGGAATTAAAGCGACCATGTGGGTAGCGCGCGGTGCTGGTGGCAGCAGCTGCTGCTACTACCGGGAGGTGTAAATCATTTGTAAACGGATCCCGTTGATAGACTCTAATGCGAAAGGGATACATTTTCATTCGATTTTTTTTTTTGCTGTTTTTTGTGGCGGTGAGGGCTGGTAGAATCCATTACGGCATGGAACCGTTTATGGTGATTATCGTTGCAAATGGGGTGATTTGTATTTGTTTCTTAATGGAATAGGAGAGAGCTTGTGATCAAGCGAAGTAATTGTATTTGATATGATTTAAAAGTGGTAGAAGATGCTTGCAAACCTCCTGGTCAACAAAGTTTATAATTAAAATATAAAAACAAACAAATAGTGCTTGCAAAATGTACAACAAATTAGTCAATTAGTGTCAATTTGTGAAAAAAAAATTTCAAAAAATAATTTTATTTAACCCTTTATTTTGCCTCTAGGGCATCCACTCGACCGGTTGAATAAAATGTATCCTCTTTTTTCATACCAGGTGCAAACGGAACATCTACTCGATTGAAACTGTCCCCAAGAGGAATGCTGTTAATTAGCGAATTTCCTTCTCATCCCACCTTGAATCAAACCTAATCCCAGCCACTCGTTGATCATACCGATGCCGTACTGTCAACCGTATCGGCTTTCCTTCAGCATCTGCCCAGGCTCGGGTCACTGCACACAAGGGCCAATAGGGCAATCGTGTGTCGAATAATAAAACTGACTCACTAAATCGCACCACCGGGAAATCATTCCCCACCCCTTCCGCGAGGAACCTTTTTCGGAGCGTGTCAGCTGACTCTCGTATTTTCCCGCCATATTTCTGTCGCGCGCGCGTTCGCCCGCTCGATCCACTCACGAGTTTGCGTCGGTGAAGAGTGAAGACAAAACTTCCCCCTGCTAATCTATTCCACGAAAAATCCGTCCACGCTCTCACTGCCCGTGCCGGCTGCCCCGTACACAGCAATCGAAACAACGGAATCCCCGAGCCACCGCCGGTGAACCTATCCCGTGTGGATTTTGTGGGAATATGGTTGCTCTATTTGACCCACATGAGCCCCCGGTTTGCGAAGGGGTGCAGCTCACGCTGGTCGCCCGCCACGTCCCTTTTCCCGGCACAAAACAAACCACATGCCTACCACATTCGATTGCACATTTGAGCTCCACTAGTCTGTTTTCTTTCTGTTCGAATGTATGCTTATCATCAAACACAACCATCCACACGGCAAACATTTGCCGTCGCTCGTTCGCTCAAACCACATCGCACCACCGCCAGCGCTCGGATTATGCACATTTATGCATACGATCGATCGATTATGAATTATGGCTGTTTTAGGATTCCTCCGGTTAGGGCGGTTGTCGCTTCTCCGGTCGGCTTCGGGGAGGAATCCGTGCGCGTTTATCGACCGACGACCACCTAAGCCAGCATTTCTGATGCTTGCCTCGCGCGGTATCGCTCGACGGGATTACATGCCGTTTTTCTATTGCTAATATTGGGGAGAGAAAAAAATCCGGTTCGATACTGGATATTGAATTTCATTCGATTGCACAGTCACAAGGAAAAAAGTATCATCCCATAGCATGGGAAATCGAGCACAAAACAAAAACTTAAACAAAATTTATTTGTTAATAAATTCTATGCAAAAAAGTTTAAAGAGGCATTAGTGAAACATTATTTAAACACATATTAGATAAGCACTCAAACAAAAAGTATGTTCAAATACCTGGCTTCAACGGAATACATCGCAAGAATATAGATTAAAAAAAACTCAAATTTTAACTTTCTCAAACTAGTGTGAGAAAGTGAAACCTCTCCCGTCAGCGAATTGCCCAAGTTCTCGCCGATTAAACGTCTCGCGAAGCAGTAAAAAAACAGCAGTAGAAGAAGCTCGAATAAAGATTCGATATTAACTCGGTCGAATGTTACCGGGTCGTTTTCCTGGCGCGGCTGATGAGTCCCAAATGGGTGGAGGGGAAAAGAAATCATTTCATCTTGAGCATGATTTCGATTTACCACTCCACCTTCTCGCTTTACACCTCCAGTCCCCAGGCTGCCTATGAGGTGTCTGCCAAGTGCACGATTCTATTATGAAACGGATCCGTCTGTTGCGAAGCATTGCTTCTTTGCCGCAGCATGCAGCTGCGAGATGGGCCAGGATAGCCCACATCGACACAAACACACTCACATCCACTCACCCACAAGGAGAGCTACAAAAACAGTATGTCTGCCTTGATTATGATTATCATTTTGACACGACATACACCGCGCGAGATCGAGAGCCAACGCGAATGAACTAGCCGTTTGCACGCCGCGGCCGGCGGATTAATGCTACGAAGGGCGGGCGAGACAGGAAACGGAGCGTGGAAGCGGAGGTTTGACAGCTCTGCTAAGCAGTCGAACAAGCGATCGCCGAACAGCGACCCGGCTGCGGGAGTTGCGGGAACTCGCGCACTGGATCATGTTTCCCATGTTGTGTGATGCTGTTATTTTTCTCCCGTACCACTCCTGCCACAGGGCGCACGCCTCGCTGTCGAACGGCTGAGGCTCACACCTGACCGCCGCACACCCATCGCCCGGTCGCTCATGCATGAAGCAAAGAACGCCTTTATCCTCACTGATTTCTGATAATCACGGACGAGAGAGAAAAAAAAGCGGCTGCAAACGAAGCAGTTCACGGCTGGCGCACGGAGAATCATCACCACACGGAGCATGGGAGAGTCCTACCGAGCGATGTGGTATTGGTCCACCTGAAGCACACCATAATCGAGACATTTTCAACACTTCCACACCGGTGTGGCTCGAAACCGAGCTCCACGCTCGTTGGTATGATAATTTATTAAAATTATTAAATAAGCATTAAAAAGCGCGCAAAGACTTTGTTGTCTCGTCTACAGCCTCAGCTAACACGCTGGTCAATGGGTGCATTATGCTGCTAAAGATTTTGTACCACCAAGCGGCCCACCGCGGTGATCGTTTATCTTCACTATCCTTGCAACCGAGCCTGCCTGAAGGGCTTGAAGCGATCGTGGATTGGTTTTGATGGATGAACGATCAACTGCATGCACCGGCACGGTCCAAGGTTTTTCGCTCCAAGGCGGTCGGGTCAAACGCGAGGGAGTGCTAATTATGGATCGTTTGCCGAGCGCAGGGTCCGGTCCTATCGATTCGGAACTCGGTTTAATGTTGGTGCAAGAATGAGGCTGAGAATTCTGAACAATTATTGATGAGATATGTTGTGAACATTCAATGCACAATGTTAGTTAAAATTTCAAATTTTGATTATTTTCAATCTAAAGTCTTTTATTGTGCAAATAACTATCAAATTTATCTCGTATTTACGGTTGAGATTGTAAAATTGTAACTATGACTCTGAAGAACGATGAATTATGTTTGTTAAAATTGTTCAAAGCCAAAGTCAGCTATTTTTAATAAAAAAATTACATTACGATATTTTTATGATGTAATATTTTTTGTTTACTTAATCCCATAACATGTTTCGAAGTCAATTTCAATTTGTCTCACATGATGTTTTTGCGGTGAAACGGCCAGCATACTAACTTCAAAACACTCTCCTATAACCCATTGGCTCACCTTCACTTCCCACGCGCTGAATTAAAAACCTCTTCCAATGCGTGTACACAATGTACACTTCGGCACCATGAGAAGCGGCGCCTGAAACGACAAAGAACTTTGTATTTATTTTCTACCCTTTCCACTCGCCCCCTCGCCCCATCGCCTATAGACACTCATTTTCCGCGAGGATCGTGTCAGTTTGATCGTAAAATTCCACCACCGTCTGCCGCTTTTTCTTGGCCACCGCACGAAAAAACAAAGCGCATGGCGCATGTCGCCCATGCGGGTACTCGCACACACAAAAACACATACTACTTACACACACACACACACACACACACATCCAAGTCCTCATTTGTATTCCACCTCGGCGCATCGGCTATCGATGCTGATCGTTTCCCTAACGCCCTCGTTTGTCACCACCCTGCCGTTCTCCCAGCAACTGCGGCAGCACGACGCCAAAGCACCGCCACCCTCCGCCAATCCCGCCGGGGTCCTTCAGGGATACCGATTCCCTACCCGAACAGCAAAAACACACAGCATCGAACTCACTCTGCCGAACGTCGAGCCCGGGCCACGGGTAGAAAACCAAGTCGTGACCAAAATTACACATTTAAATTCGAATTAAATTTCCTTAAATCCTCACTCCTATTTTCCCGCCGGTTCTAGCCAGTCTAGCCAATCGCAGGCGCTGGGGCGGCTGGGTGTGCGCATCTCGCTACGGCCGCGGCCTGTAATCTTCCCTATGCGATTCCCGCAGGAGGCGGTCGCGAGACCCATCGGCGCGGAATCAGCCGTTGTTGATATATGTACTTAGTCAGTTTAACATAATGGCGCAGCATCCCGCGCACTATCGTCTGCGCTCGCGCCCTCGTGCCTCTTCGTAAAACCAAACGAAATGATGAAAAACGTACCAAACTACAAAGCCGTCCGACGTCGCACTGGATGGACCGCGGCGCTCATCCTGTTCCCGGGATTGGATTGAGGGCTTGCCCGATTTGCACGAGCCGCTTTATTCCGCACGGGAGAGCGACCGAGTACAAACATAGGAAAACAGAAGAAAAAAAAACGACACTTCATGTCTCATTTCAGATTGCTCCAATCCGAGGCGTGTGATGGGGCGGGCGGGTGGAATAGAAAATCAAACTATCCTCTCTCGACATTAACATTACATGGCGTTAATGTTTTTTTTTCGCTCCTCCCAATCTTCTTCCTCCTTCCCAATCTCCCAATCCATCCCTTCCAGCTTCCCAATCTTCCCAATCTCCTCCAACACTCCTGCAGTCCACGGTCCACATTCTGCTTAAAATGTTGCAACAAGTCGCACGACGACGGATTTTCAACGGACTTTTGTGTGCGCTTCGTTATGTGCGCCGGCTTTGCAAATCTCACCACGATGATTGCTAACTGCGGCGGATTCTGCCGCGGGTACTCTGTCCAAGCACGACACATAAACTTGTCTTATAATTGTGTTATTATGGGTGTGTTGTAGACAAACATGTAGCGAGAAAAAGCGATTCAAAAGCTATAACGTTCATAGCTCTAGATTTATTATATAGATTCGAAGATGATCAAATTCTAAAATAAAACATCTATATTAATTCGAAAATAATATAAAATCCAAATTTCAACAATTGAACAATTTAAAACAATTAAAAAGTAGGTAAATCATGTTATTTTTCTCAAATGTTATCATGTGCCAAAGTCGATATGTAATAGAGATTATTAAAATCACATTTAGCATAAATTCATAATTCAAAAAGATTATAAATTCTTCCAAATTTATTTTTGAAATAAGTTTTAATTGTTCTTCAGTTTCCTAAACTTTATTATTGTTGTTTTTTTTTTGTTTGCACTTCAACTGATCGTCGATCAAAATTTCAAACACAGACGACTCATCACGATGTTTTTCCCCAGGATCACAAGCTCGATCGATAATGGCATCACGAAATAGAGAAATATTTCATCGACCAATCGAGTAGACCCTCACGACACACGACAACGACCGTGGTGTAAATTGGCGGTGTAAAATATTTCCACCAAAGAACGGAAAATCCTATTCCGGCTATTGACCACGCGCGCACCGTGCACTCCCACGGCCCATCAAAACCGCCACGATCACCCTCGATTCGGACACGCTGCACACTTCACCCATACCCATGCGCATGCTTCAAACACGGTGCGATGCTCTCCCGCCGGTTAAACCAACAGTTTAACCGAAATGATACCTTTTGTGGGTGCGAAAGGCGATCACCGGCGAGCACTTTCTCGCCGTCGTACGTACGACGTAGCCCGGCCGAGTGGAGGGATTTTATCACTAGGTCGATCGGCCGCACCGCTTTTCCCTTTTCGGTGCTGGGAAATTATTATTATTACACTCATTACAACGACGCCTCCTCTTTTCGGTGGAGGAAACGGCTTGGTGAGGATCGTTTTCGTATTTTGCCAATTTGCCAGTGTGGAGGGTACGCTCGAAGGAAGGAAAACCCCGAAATGGTTCAACGCGCATAGAAAGTGTAAGCGTGGGAGTTGAATTTAAAATCAATCCGAACCGATAATTTTCTGTAAAGCAAGCAGCGTCGGCCATCGAGCTCGGGCAAGAAGAACGGATCCCGCGAACGCGTAATGATATCGTATAATTTAACGATGCGATTCGTTGTTTGCGTGAGGTGTGATTTGTAGTTTCTGCCTAATAAAATGGTACGGCCGGCTTGTCGGGTGAGTATTGATTTTGCGTTATAGCTGATTCTCTCCAGCCTCGGTGCGTGAGTATCGCTTTTTAATGATGATCACTGGGTTTTGCGAGATCAAAGGTGAATTTTTTGGGGCTTAATAAATATTTATGTCTTTATATTGCTCGTGGTACCATTTATTTCATGATCCACCAATATTATTCAGTATCATTTTGTATTTTGTACTTTCCTGCTAGTAAAAGCTTCATCCATGTAGGTAGAACTGCTGTTAATCTTCTTCTATTCACGCTATACAATGTAATAAAATGCATTTTCTCTCCAATGACCTCAGCACGATCAGACAATTAAACGGCGATCGCGATCGCTTCGTAACTAGAACGAGTCCCATCACCCTTAACGTTTGATGATGTTTCCATTTCTCTTGCTCTCATTTTGTGCTCGCATTAATAGCCTCATCGTGAAGCAAGATTCTGGATTAGTGCGCATAAAAAAAGCGCTCTAATGAATTTTTCCAACCACAACGGCTAAAAACCGCATCGCACGAAAGGAAGCATAAGTGTGAGAAAAGCCATCGCGCTCGTCCACCTAATAGCGAAGCTGCACACTTCGACGTTCGATCCGGACGCTCCGAAGCGGTGCCGCATCTAGTCACCGGGGTTTAACTATTTTTCAATATTTATTTTAATCATTAACCTTCCAGGTCAAACAATTACCACCGCGTGGACCGAGGAGAAGGAACGGGACAAGGGCAAACCGCGACTTCCCGAAAGGAGATCTTAAGGTTCTCGGTTCGGTTGCTGGAAGGTATTTCACAACGGCGCAACAGGTACACACGGATCGCAACGTTTTCACTTTCATGAAGGAATGGGAAGGAGCCCCTTTTAGTTGTCGTGCTCCGTCAGGCCGGGTGGCAGGTACAATGAAGAAAGTTTGATTGATGTTTGTTACCCCATCGAGAGGTTGGTGCTAAAATAGTGAAGATGCACCTATGAAGCAGTTTTATGCCAATATTTATGCAGTAGAAAATGTCTCATTTCTGTAACTACTTAGCGAGTTTGTCCAGTTATACTTAATAGGTTATGTAACAAAGCGCTGAAATAGGAAAAACGATTCTTATAATCCAAAACCATAAATACCCAACCAATAAATATTACATAAAAATATTAAATATCACCACTTCCAGTAGAGGACATTAGTGTAACTAAAAGTATTTGAATAAGGAATTCCGAAATTTTAGTAAATCTGGTTTGACGCAATCTTAATTGCACCTAAGTCATATTAAAATAGTATTAAATTTACGCTATCAAGTTATGTATCAATTATAATAAAGTAATATCAATTTCAAACTTAAATGGAACAACACATAAATGACAAAAACACTGTCGATCATTCATTTTCTTATCATTTTCTCACGAATACTCTCGCTGTTCGATTCGATCCACGATGCGAAGTGAAAGTGTCAGCCGGAAGCACCTCATTGCGAACAAAATGCATCTCCTTTATTGTGTGCAAAATCTTCCCCGATCGAAACGGCATTAAAATTCGGATCCCTGCCAGCGGTCAGTGAACTATGCAAATTGCGTCCAAACCATCTTTTCTTTCTGGGCGAAAAAACTCACCCCGGCTGCAGCCCGCGTACCGGCAAGACAAGTGGATTTGGGAGCTGGTTGGCCAAGCCCAAGAGAGTGAGGATGAAAAAAAACTAAAACAACAACAACAACAAATAAAACTAAACATATCGCAGCGCATCTTCGAAAACGGTTCAACTGTGTGGTATAACACAAACGCTGTCCGCCTCATAACTCACCGAGGAACCATTTTTTTTTTTATTTTTTAAACGTTCCGCTGAAATTTTGCATCTGGTCCGGGCAGGAGTTTTTTTTTATTTAGCATTCCAAAACGGGGTGTGTAGGGAGCAAAAGTGATCCGAAATACAGGAAAAAAAACACATACACACATTCAACAGCCATAAAAGTTGTCCAAAACTGTATGCAAATGTGGTTGCTGTTCCGGGTGGACGGGAGCGGAAACATGCAGGCGCAAAAAAATCAGCGTGCGATGCGACCGGGGCGACTTTCGCAGCCGCGGCGAAGAAAACTTCTTTTGCATTCGGACAAATGTTTAATCGAAATAAATTTGAGAACCGTTCCCTGTCCTGCCCGGAGCCGGTGGGTCGATGCTCGAACCCGATCACCGTCCAACCCGTCAGCCCTGTGTCGGCGATCAAAACGGTTTTTATTTTCGGAAAGCCCTTTCCTGAGCTGAACTACCGCCGAACGCACCGCGAGAGGTCCTCAAACCGATCAAAATGGTCCGATCCACCGTCGCGGTCGGCATCGAGCCGAAGCGGGGATTCAAATTAAATTCAACCGTCACCCCGGCCGCGCGAGGAGAAAAAAGGAAGCGAAATTTCCATCCGTACCGACTTTCGATCGGTTTCACAATGCGCCCCCGGCCCCGATGTGCCAACCGCAGATCGCCCGGGCTTTGCCGGTAGCCCGAGCGCTTAACCGGACGCTGTGGCAAAAATCGTAATAAATCGTGAAAAGCTTGACCTCTTTCGGTGACCCATCCTACCGCCGCGTGCAAAATCCTGTGCGCCTTCAGTTCGTGCGCACGGAGGAAAGCGAACCAAAACAACGAACGACGGTGTAAAAAAAGGCAACGACTCACAAGCTTATTAGCGCACTGGTGCTCCAGTGCGATGCGAAAACGAGGTTTATGGCGCTCCGAGCCCCGTTCGATTGGGCATTGAAACGCAAAATCGGGTTTAGTTTTATTACTTCTCTACTAAACGATTCTTTTGCGGGGAGATTTTTTCTACTTAATTCTACCCACAGTCTTGTGGCTGTTTCATGCAGCAGCACGTTGGGTTACGGGTAAGGGATGAATCATGTTCGGCGTGCACTACTGAAGCAACAAAAAACAAAACGACACGTGAATATCATAAACCTCCCAATAGTTATGCCCAACCGAGCGGTTGGGTTATGAAAATAGTTATTAATTATTTTATCAAGTACCCAGGACGCCCAGCCCAGTGGCAGTGGACAGCAAACAAACGAAAATTATAGGTGCGCCCCGCTCCATGTGGTCGCAATCGTGAGTAAATACTAATTAATTAAAAAGTTGAGAATGTGAAACAACAACCTAAAAGCCTGTGCATGACCCTAGACGCGGTGGTTATGAAATTTTACCGACAACCAACGCACGATTTGCTTTATTTTCGTAAACATTACGTTGGTACACCGATAATTATCGAAAAACAGTGAGTGGTTTGCGATGGTGAGGAAAATTTTGATTCCGTAGTAAGCGATTACATTCAATAATAATAAATTTAATATGAGTTGAATATGGTTTATGAATTTCAACATGAAAGTTTATCCTACCTGTGCAATATGATTGAATTTAAATAAATCCTCACATTACTCAATTTATACTGTAAGCTGTAAAAATTACCATAAAAACAAACATTTTTTATAAAACTTGAGAATAAATCGGCCATCCAAAAACCTCCCATCACGTCCAACCCGCAAAAGAACCTGGCCAAATCTTCGTGACATAATGTATCTTCAGGAAATAAATTTCACACCAGCGTCAACCACCGTTACATTTGTTTACCACAACCAGCAGGGCTACAAAAATCTCAGCGCATGGCGCTTGTCACAAACGCAAAACACCGCGGGGAAAACTATTTCCATGCCCGTAACAAGCTACCCGAAGCATGGCTTGTAAACGTTCTGCGCCCCTGCCGCGATAGTGCACGCGTACACACACACACACACACGGGTCAGAAGGTGCCATAAACCACACGATGCTGCTGCAAAAGACTCGCTGTACAGCCCCGTCCGCTGCTAACGCTAAATCGACAATATTTTCCGGCAACCTGCTGCGATCGACTTTGTGCGCTTGGTAGGAGAAAAAAAAACCCATGGAGATGCCGAGTTTTCTCACACAGCCTTCACATCCTAGTACAAAAAAAGTCGCTTCCACCGCTGTGGTGGGTTGCGTTCGTGCAGGGTAGTTACAGAAGTAGCAAAAAACACGATAAAAACGTACCGGCCGTACCGGAGATTCGAAATCGATCCGCGAACCGAAAGCTGAAGCTCGCCGCAAGTCACTGAACCTTACCCACTACACACCGAGGTGCGATAATCAACAACTTAACTTCTGCCAGCTGTTCACACTGCAGCTCGTGCCCGTGTTGCTGCACTGGTGAATCAGTTTGCGATCCGGGATGGGGCACGAATCCTCCGCGCGCTGCTGTTCCACTTAAGGCGCCGCTACTTTTTTTCTCCTGATAATAGGTATAAGTCCCCGGTCGGTTTCGGGATCTCGCTGATCGTTACTGCTACTGCCAGCGCTGGTGCTGCTCAACCCGGCCGACAGCGAGCACGACAGCAGACAAACATCCGCAAGTTGCTTTATCTAATTTGATTTTTATTTTTCCGAATGCCAGCCCGAACTGCACGACTTTCGTGTTAATCTACACCTGGCCCTATCGGTGCAAGCGACATTTTGCGCTGAGAAAGTGGTGCCCGAACTGTTTGCTAATGGTAGGGGAAAACAAACCTTACAGTAGAGACTAATCGAAGTTGAGTTTACTAAGTCACTATTCTTACCATCAGATTCATTGGGCTAGATGATTTTATTTTGGTAAATTTATATCACTAATGTTTTCACTATAACAAATTGTACAAACGCGTACCGTTGGCCAATGACGACGAGAGCGACCGAGCTAGAGAAAGAACAAACGAGCTAGCCTTTAACGCTGGAGAGCTTAAGCGAGAGCGATGGGACGAACGAGAGAAACGCCCACTTTATCACAAATCCTGTAACTTGGCCGTTTTAGCTAGTTTTTAAACAAATAACATTTAAGACAAATGCTGGTGCTAAAAAAGGCGTGCTTTATTTGTGATAATATGTGTGATTGGTGTACTAATGTTTTATCATAAGTTAATGCTAAATTTTTGACATCTTTTTGAAGCCTATCCTTTGCATTATTCAGTCTGTCATTGATCTTAGCACGGCCAGAAATGAATATGATGTTTTAAGGATCTAAGAAAGAGAATTAATGGCGTAACCAGTAATTAGTTAAAATTCAAAAAATTAATTAAAAAAGCATCTGTGGTCATAATCAGCCTTATACACTTGAGTGATTTGTTGCTTTGCAAAACTCACCGCTATGAATGTCGGCATGCTGAGTTCGATGTAGAATACCTTCTTTGCCGTGCATAGTATTCCTTTGTTTGTGCTTATAAAAACAGAAAAATTATACCTTTTTATGAATCTAAATGCATTAATATCTACACTTACTATTGTTGGAAAGCGATCAGCAGCTTCCTGGTCTTAATATCCATGTCGGGGTAGTTAATAAAAGCTGTTGCCTGGTGTACCTTGAGGGACTGGAAAGATAAAAATTAATATTCTTCTATTCTACTACTTCAGACTACCGATTACTCACCACATAATTTACTTCGTTCCCAAAGTAGCAATACTGAACGACCTGTATTACCAGGCACACCAGGTACGAAACTATACGAATAATCTCTTCCGTCGTGTTCACATCGGTAAGCAACCGGAACTCGGTAATGCAAAGGATAAATACGGAGCAGCAGAGCTGAGCAAGAATCGGACCGCCGAAAAGATTGAGGACATCTCGCACAAAGCTTCGTCGAAAACGGTTGTATAAATTAGATCATTGTGCTTCCATAAAGTATTTATATTTACCCAGTAAGTTCCTGATGAAATACGATGCATTGAATGAGGTTATTGTATACATCTTCCTTAGATTTTCCTTCGATCTTCAAACCTGCATCGGTGACGGATCTGACATTGATAATTCCATTTCTATCGTGACGTTTCGTGTAGTCATTGGTGTGACCGATCTATGTATCATATTTTAAGCATTATTTTATGCCAATTACTGTAAGTAACCTACGCAACAAACCATTTTTAGCTGAATTTCCAATCGATGCATGTGCGCGTTTGTTAACGCCAGTAGCGCGGCCACCAACGAGTCCCAAGAAACATTAAACGACGCATTTAATAGGATGGCGAAAAACTGATAAAATACCATTGCCTCAAACGCCCAGAAGGACGAGGAGTGATCGACGATTGGCCACGCCGGCACAATAGCTATGCGGTAAATGTGAGACACGATCATCCACTTCACCACCAAAATATCGGAGAAGACGAAGTACAGGATCCCAAATCTGGTCGTTTTTTTGCGAGCTTCCATTAAGGGACTGAGAAACAGGAACTAAGAACAAAATTACATAAACACGATAATGAAATACTTACACGTCTTCCTCACTATTTTGCGGTTGATAAAGATCACCGTCCAATCTGCGTACTATCTTTTGAATTTTAGATATATTTTTGTAGAAAAACTCCATCTTTATTATAAGCACAAGCTGGGTAAGTAGGATAAAGATGCCCCCGAATAGTTCCTATAGAAGTATTGAAAATTGCCATTTTATTCAGCCAATGTTGATCAGCAGCAGTCAATCAACTTTACTTACCTCACGTGTAGTTATGGTGAAATTATAAGCAACCTGTGATGCAGTGCAGACATAGATGAAAAATATACGGAACAAAATCCCTTTGAGACGATACCACCACAGAGCGTTTTTGTCCATATTTTCTTTCGGCCAGGCGTAGAACAGACGGAAAATAAACATAATTACTCGCAAAGAGGGTAGAACCTGCTGTCGTTTATCGCTGCGACCAGCAACGAACTTTTCAATTCTACAAAAAGATAAAATTATATTCAAACACATGAAAGTACTTATAATATTTAATGTTCAACTCGTTTACACATTGGCAAAAAATAGATAATAAACATCTATTAGAAAGAAAATTCAAGAACACTTACAATGTCTTTCGAAAAAGATTGAAACCCATATCCGAGCAAGTGAAATTCACAATTCAATATGACAATATAATGGTTCTAGTTCGCCACTTTTATAGAAATAAAAAGGTGTCATCAAAATCGATTTAACCCAGAATAATTTATTTACCGAGCACGCCCTCTCTTGTCACCTTTGGTTTCTAACGTAAATTATTCACAAATCAAATAGTCACCCGATGCAAAGAGAATTTTTGCGCCCTGAAGCAGAATATCCTACCGCAATCGAACTTAAATATTTAATTTATCATTTGACAACCCTAATACATGTTTTATTCTCATGTTCTCAATCACGCAAAAACAAGCTTGTATCTGTCCACGATCAATAAGCTGTCCGGCCGCGAACGCAAACAGCTGTCAGCGGGGAAATCTTTCCCGCTTCCCGAACTCGATCGCAACCTTCTAATCGGCTAATTGATCATTGGTTTAATAGCGCACAAAAAATAGCTCCACATCATGGTCGCACAAGGACTACTTGCGTTCGGTGGGAAAATTGCAGCCAACCACCAGAGATCTTCCCGAAGCGCAGGAAGCAAACTGTCCCGACACGCCAACAGCTTGTTCTGGAGTTATTACTTATTAGCAGCAAAATGGTGTTTATTTTTTTTCTTTTTGTTTTTTTTTTTGCTTCTTTAGTTGAGGACGGGAACCTCTGCCTCACGCTATTTATTGCTTTATCTATGATCCGCTGCTGCACCGTGTTCGGTTGTGTCAGCGTGCAGTGCATTTACTGCAAAAGTAGTTCCATTGCTGGGGAGGCGGATCGAACGCTAGCATGGATTGCAATCACATCGAAATGTCTTCGTCTTGCAAGGGAAGGAACAAAGCGGTGAGGTGAAAACGTTTGCTTTAATTTGTGTGCATCATCTGGATGTGCAGGACGGGGTTGGAGAAGAGTGAACCGTTTTGCCGCGGCCCTTGCAAGGGCCCTCGCGATGAGGTGTGATACTCATTATAATCCCCGCGGCCCACCACCGACTGTCCCGTCCGAGAGCCACGCGATCCGCCATAACTTCCACGCGCACGGCTCAGACTTGTCGTGGTCGTTATTATGAATGAGAGTCACGTACTGTCGTTATCTGTTCGAAACCATTTTTTTATACTCTCTCTCCCCCTGTTCGTTCCTTCGATCCCATCTCGGGCAGTAGGTTCGCTCGAAGCAAGAACGCTGCTGCACTGTACTGTGATCGTCGAATAAAAGCCCCACGCCAGAAAGAAAGCGCTAAGCTCTAAACGACATGGAGAACAGGGATTCCAACCGAATTTTGATGTGTTGTTTTCATGCCTGCCCCATTTTCCCCTGCACGAACCACCGCGTCGCTCTGCCCCACACACGAGTGTATTGGCTTTATTCAAATCGGTACCACCATTACGAGCAGCACATTAAAACAATCACCACCGCGCATTAAGCGCTGTCCGTAAATCATTCGCACACGACCGCCCGATGCACCGTGTGACATGACCCCATGCATGGGTACACCTCGATCCAGCATCCTACACTGGAGCATGCCAGGCAACCGGAAACACGACGATCTCCGCCGTGCGTGCCGTGAGTGTGCTTGTGTGTGCGCGCGAGCTCGCGCATTTGCGCAAATAAACACGTGTGGGCAGTGGTAGAAATTTATTGCAATATATTCCCCTCCGGTGTCTCTCCGGGACAACCCCATCCCGGAACAGATTGAAGCAGGTTGCTACAGCAGCAGGAGCAGCAGGAGCAGCAGCAACAACACCACCAGGTAAGTTGTAACAGCCACCTATCCTTCGGATCCGGACAAAACGTTTTCATTTCACGTTGCAACGGTAATGTTTTTTCTCCTGTTTTATTTCTGCGCCTGCCGTTTTGCTGTGCCACGTTTTCGAGAAGAATGGCATAAAGTGGCGCATGTGTCACCGTGCTGTGACATAAACCGATTCCTTTTGCCGTGCGAGTGGCGTGTGCGTAGTCGGTGGTGTTTAAGTAATTGGTGCTATTAGAATCGGACAGATTAAGTTTATCTTGGACAGCAACATACGTTTTAATAACCTGGAATTGAAAGTCGATTAAATAAAGAATAATAATAATGACATGATAAAAGGTTCGTATTTAGGTCAGCTTTAAGGTTTACGAAACAGAGAACCTACAAATTAACGCAGAAGAAAGCAAAAACCAAAACCTGAACAAAAGAATGGTAAGAAACAAGTGAACAGAAAAGTAAGTAGAATAAACACAAAAATGAAAAATAAATTCACTTTTAATTTTATTATAAAGTTTATTACCATAAAGTATTTATAAAGTTTATTACCATCGATTATAATGTTTGTTCAATGTTGTATCAAATTGTTTAATATTCATTAAAGTAACAGCAATTTGCTTATGAAAAAGCGAAAGATATTGTAAAAAGATTAAAAACTAATATTTAATAAAATACCAGCACCAACCAGCAACTTGGAGCCAATAAAGCAAATAGTAATCCTTATTAAAAAAAAACACACACAATACAAATCATTTTAAATTCTAAACCCCAGCTAGTGACGCTTCTCCTTCATCATGACATCTCATTCTACCCAGCTCATAAATCATTATGTAAAACAATTGCGCGCTCAATAAATCAAACGTCCTTCGCCGTGCGAGCGGCTTCAACTGACAATTCGCTGACAAAATTTATTCCCTACGTAGGGATTCAAGTCTTCCAACGCCACCGAACCGCCGGGCGTACAACTGAATATTTTAATCTTATCAAAACGCATGCGCATTTGTCTGGCTAGCATGAAGCTGATGCAGCGCTCGGTTTGATACAACAAGTATTTGCATACCGATTTGCAAAGCGTTTTGGAAAATTTTGATTGAATGCAAATGTGTTGAAAGCGTTGTTGCTTGCGTGCGACATACTCTATCGCTTCCGGCTTTCGCTGGCGATGTCGCGGACGAAGATGAACCCTGGTGAAGATCGATTGCTTGGCTGCCCGGTACGGCCCGAAAAGCCAACCGGCCGTGCCGTTCGATTCGCGCGATCCATCTTCGATTTAACCGACTGACCTACATCGACGAACGAACCAATACGGATGGTCCGGCTGTCTATCATGCTAATGCGAAGGGAAGGTAATTAAAGTTCGGATAGGATAAACCGCGCCAGACATTAATCATTCGATCCGCCCCAGCAGGGAGGCTAAGGTCGACGTGTGTAAAGTGAGCTTTTTTTTGCTGCCGGTGGGAGGGGCACGGGTATAAACGTTCATTAATTCCATTCTAAGCGCAGGGTATCATTATCGACACGCTCCGCGCAGCGGGATGGAATCTGCATCCGCGTATTTTCTGCCTGCCCGTGCCGGCATCCGGATTGAGGAAGCCACTATTTCATCAGTTTCGGTCCGGTGCTCAAGTGCAGCAGAAACGTTTACCTTTCAACAAGTATCACACTCCGATCGGGGATGCTGCAGATGTACTCTACCGAAAGCAACAAATTCCATGACCTTGTCATGTTTGGCAGGCCACCCACACTGAGCATAACGTATGGTTGTGGCGGATTTTGAATCATCGATATAAATCTTTCCGCCGATGGTGGTGATGGAAACCAACAGCCACTACTTTTTTTTCGGTTACGAATTCGTCCCATTTGCTAATGTCGAAACGGTGAGCGACACTCCTCCAGCCTGTGACAATGGCTTCACCAAAATCCGGTCACATTTTGATGTCGCGCCAATGGAAAACATTGATGATCTTTTCGCCTCGTAAAGAAGCCAATTTCGTGTCGATGAATAAATCAGAAGATCGACCAACGATACGTTTTTCTCAGACTCAATTTTTGTGACACGATGATGAGTCATATCGGAGCTTTTTTTTGTGTGCCAAAAAGGAGAAATAAATTGATACATTTGAACTACGAACTATGACATGGAAAAAACTGACTAAGGAATAAATTTTACTGTTAAATTTGCATATTAGCTAGAACAGTTTAACACGTTTTTCTGGAAAGCTAATTTCTTGACGCATTTTGATACGTATTTCCATGCTCAGCCTAAATGTATGCAATTTGAGCAAAAAGCACTCAAATAACGTGTTTTAAAGAATATTCTAGTACAGTTTAAATAAAAGTCTTTTTCCTGATTGACATTTTAAAAATATCGATGCTAATAAATATTGAAAAAATGGTTTGTGACCACATTCTTTCCCAGTACAATGTACAAAATAAACAACACTCGAATAATTTCGTTTTCATAATTAGAAAATCGTTAGCGTGTGCAATAAATCTCCACTCACACATCTTGCCACTACCATTCAAAGGAATAACTAGAAGCGTTAGTGATGATGAAACAGGGCTACAGTTGCTAGTCCTAGCCAGCACCGTACGCTGCACATCCTCATCTGCCTACCAGAGGGCAAAACATTTAAAATGCAATTAAATGTTCCAGCACTCACCGTGAGAAAAGCCTTCACTCAACAGGCACACGCGCGCCCAGTTTTCAAAGTAAACCAATACGTCACCGCGCCACAAATTGAATTATGCCAACTGCGGTACCATCGGTGCACCAGGTACAACCACACCTTTGAAGTTTCCCATCCGAAACCCTCCCCCCCTCCTCCTCCTATCCCTTTTATTTCCCCCCAGCGCAGCCTCGTGCACACGCAATGCGGTAATCGCGGAGCGTTTTATGACCTGCGAAAAGACCCCACAACACTATAATTAGAATAAGTGATATAGAGAAGACAAAAAAAACAGCATCGTGCCCCTCACGCTGGGTCTCCCAGGTCCCTGACAGCGAACAAAAAACACGCGTGCACACCCGGAACACCGGCCGGTATGTGTCAAGATGCGGTCTGCGGTGTCATATTTATGACACTTTCACTGGGAGTCACCGTCGTTCAACGCTCACCGTCGGCACCGAAGCCAAGTCGATTCACAATTCACAATGAATGAAACGTTTGGCGCATTTGCGATTGATAAGTGCATCGTGCGCCGGGCGATGCAGGTGTCAGGAGTTCAAAACGTGGTGCGTTTGGGGCGGCCACCAAACGGCGGCTCTCCGTCGCCCGGCGGAGCGGTAGACGGTTAAGTGACGAAAATTAATGTGTTAATTAAGCAGGAATACTCGACGTTCAATTAGACGGAAAGTGAAACGCGCACGCGGACGCGGACGGGTTTCGAGTGTGAGCCGTTTTTTGACGAGTTTTTCAGAATGAAGCAACTCCGGCCGTTCGAGGTTGACACCGAGGCTTTCATTCAGCGCGACCAGCGACCAGGCTTGAAAATTTGCTCCAATGTAATCGGTGCCGGGTGGGATTATTTTTAGCGCGCGGAGATGCGAAAAATTTTCCCATGGCCCATGCCGCCGCTCGATGGTTCGCGGTTCCAATTCGAACCCGCCGAACAAATAGAGTCCTCCGCGCAATCTTGCACCGCCATTGACACGTGTTTGATTTTGCCCACGAGTCACGAGTCGCCGTCCCAAAACGGGCACACCATCCTGCGAAGCGTGCGACTTTCGCTCGCCGATATTAAATTGTTACAGTTCTAAATTATATCCTATATCGCGGCGGACACTTCCCGGTCCCGAAAACGGGGTCCCGAGACCCCGATGGAGAGGTCAACGCGGGCTGCCCGTACCATGACCATTAGCTTGTCTCGCGGTACTTATGGAAAATGATAAATTGTAATTGTGGACCAATTTTTAACCTCTCTCGAGCGCGCGCGCGCGCCCGTACTTCTCTCCCACCCATTGTAGGCTGATACTTAGTAACGCGGGAGGATTGGGGCAATGCTCCCGCCCCTTGCGCATAGTTCAAGTTTGTAGTTTTTTAGAGTCATGATCGTGAACGCCTCGCCTGGCTCGTTCTGGTTCGGTTTCTGCCCTACCATCCCACGCGGACGAATTGATCGATCTTGATCGGTGTTCTCCGTTTGCTAGAAAAGTGCTAATTCGCGTGCGCACGTCGCACGTCACACGGCCACACGGTGTGAACTTAATCTTATCGCGACTTTATGCATGTCGAACCGGCGGCTAGTATCGTGCGATCGTGCCGCGAGCGCGCGATCGCGTGTACGCGCCCGGCAACGAATCAATTTATCCGTCGGGTGTAGAACCGCGTCTGGAACTAAATCACACCGCAGCGGTACCGCCCGATGGCTGTTGGCGTGGTTTTGGTTTCGGGTTGCCTTCGTTTTTCGTTGTTTTGTTACGGATTTCACACGCTCACACGCCGTCTGGGTGCTTCCTGCGCGTCGGTCCGTGACATCTGCTGCATCGTTCCCGCGTGTCAAACAGTTTCAAACTACCCAGTACTCGTACCCTATAAATAATCAAAATCTAATTATACTCCCTAGTAGGGCGTACGCTTATTGTGCATGTTTGTGGTTTTATACCGCACCACTCTTTCTCTTTCTCCCTCTCTCTCTCTCTCTCTTTCTTTTTCCCTCTCTATCTCTCCCGTGGTTTGACGTAGCGTCTCAACCCTAGCGGTGAGGATTTGATGGGTTTTTTTGTGTTTTTCTCAACCCGTGGTTTGTGTCTTGCAAATCCGTCGGTACAAGTTTTGACCAGAACGCTGCATTAAATATGAAACACAATAATTAATCTTAAATGGTCGAACTAAAGTATTTGATTGATTGTTCTACGATAAATTATACATCAAACTAGCAAATATGTAAAAACAATCAAGAATAATCTTAAACAAAGTAATAAAAATCACCTCTGAAATTCTTTTTGAACTAAGCCAGAAAAGAATTCTGCTAAATATATGTATTTTGGTTAAATAAATTATAAAGCTTTTTTTAATAACTACTCGTGACAGATAAACAATTTTTCACAAGCCGTATAATTTATTTTTTTACATCACATACAAACAATAACAAAAAAACGTTTTGCGTTTTATTTCCGAACCATTATGCTCATAGTAAATGTTTTTGGACTTGTTGTTATGAAATGATAATCATTTTTCTTTAATTCTAGTCAAATTAAATTCATGAAATATAATTATATTGTTATTTCCAATACACACATTAAGCTCATCGTTACTACAAACTATTAAAAACCAAATTACAACACCTCGTTTGGAATTATTATTAAGACAAGATGTATGAAAACCAAATCCAGCTAGATACAACGTAGCATCTTCAATTTTTTGCTCCGTGCAAGAGCATCTAATCGTTTTTATCCGCATAAATCCCTGTACCGAACAGTCGCTGTTTCAGTCTCGTTAGAGTTTAGCAAAAAACCAAGCCGATTTCACACGCCACTCAAATAAGCGGACGAGCAAGAGAGAGACAGAGAGAAAAGGATAGATAGATAGAAGCTCCCTGCAACGAACCACAACGGTCCCGCTGCGGTGCATTATCCAGAAGCCTGTCCGTATTGCGTGACACAAGGTCTGCACCCCTGGCCCCACGCAGACCGCGCAAGATGCAATCACGCACTGCCTCGCGCACATCCCTTGCACTGTTGCATTCTCGCTCATTATTTCCTTCCCTCGGCTGTGGCTCGTCGGTGCCGGTTGCTCGTTACGAGCAGAAGGTGCTGCTGCTCGCGAGCGCTACGCTCGTTCCCGATTCCCGGTGACCTCAAGCCGAACACCCCGCGAGTTCAATGCATTTCAACGAATGTCTCGGACGATCTCGCGAGTAGTACGCGAACTGGCTGATTCAATTTTTATCGCCCGAACGGGGGAAGGGGGAAAAAGGCAGAAAGGAAGCGTTATCACTGTCGAACAGGCGGTTCGTCCAATTTATCGCAAGAGGCGGCGTAATCAGGGAAGTAATTTGTTTCGGGCCCAGAACACCGCACCACCGATAGGAACTGATCATCATGGATGCGATCGTGATCGCACGGTTGCAGAGAGGGTTTTTTGATAGCGAAACACTAAAATTAGATCCGATGGTTTCTTCCAATGGAGAGGAGGAGGGATTTGGAGGATGAAGCTCCTTCTTCCTCCACTCTTTCGTCTGTTTTCAATCCGATGGTTTGGGAAAGTAATTTTTCTTCGATATTTCAAGTGCTCCGCCGACGAAGGTTGCAACATCGGAGTGCCACGTCGTTGCACGTCGATGTTTGCTCGTTTCCTGATGTTTTTTTTTTGTGTTCAATTTCAATTTCTTCGTCAGTTCCGGGGCAACCTAGCGGGAAACCAGCGAGGGACCGAGGGAAGAACGAGGCAAATTGTTTTCCCGATTGGCATTGGCAGTAGCGTAGTGCGGTAGTGCCGGCAACCACTTGCTGGGTGGGAAAAGAGAAGCCGTAGCAAGTGCACCCGACGACGAGTTTAATCCCATCGTGACGGGTGATAATGAAAATTGCCTAGCAGCTTTCTTGGTGGTGGTGGTGCTGGCGGTGAGCTACGTGCTTGGAGCGAGAGCAACCCATTTGTTTTGCTTTGAAAACGAAGCAACAACAAAAAAACAGCGAAATTAATTTTAGAAAACTATTATGCAACGTATTACAATTCGCTTTCTTGCCCTAAAATCATAAATCACCTTCAATGTAGATAAAACAGGGCGATCGAACACCAATTTATAAAATCCGCTTATTGAAAATGAATCCGTTCCATTAGCACCCAGCTCAAACTTTTAAATTCCCTCCCTAAAACGCTCGATTTCATCATCGTTGGAGAACTATTTCCCGTGACTTCCGGCTCGGCTCGGCTGATCAATACCGGGCCCATTGTCCCTACGATCGTGCACAACCACGACGTCGATTTTGACTTTCGATAATGCGCGATGATGGATTTTCCCAAAAACAGCTCTCGCAAACAAGTCACGAGACGGTTTCGCTTTCTGGGGGCCGCCGTTTGTACCTCTTCTAGTGCCGTTCGCGAAAGTAACAAGAATCATGTTTTTGACGATCTTTATGTCAAGGGTAGCATCGTACGACAATGGCGGCGAAGGGGATCTTGGAAGAGTGATTCATTGGGTTTTAGATGGTTGTTTTTTTAAGGAATTTGTTTCAAATGTCTAATTCGAGTTTGTTGAAACATATTTTGTTTAATACCAACTGTTAATCGTATTGTCGAAATAAATTTAATTTGTTTCAATTTTCATACTCTCTACGCTCTCCTTTTTCGCACCTTTAATGTATACGAAATTCTATCCCAGCTCTTTTACTAACCAATATCTTCTCGGTAAAATCTCACATGGCGAAGTGTAAATTGAATATACGAAAAATTTGCATGCACCCTCGCGTCACGTCTCTATTAACCCGTAAAGCTATTGATGTAGATAATCATCCAAACAAACGTCCTGGTTTATACGCCCGACAAAGCATTAACATATCTCTGCTCGTAACCAGTAGCCTAAACCTGTATCTATTCAAAACGGCACCCACTATCTGCACCGCTGATCGATAGCTACGAAATGCAAATTGAGCAAATTCGTTCCTTCTCGCAAAAATTATCGATTCAAAATCAACCCTACCATAGCGCATGTGGCGAAGCGCTACCGACTATTGTAAAAGGATTGGTTACAAAAACGGGGGAAAATATACAGAACCATATAATCGGACATGCGTTTACCCGCTCGTACCCACGAACAGAGCGCACTCCAACACCGCCTTTCCGCGGCGAGTGCGATGAAGAACTAATTAAGTCGTCTAAAGGAGCATGTTATCTCCGATTGTAATGACGGTGGTTGCGCGTCCGCGTGTCCGCGCCTTAACATAATCATTTGCATTTCATATATCTCGCGTACGACCGACGATGATGATCGTTCAACAACAACCACAGTACACAAAAAAAACTCTCGCACTACGTACGGAGGCCGCGCAAATGCAAATGCATTCCGCAAGTCCGAACGCCGGCAGATTTAAAACGTTTTGGGAAGAAAGCCGCCACAGCAGCGGCGGGTAGTAGCGTGTAATTTTTGCGTCATTCCTGTGGCTTGGTTGGTTCCGGAGGTCAAAGATGGACAAGCTTAACGATGTCTAGAAGGGAGGCGCGTTAGTCGGCAGCAAATCATACCGTTCGCAGACTCCCTAAAAGACTCCTAACGAACCGCGATCGCGGAACGCGATCGGTGAAACAATTTAGCGCATTAACTGTTGGACATCACCGAACGTGGTGATGATTCTCCTTCGGAAGCGAACATGCAGCTACGAGAATTCGGCGTAGTTACGATTCATACATTTCATTTGAATATTTTATTTATTTCATTTGCATCGCCCAAGTCGGGACAGTGCGAGCATGGGACAGTATGTTTTCCCTTCTTCAAGGAAGTGAATAACAGTTTCGGACTGTGGACAGAAAAGAATCCCATCCGACATGGCCAGCCCCGTCGGAGTGGTGAAAGAAAGGAACCTCCCCGCGGCTCGTAAATCAACGACCAGTGTTCAATTATTTCGGTTAATTTAAATATTTTCAGCAAACACAGATACACCGTGTTGTCAGCGGCGGTGAAATGCGCGATTGTGACAACCTTTCTCTCCGCCCGAAGAATGATCATTTGGCGAGCGATCCGTTTTTTACGCATTCTCCGTGCGAGCCGGTTGGGGCCATGGGGCGAACATGAGAGCATTCCTGCACTCGAATTGAATGAAGATTGTTAGCGAATGGGTTTTCGCAGGTGCGAACGATGCTGCTCCGTTAGAGCGAGGCTCTCGGGTTTGGCCGGCTCCGAGTGTGTGTGTGTGTGTGTGTGTGTTGTATAGATCCGCGTGCATGAAATGTATCTGCCTTTTATCTTTCATTCATTCCACAGCATTAAGTGGCATTGCTCGGACGTAAATTATTTCGTCAATTTAAATTCTTCCCTCGATGCTGCCGAGCGAGTGTGGAATACGCGAGCGATAAGAGTTTGCTTCGTTCGTTCGGGCAAGTTAAATGACTTCATTTAAATTGGCAGGTAAATTACTAGAAAGTGTGTTTAAAATCCCTATCGTCGACACAATGTTGGTGGTGGTCTTTTTCGATATTTTTTACGCGGTCTATTAGACCTTTAGACTCTAGGTTATACATGTTTGTTAAAAGATTTATTTATTTGAATCTGATAGAGCCAGTTTATTTCAGCTTTATTGGGAAGTATACCTGAGTAATAATCGAGAGTAAATAAAAATGCAAATTATTCATCTTAAAGGCCAAATATATTGCAAAATATTGTATTGATATTTGGCTCAAAGAATTGAAAACCATCACCTTGGTAAAGGTGTTCACAGATCTTGTCCTCGATAAGCGAAATCGAACACCGCAAACAGGGTAGCGTTACCTTGTTGTTCCTCACATGAGATGTCGTTGAGCAAATAGTCACGATATTCGCCAAAACTGACCGCGCTTCGTTCGGTGCAACCCTCTCATGCAAGCATGCTTATTTTCATATCAACCGAGCACAATTTATGGTAAATGTCTGTAATCAGACATCAGACGAGGGAAGCTGCTCACTACCGACCCCACCACTACCACCGCCACCCGTAAGCATACTTTTAGGGCTTTTGCGTCCTGGTACCGCTTCGAGGCAAAGCCGTCATCGTGATGGTGATGTTCGAACTCTACGAAAAAATATAATTCAAAGCAGACCTCTCCCCGGTCCGGTTCGGTTAAGTCACTCTCGCACACAAACACGTGCGCATACCCTGCACTATCAGTGAAATGATCGAAACTGAAACATGTAAATTTATTAGCTTCACAGAGCTAACGCCACAAGCCAGCAAAAAGTCACCCATCATTTCTGCCGAACCTATCAACGCCTCCGTCGCCGTATTATTTGTGCGCCTATGGGATGCGGCAGCAGTACAATCCCACGGCACCGCAACAGAATCGCGTCTGCTCGACTTATGCCCGTACTGGCGGGGCGCACAATTTGTCAGTGTGCGCGCGCCCGGCCAGGAGTTTCCGGGCAGAACAGCAGAAAAAAAACGTAAAACCCCATCGAGAAAAATCGTGTGCCGCCGGCGGGCGAAAACTTTGGCCGCGCGGATTTCGGCATGGAAACTGCGCTCGTGCACAATGGTGCGCACGGTGCGCCCATCGACATAATCATCATCACCATTGTACCACCTCATATGGCCGCGCGTGGGTGTTACGGCAACAACAACAAAAGCAACCAAATGCATTCAACCCGCGAGCCCAACCCAACGCCGTTGCGGACCGGGCGGACAGGTTCGCTTATCCGGGAGGAACGAAAAGCCGGGAAACAAATTTTTCCCTCCTTTCACCACGGCTGGCAAGGGAAGCGACCAAGGGACGAGGCTGGCAAGGGCGGAGGTAAGGAAAAGTGCCTGAGGTTTCACACTCGTGTTTCTTTTTTTTGTGGCGTCCACGTGCCATTACGATTTTACGACGAGGATGCTGCTGCGGAGTGAAGAAAAACAATAAATTCAGTGTTTTCCAAACAATTTCACTTGGTGGAAGATTTTTACGAACGGTTTCTTTACGAATTGTACGTCAAGCAGAGACTTCAAAAATTGTTTGGATCGCCAAACTTAGTAATTGCTATAACCACCTCCAAATCAGTAGATGTTTCTTCGTCATTCAAGTTATTGCGCCTGATGTTTTTTTCTAAAATATTTTTTTATTTGCAAATAAATGAACTATAATGAAACAACCATAAAATATTATGGTACTCTTTTTGTAGCGATACTCGATACATTGATTCTTCAACTAGCCCCGACTGCCTCGTTATATGATATTTCTCGCGCTACAAGAACCTGAATAACACATGCCATAAATAAGTACCGGGACAAAACAATCAACTCACTCCCATTAGTCTTTCGCGCGCGAAATGAAACCTTCCTCGTTCTGCTTCATCACGCGGTGAACAATTTGCCGTCGCGGATATAAATCACGATTTAATACTAGAAATAAAAGAGCATAATCCCATGCAACACGCCCAAGGTGGACACGAAATTACGACATCCCTCCTGGAACATGAACCCACAGGTAGCTAATTAATATCAGCCGCTCGCGACCAGCGGATCCCATAAAAACCTTCCGGTGTGTGTGTCAATTAAAGCACCAGGTGCATCGGTGGCTATTCAAATAGAGTGATCAAAACCCACAACCTGCGCTTCGGCGGGAGTCCAAAATCCGAAACAAACCCTACCTCATCTGGGTCATACGCTGCGGCGAGTGATTGATATCTTCACCTTGTGCACCGCTCTGTTGCAGGTGTGGTGATCGCAACCCGTGTTATTCTATCCCACAGCCAGCCAAACCCAACTGCACGCTGGCTTGGTCTCGATTGGAAATCATTTGTTATACTTCGCCACAGTCGTAATGGCGGTGCCGGCATTCATCACGAATGCAATCGCAGCGCGATGCATTTCAACGACATTAATGATCGTCAAAAAAAGGCAGGAGAAACCTTGCGTCGTATGGAGCGCAGCGTGCGACTGTGAGAGATCTAGTCGAAAGACGTCCTACCGCGAACCGGGACCGGTACGGATCGTTCCTACGGTGGTTAAAGCTTGCCCTGCACTAAACGTTCATACCACCCCATCGATTGGTTCGAATTTCTCAAAACATCTTCCTTCCATGCGGTAAGTACGCCGATAGTGTTCCAGTACTTCCAACATTCACGATCGCATCTAATTATAGCTTTCTTCCAGTCGAGTCCAGTACGACGAGCCTACACGACGTAATCCACACACACTCATGACTGTTATTACAAAAATATACATTCCAAATTTGACCAAATTGAGCCCCGACCCGGCCTGGAGGATCCACTAAACGATCGTTTACCGCAGTGCAGTAGGACATCAGAGGCAAAAAAAATGCACACAATACCCAACCACGAGCCCTATCATTTGCCATCCCAAATGATTATTAATTGACATCTTTTGGTTGATGCAAAAATATCCGACCGAACGAATTAAATTAAGACATTAAGGAAACGGTGAGAGAGCAGGATCGGTCGGCTCCCTGCGGGGTACTGGACGAAAACACCTACGACGCTCGAGGATCCTCTTATTTGCTCCATGTTCGTGGCGCTTTCCATCATATTGCCGCACAACATGTGATCATGGGATCCTGTAAAGCAGTAGTTGCGTGCAAAAACCATCAAACCGTAATGACATTGTCACGAACCGTTTTTTTTCTGTACCACACACGTACACACGTGAGCTGGAGTGAATCGCAAAAGTTTTCTTTTATAGGACCTGCAACAGGATCGTCTTAATTTTTTTGGACCACAATCACAGTGAGGAAATTTGGGACAATGTTTTTAATTATCTTTCACCCAAATGTTATCTAATTTCTCATAAAACAATAAAACAACAGTAGCTACATTTCTCTTGAATTTTTTTTTTCGATCCATTATGGATATATCCATATGTATACATTTCTATTCGCGCAATGGTTGACAATTGTACTTAACTTTTTATTGTGCTTGTAATTTTTATTAAAATATATATATAAATATTTAAAAAATAATTTAAAATGTAAGATAACTTAAACTTTGCATCCATTTCACGAAAAAAAAAATCACGAACAAATTGTTGATCACATTGGCTACACTGTGCAACATAAAGATGCTTTTTGTGCAACGATGGGCTGTTTTACAGTGTTCCTGAATGTGCGGAAAAGTTAATTAAAAAGTGTCCATGATGCCTGTGCAATCTACAAAAAAAAACGAAAACCAACAACTTCAACAAATGTTTATCTCTTTATTTAATGAAATATTTACGATCGCAACAGGCCGTGTCTCTGGAGGCGCTTTAACTTCGATTCTACAGCCATGCCCACTTTCGCGACGCTGTCTTCATCGATCTTACACGTGCAGTAGAATTCGCTTTCAAATCTTGTTCAACGTTTCGAACTGCGTGCTTCCTTTGGGGCAGAGCGATGAAAGGTTCACCACGGTCTGCTCCTCCCCCCGAAAGTGATCGAGATTTCGACGAAATTCAATTGCAACATTACGCGATGCGCACCTCAGCAAAGGCAAATCCACCACGCGGGATGGTTCAACGGGGCGAGAACGCTTGTCAGACCTTGAATTATGTTTTATTACAACTGGTTTAATTACACACATTTAGCCAAACGGGAAGGCAAACACGCGGCTCGCTACGGGAGGAAGAGGAGTGCATCCATCGCTGGACCCTTTCTTCCTCTACGACAAAAAAGAAACAATACACCAGAAATCAGATGCAATCCGTGTCCGGAGAAAAACCTGTGTTTAAAAGCTGTAAATATTGATGGTTTCGGGGTCGCAATTTTGAATGTTTATTACGGATCGACACGCCGTCCGGCGACGTGTAGGACGATGAAGGGGAGAAGAAGGACGAGGTGATTGGAGTCCATAGCCCGATTGAGATGTGTTGATTTTATTTCACCGGCCAGATCGTCAACACCGTCGAGCGATCGAGAACGTTCGACATTCCTGCTGACAGTTGGGTGCATCCTCTTATTGACAAGTATTCGTGCTCATAAACTCGTATCAACAGGGGAAATTTAACCTGATATGTGAAAATCGAGAAGAGAAAGCTTAAACTATTTTTTTTTAAATATAATTTTCACTAACCTCAGTAAAAGTTGATAACGAAATATTAGATCTGTAGAATGTAGAAATAAAACAATATAAAGAAATTAATTATTTAAATAAATTAAACAAGCATAAAATCTAGCATCTTGCCGTTCTTGGAAAATTTAACCAGATTATAGAGCAGAAAGACGGAAAGTTCGCATTCGCATCACAAACATCATTCCCTACACGTAGCAATCCTCATCGCTCAAATTGAATGATCATGTGGAACAACGAGGTAATGTGCTTGAGTCACGTAAATCAGGCGCCTCTCCTGAGCTTAAACCTCATACCGTTAATTAACGAAAATCACATCATTTACCGAATTTTTAAATTCTCATGAAATTATGCTTAACCCAAAAAGAAGTGATCATGTTGTTTTTTTTTTTTTTTTGTTTTGCAAAACAAGAGCAGCTTTCGATATTTGAAACCTTAATTAAGCTATAATTCGAGAACTTTCGAACATTTTATTTTTCTTTTGCTTTGTTCGCTTTTACTCAACGACCCAAAATTTTGTACTTTCATGGTGCAATTAAGTGATTTTGAGTTCACTTATTTTAAACCGACCATAAAGAAAACATTCCCCCAAACCGCGGCCAATAAAACCAATAACTCATCCACAATTTGTCTCGATTAACCCTTCAGCCATCAATCAGTCGGGGCAAACGGTCGATCGGCTTTAATTGCTCTGTGGGCATGCAAAAATGCAAATGGAGTACCAGGTCCCGTTGCGAGAAGAAGAAAAAATCGTTTATTTTTAAAATATAAATCTCGCAGCCATAATGTGGCAGCGAGGTGCAATCCCTGTCCCGTCCGAGTGGTGTTGGTGCGTGAAGTGTTTTGTGGCTTGCTCCAAATCGATCACTTAAGCCGGTGCGCTGTCAGCGAACTCCCGCCGATCTTCGGCTGGTTTCGTCTGGCTTGGCAAGAAAAAAAGCCACGATGACAAGTGGATGACATTTTTTATGACACGAGGAGACTGACGCATACAAACACACACGCGTGAAATGAACGTTCGGGATGTAAGTCGCTTATTTATGCACGCGTTTTGTTTCACCTGCTGGAAGAACATGCGTTACGACAAGAAGCTCGTAAACTGTCGCGAACCGTGCTGAAGCAGAGGAGCTGACACCCGCCAGAAGAACTACTTTCATTGCCGTCCCTTTGATACACGCGAGGACACTACATTCTCTTAACCTTTGCCGGACGGGCGGCCACAGATTTTACGGTTGGGATTTTATGGTGCACCCTCCAGGACAGGTCTAGAATGGGACTGGCCGCTGCTGGGTAGATAGTGCGATTCAATAGCGCCTCTCGCATACCTCGATCACATGTTCACGGTGCATGCGTAGCATCACTGACCGACACAAACCTGTTTCGCTTGCGTTGCGCAACGGACCGTGTGCGTCCAGAACAATGGCCATCCTTCTTCGTATGAAGCACGACCGAAGCGAGAGAAAGCAAACGTTCCCGTTGTGGGTGAACTTGCCATAGTGACCATCCGAGATCCAATAAGATAAACATAAAAATGGGATAATAGCAGACACTTCCATTGATAAATCAGCTCACTCTCTCTCACACACACTTTTATCCTACTCCTCTGGAGATGGCCCAGACTGAAAGTCCTTCGAACAGGGCCTCCTGTGCCAGCGAAAGCGATCTCCATCCCTCCAAGAAGACCTTGCACTGTAATCGTTGCGTGTGTCGTTGATTTTTTTTCCCCGTTGTTGTTTTTTCTCTTAAATATATTTTGATCGTTTTATAAAGACATTATAAATTTTGGACTTTTGCGCTCCGGCCACGAGGGTCGCCCGAAAAGGTCAATTGAAATTGGGCCCCTGTGCGTAAAAATAAAAGCAGGATGCACGTTTTAACGCACGTCGCTGCGTTACGAAATTCATTGGCACCGGTACAGTGGCCGGTAAAGGGACGGCGAGGGTGCTGCTTGGGTGCAGCGGTGTAGAAAATAATTTAAATCATAAGCTTATAAATATGTGCATCGATCATCGCACCAAATCGCACGAGAACGAGATCACGAAGCGTCCCGCGTTGGGTCGTCTGGTTCGCTGTAAAGACCATAAGGTGCCAATTGATTTATCGTTGCCAAAGCCCGTTCCCATCGACGGTGTGTGGTGTGCGATAATCTGCACAATGTAAGCGATCGATAGGCGCAGCTCTGTTGTTTTTTCGATGACGGTATTACTAGCAGTAAGGTTCATGCTTCCACGCGCGGAGGTCAGTTTTGCAGTGTAATGAGGAGCTAGGGGAAACCGTCTTAAACGTTGCATTTAATCGTGCACGGGGTCAAGTGGATGGTCTTATTCAACCGTACTAAATATGGGTCTTAAGTAGAGGATATATGTTTAACTTTATGATTATTTTCTTTGTTTTTCTTTCACCAAACCAGCGAGGTGAGAACGTGAAATTATAGTTAAATTATTGTAAACTTTTTTCATAGTGGTATAATAACGGTCGACCATAATTTAAGCAAGGCATAAAATAACGCCTAAAAATCGTTCATAAAGAAAGTATCAAAGTAAACCAGCGAGGTGAGAACGTTAAATTACAGTAAACTTGTTTTTATACTTAAATAATAATGGTCTACCATAATTTAAACAAGGCATAAAATAACGCCTAAAAATCGATTCTCAAGAATGTATCAAAGTAACACCTGATGACGATATATACAGTTAAACAGTTATGCTGATCAAACCATAATTTTCGTCTATGCATGATTAAACTGAAACAAATTATATTAATTTGGCTTTAATGCATTTTCCCATATTTTATTGTAACTATTTAACTAACTTGAACGATATTAGGCCATAAAAAGCATGCAGAAAAATCATCTATAAACACGAGGAAAAGCGTCACCCAAATGACAAATTTTGACTCGTTACCAAGCTACCTTTCACCGTGCCCGAACGCCGAAGACAATTCATCTTCATCCCGGTCTTATCTCGGTTCAACTCGCCCGCGATCCCATGTCCATACTTCTCACATTAATTCTTGATGCATCCTCCCTAACGGGGTGCATATTTTACGAGCGACGAACGACAGATCGACAAACCTGATGAACGTGTGCTTCTGTCTGACAAGCTGCTGGAGAATGTTCTGTGAGGAATGGCTACAGCTCCCATAAACTATTCCAACCACCGTTCGATGCATTCCAATATTCTTCGGAAGCTGGAGCATACCTAATCGCCAAAGCGGCTCTCTATCTGCTTGTGAGCCATTTCGTAAATCCATCAGCGTAATTGAATTCATTTAGATTTACTACTTTTCACTGACGAATTGCTCTCCGGCGTGCGGGTTTGTAGTAAATTGATTCCGACCACTGTTCCTTCCGAAACCGAACAAAAAGCAACCCCTAGTGAGATTACGCTTTTGATTAAGTTTCAGGAATACAGCCGACGGTCTAGCGTTGGTGCAGCAAAATTACCAATCCAGCCTCCCCTTATTGAGCTACCGGTTAGTGCGGATCGGAAGATTTATGCGCACGTTCTATGCAACGCTCACCTGAAACGGTACCGTTCCCGTTTCCTCGTTTCCAATCGCAGGAGGATTAGTTTTGCAACGGGTTCGGTGGAACAGAAACGCCGGGTACGATTGGTCGATTGTTTCGCGCTGCCTGGAACGGCGCCCTTCGCTCGCAGAACAATATCCGAAATCAGCCACAATCAGTTGATCGGTCGATTGAGTGGCAGGAAAAATTTAAATACCAACCGAAAGCAATAGATTGGCGCATCGGGAAGAGAAAGGCACCCTTCGCATGGAAAATCCTCCACGACCGCGATTGGATTACCGGCAGGAGGAGACGATGGGCATAGAACATATTTAAATCGCGGCAGTGTTTCGTACCATAATTGAATGCTTCTTTTCTGGTCGTGAGCGTAATATCTTTGCCTGCATCGTTTAGCTTGGCCGCATCGTGTGCGCATTGCAAGGTGACTTAATTAACTTGGGTATGTTTTGGTCGAAAGCTTCTTCACTCGTGTTTTAGGACAAAGGTTCAATGTAACGAAAATACTACCCATCCGTTCCAATGTCTAAGTTCCATTTTCTGTTCCAATCGTGTAATGCAACACTAATGGGAGCGTAAGAGATTTTTCAAAACCATTTTTTTCATCCTGTAAATCAAACAGAACATAAAAAAATAAAACACTTTACAATATTCATAAGCATCTTCTATGAACAAAAATTTAAAAAAAAAATTTAAAGCTCATGGTTTAAGCTAGTTTTATTCAGTCCTTACAGTGTAAAAACAACAATATGTTTCTGGCAAACTTGGTTCCACCCAGTTCGAGTAAGACCATCTAATTTTGCTCTAAAGCCCCTAACTCAATCGAACGATGTAAACAAACTGCACCTTACCAACCCATTGTGACAAAACCGGGAAAATCACTACCGGTGAAGCGATCGCAGCATCGGGTCGAGATAATACAGTAATAAATAAAATTATTATGATCGTACACTATCATCACATAAACGCCGCGGAGGACAGGAACAGGAACCCATCGATGATACCGTAATGATCGCGAAACGTTCCCTCAATTCCGCTCTCACCGTCATCAATGCGTCGTTATTGCTTTCCGATTACCCGGCCGCTTATCACCCGGCCATTTAGACGAAACGAGGGCTTTGTGTGTGCGTTTCCCTCGAGCGATCTACAGGCGTTCCCCCTGATCGCCACCACCACAACCAGCCTCTACCTAACGATTCGCGTAACGACCGATCGCCCGCCGCTGGAGCTCTATTTTTGTGCGCACAAAACTTTCCCGCTAGAACGGGTGGAGGGAGGGGGAACACAAATCAGCGTCTTTCGGTGTGGGTGCAGGCAAGATTTTGCAACCGGGCCTGGGAAACAACGGCACTCTTCCTCCTCTCCCTGCCCCGCTCGATCGAACTCACATGCCCATTAAGATCCGCGTAGACTGATAGGGAACCGAGACAAGGGCCATTATTGATTTTTACCTATCCCAACCCACAGCCACCTTACCCCGATTCAACGAGGTTACGACGGTGGGATGGCAGTGGCTACATTGAAACCAAACCACCAAGCGCCACCCAGTACACACCCACCCAAGGAAACCGCAAACTGTGAGGTCGACTCCGGGGGGACCACACAAACGACGATTTTCATTTGCGTGCGGCGTCATTTGTGCATGCTGGCTTCGGTTGCAAACGTTGCCGGTGGTAGAACGATGCTCGCCTGCTCGCCTGCCCAAATAGGTCGGATAATGGTGGTCTCCCATTATTTCCATTTAGGGGGCTCAAATTACGGCTCAAACAGCATGTTTCGTGTGTAGTACGGACGGAGTTGCATATGGTGCTACTTTAGAATTTCAATTGTAACTGGTCGGATACTGAAGATCGATTTACCAAAGGTCAAGCAGTAGCTGCATGTAAGAACGTTGAAGATCATCGCACTTCCGAATCGGAACATTATACTAACACTTCAATTACAAGCTCATTCGTCGCGGCCATGGTTTCCATAAAACATCCATGCATCCATATCATCGTTGCTATAGACATTTTTTAAATAGTCATCTGTAGGAAAAGAGGAATAAGCGAGGATTCATGTCGATACATTTGATGCTGAGTTTTGTTTGTTATTTTGTCTTGTTGAGTTCAACCGGTTTAATTACGAGAAAAATTCTAATTCATTATTTCATATCAAATTCGGTCGTGATATATTCTGTATTCCTCCCATTAAAAAAAAGAATATTGCAACTTTCCTCTCAAAATGACACATACTTCTTCATTCGCCAATAATCGATAAGGTTGTTATTGTTTGACATCTATTACTCTACAGACATAATCGTGTCGCTTAACGAAAACTGTTCCTTCTTACATGATACTGAGCAATAAAAGTATGCACGAGTGAGACAAATTATTTGTCTCGCGAGCGACATCTCAACGACACTCTCTTTACCAATTTTTAAGTTTCCAATATATCACCCGACATAAACATAAAACGTTTCTGTCTCGTATTACCACTTCCCCTGCTGCTACTATCATAAAGGACGCAAAACTACACCCTTCGTCTGTTCAGTACCACAGCGGACCTACACCTCCTGCTGGTGGAACATCTCCTTGCATTGGTTAATCGATCCACAAGGAATGGCAATCCGGTGGTTGGTGCTGCTCGTGTGAATTCGAATAATCCCCATGCCATTCGATGGTAAAAGTACCCTGGGTTGCACAGCTCGCAGGTCTGCATCGGTATTAACATAAAAGAACGATCAATTATCCAACGCAACATGACCACGCAAGGCGTTATCTTCATTGATCTTCATCGACGCATCGACTTCGGCGGGAAACGACTTTATCTGCTGCGCTCCCATCGGTGGTAGTGAAATCGGTGGCGTTTTTTTTTTATCAAGCCTGCTTCATCGATCACCGATCGTCACGGAACCGTTCGAAGCAGATCGATCGATCGATGCCACCGATCTGCCACCGGCTCCGACTGGTCGCTGCGGCTGGTCGGTGAAAATGTGCTCAAATTTGTACCCAATGAAAAATTGTGACCGAAATCCTTCACGTCAAGTCGGGATTCCCCTCCACCGGGGAGGCCTCCCTGCGCGAGGAGAGTAAGGTGGAATAAAAGACTGGTGGTATGATATGTCAATAAATTTATGATAGTTTATCGAACCCGATTACTCTTCCCGCCGGAGCGCTAGGACACACGAGCAGACGAACGAGGCCAGCGTATCGGGTGTCGCCCGGTATCTTTGGCAGTTAATTATTTTCATTACACAGCGCGCTGCATCCGTGCGAGTGTCTTATCTTCTTTCATTCCGTTTTTTTTTTTCTTTCGAAGAATATTACATTTTTTTAATTTCTCGTGTAGATTGAAAATGTTCGCCTCCTTTAAATTATCACACCCCGGAGGGGCAAATAAAAGCCTAGGTCCTTGGTTTGCTTGTCACGTGCAGCTATTTATTTTTATCGCCTTGTAGGAATTGTTCCTGATAAGGCAGTACGATGTAGTGAGCAGCAAATATTAACAGCAGAAAGCGGTCTGCTAGACTGGTTGAAAGCCTGGAAAGAGAATCTGAGCTCTCAGGATGTGTAAGGATTCGAGTTTTCACAACACTAACCGGTACAACAAGACAATTTTGTAAAGTAACATTCATTTTTTATATTTTAAAAATACGGCAACGAACTTTGTTTTTGATGGATAATTCACTATTATATTTTTTCATGAAAATCTTCAACACATGATTCAAAACTAGATTTAATTTATTTTTTAATTTTTTGACATTTGTAAAACAATGTCTATCCCCATTAGTGTTCATGAATAGCCTCCGTAGGGCTCCTTAACAAACCGAAAACCCGATTTGTTAAGGGAAATAAATTTGATTAAATCATGTCAAAATATTTCTTCGTTGATCGTCGTATGTAGCACGAAAGTCTTAAAAATTTATTTTTATGCATAAACAATACGATCTACGCGATGGCGCGATCTGTTTTCGGAGTGTCCAACGGTCCAACCGCTGTCGAGGGACAAGGACCCATACTGCCGATGGCGGCCTTTAGCGCGGATCTCCCCAACTACACGACCCGAACGTCGGTGTCGCTCCCGCAAAATCGCTCCCGGGGAATACCTTCGCATGCAGCACATTGGCACAGTTCTCCTGTTTTTTTTTTTCTTTCTCCCTTTAGCGTTGTTGATGCCTTCAAGACGATCCTGTTTTTGCTTCAACCGTGGCGATCGACGTGAAGGCATTCCATCCCGACCTCACCGTTGCATTGATTCCATTTGATTGATGTTATTGATATGCTAAATTTTATGACACCGTACCCGTACGGGGAATGAACTTCGCGAGCCGTAAAGACGTAACGCTGCTGCTGTGTAACGAAGCCATGCCTGAAAATGTTCGACATTGTGCGGTACAAAACACGGGGCGGAATCGGTGGAGTTTTGGGAGAAAACTGACCAAAAAAAAAAATATGTATAAAACGAGCTTACAAATATTTCTTGCCAGCGCCGTATCAATGCGTGACGCTATTTTATGGCCGGTGGCCGGTTGAAACTGTCTCAAGCTGAAGTTATGAAATAGGTCATAACGATACGCGATGGGACCACCAGTTTCGCTACAAGTGTGTTCAAACCGATCCCAAAACCATTTAGCACACCATTGAAACGTTTTATTTGCGATCGTTTGTTATTATTTATTAGTGCGTTTCGAGCAACTTTCAACGTTTAATCCACTTTAAATTTTACAAATACATATTATTGTACGCTTTAAAACGGTATGAATTCTACCAACTACACGACGATTCGCTCCGTGTACGTTTCGTCGTGTACAATTCTTTGCCAAAATTCCAGGTAGGAACCGCCTTGCAAGATCGCATGCACAAGATGCTGCTATGCTGTTGAAATACAATACGGTCGTAAAATTACGAAAATCGCCAAACTGCATTCCGAAACGGCAAACTGTTGGCATGGCTCGCTGCAGCTGCTGATCGTGTTCGACGTCTCCGCATGCCAAACGGGGCAGCAACGGTATAAAACAATACCGATGGATTGGATCGCGTCGCGCAAGGATTACGCACGCTGATCCCAATCGGAGAGAATTTTGAAATATGGAAAATAAAGATTTAATCTCAAGGTTGCTGGCAACAACAGAACTCCAAACAGAAGAGTTCGGTTGGAAAAAAAAACAGCTAAGAGAATGGTTTGAGGATCCGAATGAAGATATTAATCAGTGCTTTAATTTTACTCTCCTATATTTCACCAACAGGTGCTTGTTATGTGAGTTAAAATCTCCATTTGTAACTATTGGGAACGTATCCCGGGCCTACTTGTTGAAGATTCTTGTATCAAATAAACTCATATATGGCGCTGTTAAACGTTCCCCGCAAGATGGCGCTAGTAAAGTACTAACTTTTGTTTTCTGTGAAGCAATTCAGGAGCCACGTTTTTTATACACTTTTTCTTTCTCACAGCTTTGTACTCCAACCCATTTATACGAATTTTGCATCCGAACCTCGTGTACAAAAACCACCGGTTCGGTTCCTGTCATCCCATAAAGATTGTAATTGTAAATTTCATGGATTTCAATTTTCACAACTGTTTCCGCTCGGCCAATTCGGTTGACCTAGGACCCGGGCCCTGCCAGCAGCATGCACGCCGCATCGGATTCCGTATTGCTTTCGAAACGATAACGGACCCGGTTACAATATATCATGGAATGCATGTCGGTCGAAATTACGGTTATAAATAAATGAATAAACGAGTTATTGTTACAATACCGTGGCCGGCACTCGGGTTTAAAGTGAAATCTCCATCGCCGACACGAGATAAGCCTGCAAGGATGCATCTAACTTACCGAAGGGAGTAAAAAAAAGGAGAACCTCGATGGAGGCCGCACACAAACCATCGCAAGGCTCCAAGGGACATGGGAGCGAGTCGCAACGACAGCAGCATTTAAAAATTAATTCTACAGTACCCCGATAATTCGATTATGCTAACTGAACCATAACGGAAGGTAAATTGAAGGGCCGTAAAACTTGTTCCTCCTTCCTTTACACGCGTCCGCACGCGGGAGGAATACTGCAGGGATGAAGGATACGAACGAACGTAACCCGAACGAAGAACGTACGCCCAAAAACGGTAGAAGGGTTATTTATGTGATTTTAGGTGTAATTTTTGAGCAACTTCACTTGCGACGCCTCGTCCGGCCCGCGCCTTGATCGTCCTCGGCTCGTATCTCGTTTTGCACCTCTTTCGCCCGTCGATGGCAATTCCGTTTTGGAGATGTTTTCCTTCTGGATCGCATCCGCAGGCACGATCGGTAGGAGCCTACTTAGCTTTTCTGATATGCTCCCCTCCGCATGTACGCTCGTTCCTTTTGCGTCAGTGAATTATGTAGCCTGCTAGCGTCCTCAACTCTTTGTACTCGAATTTCGTCGAAAATTTTTTTTTTTTATTTTCCACCCCTCTGTTTTTTTTTTACTCCTGGAAAACGATCGGGCAGAATTCTGGATGAATCAATTTTCGAACTCAATCGACTCCATCGCCTAACTGCATCCTATTGTGGTATGTGTACACGCGTGTGTCTGTGTTTGTGTGAGTGATTTAAACAATTAAGTGCCCTTACTCCAATAAATCCAGACCCGTCCAGTTCCATTGCGTCCTGGATACTCGCGAACGCACTGTAATTTTGGCAAATAAATAAATTGAATTTGCTAGCAGCAGACGCAGCCGTTAACCTTCGCTTTTCGAAAACTTTCGGCATTAAATCTTAACCGGGCACTGCACATTTCCACGGCGATACGGGCACTTTTGGTTCGTGCTTGGAAGAAAGCTCGCGGATGGTTTACAGATAAAAACGTGCTATCGCGAGCCGGGCCCGTCTGCTAGGTGTGATCTCAAGAGATGCCCGCGCCCGTCCTAGAGCTGTCAAAAACGGAGCGGAGAATTATGTGACATGATATTTATTTTGCTCCAAATAAACAATCGCACAGCGACGGAGCTCCCTCCTGTAATTGATTCCCGGGCCAGATGCGCGCGTAAGATTTATCGGCTGGCCGAGGCGGAACGGACGGACGGACGGAACCGGATCGATGCGTCCTCATAATCGGCTGACTTTCACGGCCTGGCCGTGCGAAACAAGAAGCGACAGAACGGATGGCGCGATATCGAATTATCCGCTTTGGCTCGCTATTCTCGATTCGCCCGCGGCTTTGGGAACGTCGAAATCGTCGTGCATAAGTACTCACTTATTGTTTGATGGCCCGCAAGGGTACAGAAATGCAAAACAGGGTGTTGTTTTTTTGTTTTCCACTCGAACGGTTTAATTAGTTTCATCGACAGCATCTTGCAGCCAAATGCACAATCGCACCCGACCTAGCACAATCTCCAGTGGAATTATGATTTTTAACCACTCAATTAAAACCGCTCGTCCAGGGCTGGTGTCCTTCAATCTGTGTGCAGTGGTGTACGATTGGATTGAAATCACCATCAATTTCAGCAGTAAGCGCTCTTTGTCTTGCAATGCGTGTTAGCAGTTGATATATGGAAGCCATACATTTTACGCACGCGGTGAATTAAATGAAGCAGAAATGGATTAATTTACAGCGCTGTTAAAATTGAGCTTTGCTGGAGTAGGTATCGCTTGAAGAAGATAAAATCGGTAATTTTTATGACTAGAACGTATAGCATTTTAAAGGTAAATGTAAATGCTAGCAGCTCCTCAGTTTACTTTATGTAACATATAGTCACATCTATTGCAATCTAACCGAAAAACTCAAAAAATTATCTCGCATTTTGACTAGATAATTCGTTAACCATTACTGAATGAAACACTAACAAAAATTTACGAACATCTTATTTAAATTCCAGCAGATGGCGCTATCAAACGAAATATATTTTTATGGTTTGCAAAGCACTTGTCGGCTTTTTTCACTAAAAGTATTGCTATAAATGGTTACACATCGAAGGACACCATGCTCGTTGTTGTTGAGTAAAATTAACGCTTCAAAATCCTATACATTCCCGTTCATCTTTATAAAACCACTGTTTCACTTTCACGCTCACCGTGATAAAAAATAACACTATGCAACCTAAAAATATTAACACCGGTCCAATTTACTTCGCCACACTACTACACCCACCACAGCCCAAGCACCGCAGCAAAACTAAACACAAAAGATCTAATCGGGCGCCTAAGTGAGGAACCGTGCGGAACAAATTAGCCGGCCACGAGCGTTTGGAAAACCGCCATCATCGCCACCCCGAGGACGAACCAGAAACAAAGATCAACATTCGAGCGGACCAACAAAACAGGCCCCAAAACTAAATAGAAAGTACCGGAGCGCCGGGGTTTGACTTTGTCCGCATGTCCTCTGCCCTTCAAGGCCCGCCGAACCGCCACGGCACGGTTGGGTGTGAATATCTAAAATTCACGCTTACTTTGCCGGGACGCAACACGAAACACATGAAGGAAAAACAAGCAACAAACCCCAACGGGAAAGCGCTCGGGGTGGTTGAAGTGCTGGAGAACGATTGAAAATTTAGCTTAATTTTACCCCGTTCCAAAGCCTCCCCCCAAACTGTTCGCATTCAGGCGATTATCGTTAGTTTTATTGTTATTAAAGTATAACTGCCGGGTTCGCCGGGAGGTACTGATCGAAATGCGAAAAGGGAGCCTCGTGGTAATCGTTCCACACGGCGCTGTGGCATGAAAGACTCGGCTCGGACTTAGATTGCAGCCGGTACCCTGTTGCCGCTCGCGCCCAAACGATCGTCGGTTCTTCTGGTGGCTTCGCTTCCACGGCCACGACGCGTAGAACCCAATCCCAAACCGGGAGACGAAATAAAAATTAATGAAAACGAGTCTTTATGGGCCACACGTTTTACCATATTTATTTGCAGTGACCACGAACACCCGAGCACGGTCTTCGAGGAAGACGATCCGAAGAAATATCACCAACCGCTTGACTGTGCGCGATCGTCGCAGCGAAAAACTTATGCAACTGCCCGTTCTCCGCACTCTCTTCTGGTTGGCTCGTATTTTTTTTTTTTTTTTTGCGAACGTTTGCGAACGTGCTCGGGCTGTCTGGCCGTCTGTCGCAAAAGAACACGGGACTGCCATTTCTACCACGGGTTCCTCCCTCGGCGACAACGAGCGCAGCGCAAACGGGACACCCAACATTAACTACTAATCGTGCGATCGGCTCCAAACGGGTGGGAATCCGATGCGTACCGGCAGCCAAACCGATGCTCGGGCAGATCGGTATACGCAAAACGCATGTAAGGCATCTCCTACCGTTTATTTTCCAGCAGGAACAACCCACCCAGCTAATGACGGGTGGATGCAAGTGTGTACTGCGTCGAGCGCGAATGCTAAAACGCGTACGTAAAACAAACAAATCGTTTTACAAATCTTACAACCGGAGGAGGTCCACCATATGAACGACGCTAGCGCTAGACGGTGGGTGGATTGGATGGGACCACAAAATCGTGCCCCTTTTTCTGCAAAGGACGCATCATTCTCAGTGTGCCGTAGTGTTTTTTTTTCATGGCGATATTTCATTTTCTCCAGTTGCTTGTTTTGTTTTTCCTTTCCCGACAGCGAATCCTCCCAGTGGTCGTGATCAGTGAGCCCAAAAGGTTAGGATGATACCGAGGCGAATCGGGTTTTGGTTAAGGTGAATTTGCTTTCGATTTTCTTCTCCGTTTGAAGATGCACGATAGGCGAATTACTTTCTTTTTTAAATACATCATTATGAAAGTGTTGTATATTTATTGTGCTTATGTTTTTTTTTAATATTCTATTTTTTTAAAACGTTATTTGAAACTGTTTCCTTCTTGGACTTTCCTTCATTTCTTCAAAATTTTCATTCCTTATCCTTCCCAGTTGACATCAATAATTACATCTCTTGAAAAGCTGTTCGTTTGATGAAAGGCTGTTAAAAATGTGCAATCTGCTCTAGTTTTGTTTAATAAGTGCTTTGCCTTATTACTTCCTAGGATTTATTACGATCTGTGATAGTAAAATTACTTTTTTCAGTTCACTTCGCTATATTTCAGCGTCTAAATCCCGTCAAAAATATTCCGGATAATTTCAATGTAGGTATTAAAATATATTAATTTCAAAATCATTAAATTCCTTTTTTCTTAAATTCAAACATGTACGCTGAGGAATTTTGCTAAAATTATCCCAAAACAAACTCAACTGCAGACTAAACCGATCATTTCCGTGCGAAAATCAAACAACCTTCCCTCTAAAGCGCGCTTATTTGGGGCGATCAGATGATCGAAAATAACAGTATATTAGCAAACAAATAGGCCATAATTGTATTACATAAACATTTCCCCACACCTTCTCCCTTTTACCGTCGCGCTCAGGCTAATGTGCTTTCTAAATCAATTTCTACAACAAAGGGTGCGTCTTCCTGCTGTTACTGCAACAGCAACAACAACAATAACAAAATGGAAGCAAATTTGATCGCAGCGCGTACGATAAGCGAAAACCCACCCCCACCGCCCACAAACCCAACAGCGCCAGCAAAAAACCAACAATCCATTTTCCGGTTCATTGATTTTTATAACTCTATTTACAAATTTGCCCCCGCCCGATCATCACCCGCCCGCAACAGATAAGCGGGCTTTTATTTACTTAAGATCGAACCGCACCGATAATGCGAGTCGAAGCGGGCGAAGAAAGCGTGCCCGCGATGATAGCTTACCCGTGGGTCGGGAAAATCCGGCGTGGCTCACCGTGTGGAACGGTCCGAGATCCACCCTTTTCGGCCGGCGGCACAGAATTCGTACCGAATCGAATCGGCGTGGTTCGATACACAAACGGTTTCGATAATCTTGCCGGGCGGCCTCGGAGGAAGTAAAAGTAATGCCCGGTTGGGCCGCTTATCGCCACATCGATAGATCATCTTGGCGGTGGGTTTTTGCTCCGCCACGTCGCTTGTGGTCCCCGCTGCGAGAAAATGTTACATTCATTGGGAGGCCATCACAACGGTTTCGCTGCAAATTCAATGCACAGGAAGTGCAAGCGCACCTGCCAAACGAGTTTTTGGGGTAGAAGCACAGCAAACAAAAACTCCTCTAATAAAACCCTTACAAGCTGATCGTGCCCGTGGTTATTAGCATACAAACTAATTGACAAATCACGATCCAACAGCACCCAACACAACAACCTTTTCCCCTCGCCACAAACGGAACAGGGATTACGATCGTACGATCGCTCTAATTATAGCATAAATTATGCACAAACACTCGCGTCCCTCCGACCCACACCCCACACATACCCGTCCCCCTTCGCCCTTCGATTCGAAGCTGTTTTTGTTCTGTCACATCCCGATCACGCAATCCCTTGACGCATGACGCGGTGGGATCCCGGACGCATCATCATTATGTTGGCACATTCACGTTCACCTCCACCATGTTCCTCCCCTACCCAAGAACCAAACATCCCAAGAACCCGACGAACGGACGATGATCGACGGAACACACGGCAAACACCCGCCCGCTCGGCTATTGCTATCATTAAAAGTTTATTGTGTCAATTAGTGATTGCGAATTTGTCTCGAATCCCCCGCGATTCGCCCCGCGAGCCGGGCCGGGACTGATTTATGGTGCAGACAACCTTTGCCGGTTGGCGAATCGGATTCGCGTATCGTTTGCTGACGGAGCGTGGCGAAGTTTTACAATGCGCGAGTACGGTGTGTGTGTTTAATGTTTTTAGAGCTAAATTAGTTTGTTTTGCACAAGTGAATGACGGATTGCGGATGAGCTAAGTGAGGAGGAAATATTGTTTTCCAAAATGACAGATCGCGGAAGAAAATGTGTGCACTATTGCTTTAAGAAGTTAAACTCATAAATATTTTTTTTAAATTGAGACCTACAACTTGTCAAATCTTAACAGATCCTGTTTGAAAATCAACAGAAAAAATTTATTAAACTTAATTAAACACTGATTATGAATTTCTTCGGATGCGTTTTAATAATATTTTATATTTCTACTAAAAACTACAATCAAATAGAAAGCTTTCTAATCATATGAATTTGCAAGGCTCTTATGAACTAGCCGATATGCGTTAATAATAAAACATAGTCAATAGAGTTCCTTCTCCTTTTCAGCAGCACGTGATAACTTAAAAAAATGTAAAAAAAATATTACACCCCACTAGCGCCATGCCACGAACACCCTTCCAACGGGTTGCATAAAAGATTACATACATTACGATCCACATTGTTCCTAAACACCCTCCCCATCCCGGTTGCATTTTTAACAAACAACCCCTTTATTCGCTTCCATTTTTACCCTCTCCAGTGCCTTACAAACAGCATAATTGAATATCCTCGCGAAAGGAACCTCCAAGCAGCGCGTACATACACACACACACAGAGGGTGGTCGTGAAAGTAATCACCACGTCACGCACGTCGTCGTCACATACCAGCGTCAAGCTACCACGTTCTCCGCCCCAAAAGCGACGCATCCTTCCCGGTCCGAGCACTCGCTCGCATCGATAAGTTATTGTTAATTGCCTGTTTGATTATTTACTACCGAATCCGGGCCCCACGTTTGGTTTGTTTTTTTTTGTTCTGTTTTTTCCCATTATCCTTAATCGATTTGTGCACAACCGCAGAGGCGATCACATGGGCTGGGGGAAGGAGTTGAAAACGCATTGAAAATCACGCACGCAACGCAACGAAACGCGACCGTGATCGACTGTCGACTGGCGATGGAATGTAACCGAGAATGTGGCTTCAATGCTTCAATTTAAGGTGGACGAAGATTCTGCTGGAAGTATCGGAACTCATCACACCTGTCTCAGACAGGACAAGGCTGTACGAAGGATGCCTACTTTGAAGTCGGTACCATTTTTGGGAGCTGCAATTCTGTATGGCACGTATAAAGGAAAATTAAATTGAAAATAGTTACACGTTCTTCGTTTCCTCTGTTTTGAAAACGAGCGCCTCAAAGTATTCAACGGCTCTTTCCAGTAGTACACTTAGTGTACTAAATATGTTCTAAAGAAGATATTATAGCATTATTATGGTACATTTAGTATACTAAATATGTTGCAAGGATAATATTTAAGCATTATTATGGCATTATGGCATGTTTTTGTCATTATTAATTACCTATTTTATCGGGTACTAAATTCGTTAACATAAATGCTCACTTTCGGCTGTGGCTGTGTGTGACTATTCCGTCCCATTCATCCTTCAGCTGATGCTAGGCACCAAATATGGCTAATAATCCACGCCACACAACCTTGCGCTTTCGCGACACTTTTTCTTTCCTTTACTCTCCAACCATCAACCCAAAGAGGCAACGAAAGGACTGCGGCAACCGGCAAAAGCGCCCGAACCTGGGGGACGCTAATTGATTCCACATTTTTCAGCCACCATCCCGACGGCAAAACGGCACCGCGGTTTGGGCGAAATATTCTTCGTCCACACGCGGCGAAACGTACGGGCGCGCGCGCTCGCTCGCACAATACGGAACGAATTTTGCGCCAGATTGAACCCATTTAACGCGCGGTTACGGTCGGCTTACGTACTCCACTGCTCCATGCTGTGTTGCTGCTGGAGGAAAGGTCCCGCCGCATGCTAACCTTGAGTGGATGCCTGCGAGAGGACGCGTATATTCGCGCCTGGACGCGCGGATCCATTTACGGATGACGTTTAATTTGCCTGCGGTGCCTTCAGCGGGTTGTCTCGGGCTCGACCCGAATCGGCTAAAAACGGTACACTTGTGAGGAAACGAATGGCGGCAAAATGGGTGTGACAAGATTCGTGGCTACGGTTCCTGGGTTTTCGATTCGGAGCGGTCGGGAATGGTTCGTCCGGTCCGGGCGATGCCGAAGAACAAGTCAATTAGCCATTGAATTATCGGCTTTCGGGGTGTTGGTGCAGGCTAAACGGAGCTAGGACGCGGACTTAAAATCGGATATAGATGACGTTGGAATCATGTATGCGGTTTAACCATAAAGTACTCCAGGCGATTTCAGGGAATTTCTGACGGAGGGTAACTCCAGAAATAGCAGGATTTAGTGCATGTGAACCAAGCAATATACGTCCAAATAAACAAGATCGAGTCATAAAATCATAAATTTCGTTTCACTGTTACGTTAAAACCATTGCTATACGATTATTACATTAAATTGTTCACCGGCAACTTTACTTGATGTGTTTGGGGAATTACAGCGCCATCTTGCGGAAAAAATATTTTATTACACATTTTGATGAGAAAAGTTTTTATGAGAAGAATGTTTAGCCAAAATACGATCGATTTCAACTCGCATATTACTGCTCCTTAAAAAATCATAAAAAACTCCTACAATTCCTTTAAAAACAAAACAACTTACTATGCTTCCATAATTATTTCCAGACAAAAATAATATCTTTAAAAAGGAACATATCGGAACAAAAAATCAAAACTAAACCAGGATCACACGAACTGCCAATAGCGCGGCATGAGCGGGAAAAAAGCGGTGGTCCAACAATTTATCAATCCATCCGCTCATGTTATGTGTCACCAAGATCATGTCAGCGTGTGAATAATTCGTCTGCTCAAGCCCTCCTCCTATCGTCGCACCGACGAGATCGGCGAGAAAAAAACGATGCAACATTATGATCACACCAATGGAGTGGGGGAAAAATGATCATACACGCTCAATGTAGGAGGTTAGAAAACACTTCTCAGTATGCTATCGTACATCTCGTCCATCTTTTCGCCGGAGTATGAATCGCTTCAGACGCTGCATAAACATATCTCGCCCGCTAATGATACGATATTGTGTCAAAAGCTTAAAAATCACTATACCGCCTGTAATTGCGATATTTTACTTCGGTTCTTCCCTCGCTCTCTCTCTCTCTCTCTCTCTCTCTCTCTCTCTCTCTCTCTCTCTCGCTCTCTCTTACTCTCTCACAAATCCTGCGCTTCGTGAGACCCTCGCATTGGGGAGTAAAATTAATAGCAGTGTGATTAAATGCTTGCGACGAACGAGGAATAGAAATTGATCAAACCGAAACCACCACTACCCCCGCCCGTCCGGTGGGCATCGGGAATCGAACAAAGTGGAGCAGATTCCCTCCGGTTTCCCATATAAATAAGTCGTCCGACAGCGGGAACGGGAGGATCGCTTGATGCATGTATGCAGTGCGTATGTTCCCACCTCGCGTTCGCATACGTGAATCGAGCGATGGAATCGTGCCGATTACGTCTGCTTTGGAACTGCTTCCTCTACGCCCAACGGCGGGTAGACCGATCGTCATAAATTAATCTCACTCGAAATGTACTACGCTAACGACGCGACGTTCGAATGTATCCGATCGGGTGTGCCCTGGTCTGCGGACCAGCGAAACGGATCCTGTGTGAACCCGCCGCTCCTGTTGTGCTATTGCCCTTGCCAGACCATCCGTGGCCCATGCGTCCTGCACCTGCTTCCTTCTGCTGATGCGTTATAAATAATTTCCCGATATTACATGCCAGACGTGCCAGACAGCGCGGCTACAGACCGGTACGAGACGCGGTCCAGAATATTGCAAAACCCTAAATTAGATTGGAGGAAAACCACCACCGGCACCATCGGTCTTCGGTGGCAAATGGTACAGCATACAACTTAGTCCGTCCCAGCCGCTCGCCGCAAGATGGAGTCACATTTTCCCGTGAGGGGATTGGGAAAACTGAATACCACGCTCGCAATGCTCCAATCCAAGAGCCACACGATCGCTTACAGCGCACCTTTTAACCGATCCCACCTTTTTATTTGTTCATGCACCGAACTTTCACCGAAGACTCCCACCACGGAAAACCGTTTTCCCAACTCAGTAACTGACGGCTCGTTAAACCGTTGGAGGGAACGAGCTTGGTGCTTGTGCTTGGCCCGGGAATGGCGTACGGTGAACTGGGAAAGCACCGAAAAGCACCTCATTGAAAGTCCTCCCACAAATCGTGACTTCCCGTTGGACACGGTCGTCTCATGGTAGGGAATCTCACACACGGGGATGCTCCATGATTGTTGGCGGGAAAGTTGCGAATAACTTTCCAATTGAGTGGGCGTGTTTTTTGGCAAATTCTGTGAGGAATTGGTTGGAGCGCATGTTTTGTACGATAAGATATGTAAACGGTTTTCATTGTTTGCATTGGTCAGTTCCCGTGACGAACAAATTGATCACGTGTTCTCATTCTAAAGGTTTAATTTTTAAATCTTTAATATCTTCAAATGAGTATTTTGCGCTGCTTTTTTGTTTGCCCCTCATTGAGGACACCGTTTGAGGACAATATGCAATCTGTTTACGTATGTGTTCAACATACAACACTGTTCTGGAAAATATATGTTTCCTAGTCTAGAAAAACTCTAACAAAAACCAGACGACAAGCTTTTGACAGAAATTTACCTAATTGCTTCGTTGCTTTTGCCAATAATGGATAAATGTTAACGTTTCACCCGTGTGCGTGAGATTTGAAAACAAAAAAGACTTAGAACTGATTATCGGTTCAACTATGCCAAGGTTTATACACCATTTGCCATCGGGGTACAGCATGTTTTTGAATTCAAATTGTTAGCGATATATATCACCAAAAAATCACCGATTCCGGTGGTTCTGTTTTCTTTGGGTCTGCCTTTCATGACACCTTTTATTGTGGGTTGCGCGCCAATTCGTGTTTATTCTTGTTAGTGGTTTCAACAATATAACAACGAAAATGAACGATAGCTGTGGGTGTTTTAATCAGTGGAAATTATACACTACAAACTTGTTAAAATAATTGTTTAATTCGTTTACGGTTCGTTTTCAGTTGGTGCAGGTGGTTTTAATGCGACCGCGAACGGAGGCGGTGGTTCTGAAAACAAAGCAGAAGGAGTGCTGCCGCTCGTTATACATCAGGTCCTGGAATCGTCCGATTCCGGCATCACATTGTTCGGTCAACAGTATGCAATGATAACACTGGTTGCGATCATCCGCAAAGTCGATTATTCGTCCACCAAAGTCACCTACCAGCTGGAGGATCATACAGGTATGTTTTAAAATCTGCGGTATCACCATAAAAACAGCCACCCACACATCCCCATCTCATCCGCAGGTCAGATCGATGCACATTTTTGGCTGGAGGAAGACGGCGCTACAAATACACCGAGCATCGTACCGCAGTCGTACGCCCGCATCGTTGGTTCCGTGCGCAACCAGGGTGGCTCGAAGGCGATCATGATATTCAAAATTGACCAGGTTAACTCACCGAACGAGATGACCACCCATCTGCTGGAGGTGCTGCACGCTCGATACAAGGGAGAGGAGAACAGCAAGCGCAAACCGGACGCCGGTGTCGATGCGAACGACAATACAACGTCGAACGGTGGGTTCATGGAAACCGCCTCGGCCGGGTCGTCGGTCGGCTTGAAAGGGAAGGAGTTAGCGGTGTACAACGCAATCAAAAGCTACGTCTCCGACATCGGTATCAGCCGTAAGGAGCTGCAGGCTAAATTTGGACACATCAGTCCTTCGGAGTTACAGTAAGTATTGCGCTGCGATAGGGTCGTCGGTGTCGTTTATTAACATTCGTTTCATTGCTTATTTCCCAGAAACATCATAGAATACATGTGTAACGAGGGTATGGTTTACACGACGGTCGACACGGAGCATTTCTTTTGCGTTGACGCTTAAAACACGTTTTATTGTACGCGTTCACCTGTACATCTCTTTCATTCCTATTAATAAACAATGAATTTATTATTTTTGTAAAGCTCTTTATGTTTAATTCTGTACGGTATCATGTATGAATATGTTCGAAAAGTGCCAAATGAAAACGAATTTGAGAACTGCTGCACCGAAGTCCTTCGCTACCTTTGTCTTTCTATGTTTAGTTTCTTCGAAATTGTAATTTCGAATTGTATTTAGACCGACCCGGTAAACAAAAGGCGACATAAATGTAGGGGGCGATTTCTTGTTATGTGTTATTTCTCGTACACATGCGCGCATTGTATATGTTTCTTTCGTTTTCTCTTGCACACACTCGCCTGTTTTGTGTTCCTCATCCCGTTTCTCCGTATGGTGACATACCCCTCACCTATGAAATAGCTGTCAGGTCCCTCAAAGCCGATACTTCGGAGAAATGTCATAACAAAAGCAGATCAAAATTTCGTGTTGTTTGAATAGTTGAACTAATTTGCTCGTTTGTGTGCGATAAGCGCGTATTCTAATCGCCTTTTACAAACAGGGCAACGCCATGTAACATTGTGATTGTGTGGTTCGGTACCGTGTATTGATGCATCTTTCAGTTGAGTTGGATCATCTAGTAAATTATCGCGATGGTTCTCGCTGCATTGGCCGATCTCATATACAACGTCTACCTGTTCCTGTATTACATCTTTAAAACCACTTCCTTCATCGGTTTCCTGGTATACGACACCACTTCCAACGCCGTCCGTATCCTGCTGTGGTGTTTTCACAACATTAACGTCTTCATCAAAATCGTGTACGAGGACAATCAGCAAATAATTCAGGATAGCAAAACGGTACTCCTCGGTACGGCCGATTTCTTCATCAACAACATTACCAAAGTGTTCCGGGCTGTCTGCTTCACTGTCGCAACGTTTCGCGATGCGATCCTCACCGTCTGGTCGCTGCTGGGTCTAACGCTCTGGTCCATCAAGCGTGCGCTCATCCTGACAGGCCAGGCCATCTGGTTACTGTTCACTGCACCGTATCAGCTGCTGGTCCTACTTGAACAACAAATCAAACGTGAATCGTATTTATTGATCGAAACAGCACAAAAAACGTACTCCAAATGTGTTGAGGCAGTTTCCGACTTTGCACTCTTCGTAGCTCACGATGTGCCGGTAGAGGCGGCATGTGGATTGGGGCTGCTCGTTCTTACGTGCTTCTACCCATCGCCGGCGAAGATAGCCCTGCAACTTATAAGCAAAACGGTCCACGTTTGTTCTACTTTCCTGTATAGAAAGTTTCAGCAATGCTTGCAGCGAATTTTTCCCCTGCTCTGGAGGGTCTATTTATTCGTTACTCGAGTCTGCCGATGGATAAGCAGGCAAGCCAGACGCATCTCAGATATGGAATTTCAACCAATGTATGCTAGGATAGTACGTCTGTTTACTATACAGCATCACGGAAATCACATCGCCGAACGACAACCGGATCGCCAGGAAGCCAACCCCGAAGAGCGTCCACTGTTTCACCTGTCCCTGCAACGTACATTTACTCTTCTCAGAAGCTTCGTCACGTTCAACACACTCCAACGGGAAGGACAAAACGCACAACCACCGGTTCGTCCGCCGGCCCGACGAACGCCATCGACGACAATCGGATCCTGTATCATCTGTGAGGACAACGATCGTGCCGTGGCCTTTGTGCCCTGTGGGCACCTGTGTGTGTGCAAGACGTGTGCCGCACACATTATCTACAATAATCCGGTATGCCCCCTGTGCCGTACGTACATCGAGAAGAAACTTCAGATTTATATCTAGGGAAAAATAAGGAGCTGTGTGATAATGCAAAGACTGAGGTGGACTGTCGACGGACCAATAAGACATTAATGTAAGCTATGCGGCGAGGTATAAATAAGCGTTTCTAAAATCAGTGTACAGTACAAATGGTAATAAAACACCACCATATTATTTTAATTCGAAAGAACTTCTTATGTTCTTTTTTCTTTATTAACTACTTCACAAAAATATTGTCATAAAAGCAAATATTTGGTACACTAAACTCATCCACAGCGTATTAGCATAGCCTGCTACAACGGTAACGTGTTTATCACAATCCCTTTAGCACGGAACGGTCTTCTGCGGAAAGAATAAAATAAAAGAACTTTCGCGTATGAGTGTATTTTTATAACAATAAGCTTCTAAAAAACTATTCACATTCTGGTAACAAACGCTACAGATTGCAAAGCTTGGAGCTTTTGCTCAGACATGGACATCCGCACCCGGTCGCACAGACGTCGTGCCGCTCGAACCAGATCCGCATGTGCTCCGTGTGGCCACCGTGGCCACAGTGCAAGCAGGCGTTCGCTGAACCCCGTACCGGTAACCGGCACAGACTACAGTACAGCACCGGCTTCTTGCAGGTCGCACAAGCGGGCGCACCAACCCGACAGCAGTGCAAACACTCCGTCACAAACTCCACGCATCGCTGCGGATCGACGTAGCTCGACAGATACTTGAGCACCTTCGCACGCGGCACCAGCAAACCCCACCGGTAAAGCATTTCCGCATAGGCGCGCTTAAAATTATCGTACATGTAGCGATTACTATCGCCCAGCAGGCTGCGATTGAAGTCTCCGAAACCTCCGCTACCCCCACCGCCCGGTCCAGCTACTCCCGATCCACCCGGTCCGAGACGAAAGTCGTCCAGCGAGTCGGACCACGAGTTGCTGCGTAGATGTTTCAGCTGTTGCACCAACAGCCAGCCCTGGTTGGAGGAAGGATCTACCGGCAGAATCGTGTGGTAAGGCGATCCGCTAGGCTGTATTTGGTGAATGCAATGGAAGGAGAGAGAGAGTAGAGAACAGAATGTTGTGTATTATTAAACATGTTCACTCTTGTGAAAGGGTACCCCTTGACTCCGGTGTTTCGCCAAGGGTAGAAGGCGAAAAGCGTACACACGCAACGTACTGACAACGAAACACGCAGGCAACAAACACACACACGCACGTACACGCGATTGATCAGTCCTTGTAAGTGCCGGAACGTTGCCGAGTGGTTGCAATGGGGTTAGAGGCATTCACGATGACACGATGACGCAGAGACACGAGCATTATAGCATGATATTGCGAGCGAAAAGCGAAAGCTGCAAGGACTCAGGGAGTTTGGAGCGGACTGAAAAGGACTCTGCACAAATGGACTCTGAGCGGAACATTGAAAAATGACTTATCTGTCGATTTTCTTTCGAAAACTAGCACAAATGATCGTGATCAAGTCAACATATCTTTACGAGTAGTGTGAAGCATTCGATCATTTAGATTCCGATTTTTTAGTCATACGATCATTTGATCGTCAAACGCACCGCGAGAGAATCTCGATATCATCTAATTAGTTTAAGCCCAGTTTTGACACATCCGAAACACTTCAGCACAGAAGAAGTTTCAGACACATCAGAAACACTTTTTTCACGTTATAAAAATATCGGATGATCTTAATCACGATCTACCACTCGTTGCAGACAGATAAGTCACTAACGTAAAAGAAAATTAAAACCAAACACAATAAATAATAGACAATAAGGTACAACAAAGAACGGAAAAAGCAAAACGGACGGACAAGCGAACAAGATTCCACACCACCACGACTTATCCACTGCAATTCACCCATCGGGAGCGCACACGTGTTCTGGGAGGGAAAGGAAGATTAGAAATCCGCACGGGCTTCAGGACGAAAGCGTATCAAGCTAGTAGCGCAGGGTTATTTTTGGCAGACATTTTGTTTGTTTTTGGCAGATGTTTGTTTATAACAATCACATCCGGAATCGTAATATACCTGATTTACCTTAATTTTTCGATGACCGCTAAGTAAGTGCTATAATGAGTTGAAGGGGAAATAAATAATTAAAAAGCTAACGGAACAAGTAGGTAAAACTTACTGAGCTAGTTTCCTGCGGGACCAGGAGAAGGAAAGGGTTAGGGACTGTCGGGGAGAGCTTGAGAATGTGGGCTGTCTGGCAAACTAAGGGATGCGGTAATGTTATATATATAATGTAGCCTTAAAATATAACTTAAAGTCGAATAAATTATATGTAACACTTGTTAAATGATTATACCAAAGATGGTACTACCAATTTCCCTCCAATGTTAGATCCATTTATATTGAAAGAAACACAATTTCAATGTATTTGGCAATGACAGGAATGAATGCGAATTGTGATATTAAACGTTAGAATAAGGTGTTTTCATTAATATAGGCAAAGTAAGAAAGTTCTGCACGCGCACACCGGCCTGTTTGTTTGGAGGGAATAAAACACAACTTCAAAAAGATTCGGTATGTGCATGAGAATGAGGGTTATCTATCACAAACCAGACCAGCCAGGCACCAGCCAGACCATGCGCCTCTAAATCTAACTCTTCATGATCGGAAGTAGTTTGATATCCCCTCCACTCGGAGAAAAGTCAGATGTTCTCGCGTAGCTCTTCCTCCGAGGGATTGTAAAGGGATGATGGTAACTTTACTGAGTTAAATAAATGGTTACTTACACTTTGGTTGATCGATTTACTGCTCGAGCTGGAGCTCATAGAAAGCTCCAGCGCCGATGGACAATGCCGACCGAAGGCACAGCAAAGCATTGCCGCCGTCTGGACATCGTGTATCCGAGCGAAATGGTGGATACTACGGGAGGATGAAACAAAAAAAAAAAAACAGAATAAAAGCATGCATTTCATGCTCTCGTACGGAGTGCTCTCCAATGCCCTGCCAACTTACAGCGACTCGAGGAGACTCTTGGCGAACGGATTCTGGGCGCAGAGCATATCGTCGTCGGTTTCGAAGTCGGTGCTCGGTTGGGCGATCATTTCTGCCAGCGACCAGCACTGGACCAGATCCGGCCGGCCATACTTTTCTGCCGCCGCCCGGTTGTGGCGACACATTTCGGCCACATTCGTCGTGTTGATGATGTAGTTCTCGGCCAGATCGCGGCTAACGTAGAGGATCTTCGAGACGTCGTACACGTGCACGGCGGATACGTTTATCTTGGCCGAGGAGCCTCGATGACGTGAAGATTTCTATGGGACAATTCCAATTGTTTGGTTATCGGTGCTTGTTTCTTGTGCCAAGGTTGAATTATTATTAACCAAATATATTCCCACGATACGAGCTTACAAACAATAGGAGCCATGGTGATGTTTAGAACTGACAGTTCGTTAAGCAACTTACCCGATCCGGTAGATAAAACGACGATGTGCTTGGATCCCGATGGGCGTAAAGTATTGGCTGCGATCCCATAACATTGCCAAGGTAACCTCCGCTCAGGGCCGACAACGCTCGCGGTGTCGTGTTTTGCTGCTTCAAGCTAATCCGCTTTGTGTTGAGCGGCCGCGTGAACGTTACGAGAATGCCCACCTGGCTGAACCGCACACCGGACGTTTTCGGAAACGGCACGCAAGCATCATGCAGCGCACTGCTCAGCGCTCCCTCCAACCGTGGCGATTGCAGACGCAAATGTCGATCGCCGTTATTGGAACGCTTCAGTTGGGTTACCAGCGCACGCAGACACTGTTCGAGACAGGTGCGGCCTTTCTTCACCCGCTGGCTCGCTGTCGTCCGCAGCACCTTCATCAGTGTCACCGAAAGCGCATCGTCCAGTGACGTGCCCTGGCAGTAGTGAAACTCCGGTACGATGCCGTTGTTCGGGTAAAGGGACGGGAAGTTGACCTGCAGCATTATCACGTACCCATTGACGGAGATTCGTACGGTTGCGGTACGCTTGATCGGATCCAACACCTCTATGTCGATGTGCGGAATGTTTGGATTGAGCAGAGAGAATTCGTGTTGCAGTGAAACCGACGGTTGCTTCTCTCTGATTGGACTCTTTGGACAGCCACCGGGCGGTGCGAATTTCCCACCGGGCAGGGCGCCGTTTCCGGCTGCTTCGTCGATCACGATCCCATCCTCGTCATCGGGCGGGTAGCGTTCGCACAGCTTTCGTACGTCCTCGTCGATGCGCCATATGCGTATGGTTTGATCGCGCGACCACGTTATAAGCTCCGGATCGTAAATATCCTTCCGGCCCCAGGCAAAGTCCAGCACGACGTCCGTATGCCCGACCAACGCGCAAATGGGCGCGTCCTGCTTGGAGTTGTTCCACATCAGGAGACTGTTTTCACCGCGACCCTGCTGCGGCACGCTGGTCGTAACCAGCCCGTCCGCAAACGGGGTATAGCGAGCCCGCCACACTGGACAGGACGTGGTGATGATTTTCTCCGCCCGGCGCGGGTTGTTTATGTCGAAGTACTTCACCGTACCGTCCTGGCTAGCGGTGGACAGGCTCGTCTCGTGATCGTGGCTCCAGTTGATACCATGGATGCGCGACAAGTGCGCGGTAATGTACTGCACCGGACACGAACCTTTGCGCTGGTCCCAGATGCGCAGGTCGCCATCGTGCGCCGTAGCGACCAGGTTGCCCGAGACCCGATTAAAACCCACCTGACTGGCACCGGACATGCAGACGGCACTCAGCGACAGTACAGGCTTCCGTGGGTCACGTAGATCCCACAGATGCGTGAACGTGTCGATCGAGCAGCTCGCGAGAAGGTGCGGCACCTTCGAGTGCCAATCGATGTCCGTTATCATTCGGGTGTGCGCTCGAAGCGAGTGCTTCAGGGTTGGCTCACCGGAGCGCCACGTGACGACCTCGATCTGCTGGCAGGTTGCGATCGCACAGTACTCCTGGCTGTTCTGACAGATCGCCCATTCGGCCGCCGTTACTTCGTACTTAGAATGGCGCTGGAACTTACGCAGCCCGCAGTCGATCGTATCGTCCATGCGGGTGTTACTTGCGTCTGTCGATTCATAATCTCGCAGGGACTGCAAGGCGAGTAGCCGCCGCCCGGCAAGCAATATCCAGGAACCGGTCCAATCGACGGACATTACGTTCGCTTGCAAATCGCGGTACTCCCGTACCCACGAACTTTTGCGCTGCAGACATAGCGGCTCGCTGCCGACGGCTCCCGCTCCGCCAATGCCAACCAAGCCGCCCAAACTTCCGCCACGCGATTCGGTGTATGATGACATTTTCGCGGGATTATGTTAAATTACACCATCCTTAATATAAAATGTAATTTTCTTCTAATAAAGCGTAAAACCAGGCGCTTTTTATTACGCCTTGTTTTTGTTTTTATCTTGATAACTTTTATTTTGCCTTTGCTGACGTTTCTTTTGACAGCAGGACGGAGAGGTGTGGTGTAACGGATTTTTCGTTTCAAATTCCGTGTTGAATTATAATGCTAGGCGATTGGATAGAAACTTTAAAAAACATATTGTTACTCCCATGTGAAGCATAACACTTTACAGTCATGCTAATTTTACTCTAAAAATACGAAAAAGAATACTTTTTTCAATATGGTGTAACTGACCGCAAGGTGGTGTAATCGAATGTAAACAATCAATTTGACAATGCATAGTTTTACCAAACAAAACACACGGAAATCGGATCGGCCGGGAAGACCAACACCTTCCGACGTACTATTTATTGCGGTTTTTCCATTATTGTAGCTATTTCACCATGCCGCAGGGGAGACGCAAAGTTCCATTTAGTGGCAAGCAGAAAAAGCAACAACTGCTCGCGAAAAAGCAAGCAAAGTGTAAGTAAAACGTGTTCGTGCGTGGAGAAGTTTCTCGATGTTTTCCTAAACAACACTTTTCCGGTTGAAATCCAAAAACCAGGCAGCACATCACACAATCTAATCCGCAACCTAAAGGATGAGGAGTCGAGCGATATCAGCGAGGATAGCGACATGCCACGCACGTTCGGTGAGAACATCGAGAAGATCAATATGCAACCGCTGAAGGATCCGCGCAGCAAAACGAATCGCTATGTCCTGCAGTTTCACCGTGAGACCGCGAAAGAACTGCGCGAGCTAAAGGAGGAAGCTCGGAAAGGACTGGTGTATCGCAGCGAGGTTGAGCTAGAATTGGGGGACAACTACTTCCATCAGTATGATTTTCCCCGCCGGCCCAAGTGGAGTTACGAAATGTCGAAGGAACAGCTAGATGCTAACGAAAATCGATATTTCTTTGTATGTTTGTTTGAGTAACGGTAGGGAAGTTGTAGTTTGCTAAAGGGTACATTTACTTCCTCAGAAATACGTCACCCAGCTGGAAAAGGCGCACTACGACGACATGAAATCGTTGAGCTTCTGTGAGTTGAATTTGGAGACGTGGCGCCAGTTGTGGCGTGTGCTAGAGCTATCGGATATTGTTCTAATCATTGTGGATGCCCGTTTTCCTGTATGTATTGCGTGTAAATTTGTTTTGTGAAAAAACCGAACTGGAATTTTAACGTTCTGACATATTTTTGATTGCAGACTTTGATGTTCCCTCCATCGATGTATCAGTACGTGACCGAAGAGCTCGGTAAGGGCATGATGTTGGTCATCAATAAAATCGATTTGGTCGAACCGGAGGTGGTGCTAGCCTGGAAACGATACTTTGAACATCGTTATCCTCACATCAAGGTGGTGTTGTTCACATCATACCCGTCGTACAATTTACGCGGTAAGCAGGAAAGCAAGCACGGTCTCAAGATTCGTCGCCGTCGTGGTCGCATGCGTATGGCAGCGGAAGGTGCGCAGCAAATCTACGACGTCTGTCACAAGTATGTCGGCGATGAAGTTGATTTGGGTTCGTGGGAACAAAAAATACTCGAAGAACGTAGCGCCCCAATGGACGTGGATGGCGACGAGGAAGAGAAGGTCGTGTCCGAAACAACGCACGAGGAGGAGAAAGATTTCGAGTTTGAGGAACATGTGAAGTTCAAGAACGGAGTGCTTACGATCGGATGCGTTGGATATCCGAACGTCGGTAAGTCTTCGCTGCTGAATGCTGTCATGGGACGGAAAGTGGTGAGTGTGAGTCGTACACCCGGTCACACGAAACACTTCCAGACGATTTTCCTCACGAACACCGTGCGGTTGTGTGACTGTCCGGGTTTGGTGTTCCCATCTGCGACACCCCGACGCCTGCAGGTGCTTATGGGTAGCTATCCAATCGCACAGCTTCGCGAACCGTACGCATCTATTCGATTCCTCGCCGAGCGTGTCAATCTGGTGCAGTTACTGTCGCTGAAACACCCGGATAATGATAACGATGAATGGTCTGCGATGGACGTTTGCGATGCGTGGGCCATTAAGCGAGGATTTTTGACCGCGAAAGCAGCCCGACCGGATACGTATCGGGCGGCTAACAGTATTCTGCGTATGGCACTGGATGGTAAAATTACACTCTCCCTTAAGCCGATCGGCTTCCATGACCAACGTGAACGGTTTGCTACCGATCCGGAGTTGGCGAGGGTAAAGGAAATTCAAGCACTTTCCGAGAAAGATGTAAATGATGACGAGGATGACGGGTTGTCCGATACAGATACAGAAGACCTGGCCGGAGTCAGTAACGACGGTGACAATGAGGAGGATGAGGACGCAAATTGTACGCTGTCACCTACGGCGGGTGCTAGCAACGTTAATCCGTTCGACCTTCTCGGGAGCCCCGAGTGAGTTGTTGTGAAAGACTAATCAGTGCATCTTTGTCTAATATGTATTCGCTTTCAATAAATGCTTCAAAGTTATTTCAGAAAAAGAGAGTTTCATTTTGTTTCATTATGAATTAATACAGATATCCATATAGTTTGTTCACTTCATTTCACCTTATTATGATCACATGGAGAATCTAGATTAACAGGACGGTTGAATAGTGCGTAGGGACCACATTGGAAGGATCATAAAAATAAATTCCCTACGTAATCAATATAAATTATAAAAGTTAGTCCCGCTTAGGAATCAAGCCGTCTAACCCATCAAAAATCAATAGCACAACAAACAATGTATGAAACCCATTTACTATTATGGTAAACATTATGTTCATATTTCAAATGACTCATTCGCGACGCATAAGAACGAATTCACTCTTTAATTTTGAATTTTAAAATTCACTCTTTAAATATTGTATATTTTGAACATAATAAACTATCGATCGATTTAAACAAACAAATTAAAGTCTATTCAGATATTTTAATCTTATTTGCCTTAATTTTTAACGTTCTTTCAAAAATTCTATTTCATTTTCCACAATGGTATCCCACAGTGTGGCCTGTTTAGATCGACTTATGTCGACTTCCTGCCTGCTGTCAAACATCGCCCATGGCTGCCAACATAAGCGCTAGGAAACTCTGCTCGCCCGTCAGCTAACTGACAAACGCTCTTTCCGGCGAACGCCACTGTAAAACAGACGTGTTGAAAGTAAATAAGCATAAATTTTTCACATATTTTCCAGTAAAACAGCACGGATTCGTGATGCGGTTGATATTGATTGAAAAGGTGAACGTACGGCGTGCGGGGCGTTGTGAATGTGTCGTGAATTTCACGTCGTGAGAGTTGTTAAACTTGGTGTTAAAAATGTTGGGCTCCGTAAAGTGCCGACTGTGTCGATGGCTGTTGGTGGTCGGGAAGAAAGGAAGAAGGGAAGAAGAGATGTCGGCAGAGGATGTCAGAGGCTAGGAGCGATTTGACAGTACATCGACTCGTTCATTTCCTCTTCGACCAGCGACTGCACGTGTCGTTTTCTCTTCCGTACCGGCTTTTATCATCGCGAGTTGAGCTTTAAATCTTCAATGATTTTAAGTTACAAGAAGGGTCTCTTCAACTTTAACACAGTTATCAAGTGATCGCTCGCGTTTATATTCCAAAGATAACTTGTTAAACCCGCGCACGCCCAAGTGTTCTCACCGCGATCGAATCCGTGCTGTCAGATTTGCTGTCGAACCGCGTGGTTTTTTTTCTTAGGTTATCCGTAAGAAATAAGCGCGTGTGTTTGATTTTTCGATTCTTTTGCGAAATATTAACGATAAATTCACACATCAGCACCATGGCTGACGAGGCATTTGAAAACTTCGATGAGGAGGCCACCGGACCGCAGGAGACCGGAGAGGTTATCCATACCGACCAGGCCGCACAGGTGTACGAGGAGGCTCCCGTCGTCCAAACTGCCGAGCTGCCTGAAATTAAGCTGTTCGGCCGTTGGAGCAGCGACGATATCGATATTTCCGACATTTCCGTCTCGGTAAGTGGGTGCACGTGCGCCACGTTTTTTGCCGACTGAAAATGCTTGCGCGTTTGCTGATGAGCGTCTGCACGTTTGCCCCTGCAGGATTATATCGCCGTGAAGGAGAAGCACGCTAAGTACCTTCCCCACTCCGCCGGTCGCTATGCGGCCAAGCGTTTCCGCAAGGCCCAGTGCCCGATCGTCGAGCGTCTGACCAACTCTCTGATGATGAAGGGTCGTAACAACGGCAAGAAGCTGAAGGCTGTGCGCATTGTGCGCCACGCTTTCGAAATCATGCATCTGCTGACCGGCGAAAACCCGCTGCAGATCGTGGTTCACGCCATCATCAACTCTGGTCCGCGTGAAGATTCGACCCGTATCGGACGTGCCGGTACCGTCCGTCGTCAGGCCGTCGATGTGTCGCCGCTGCGTCGCGTCAACCAGGTAAGGATGGCAATATCCTCATATGTTACGCATGAGGGGACCGATCTTTAGGCATATTGTGTTGACGTTCAAAGGTCTCCATTCAATTCCAAAAGTATCGGAAAGCATAGACTCAATAGCATGGTCTACTCGGATGGACTGCGTTGAACTGATGCGCTTGTAAAAGAACGTGATCGGATCAAGGTGTGCCGGTGGACTTGCTACATGAATATTCCGCCATCATGGTGTACTAAGATGGTGTTAGTGAGATTCACACACAATGAGTCGTAACTTATGAGTTGATCGTTTTCTTTACATTTTGCAGGCTATCTGGCTGCTGTGCACTGGTGCTCGTGAAGCTGCATTCCGTAACATCAAGACGATCGCCGAATGTCTGGCTGACGAGCTGATCAACGCCGCGAAGGTAGGTTAGGAATCTATTCATTTGTCGACAACGGTTTTCTAATCGTATTTCTCACAATCCTTCCTTCCCGAATGTTGTTCGCCATGTTGCGTTTCTTCCTTCGTATGGCATCCATTTTATGTTTCGAATCACTCAGGGTTCTTCGAACTCTTACGCCATCAAGAAGAAGGATGAGCTGGAGCGTGTCGCCAAGTCTAACCGATAAAATGTGCGGTTGGTTGCGGCGTGTTGGTCCTATTGGGAGATGTTGCGCTGGTATTGGCTTTCTTCCTGTCACATCGCTCCTTTCTGTACACCAAAGATCGGAGTGATGGTGTCATCTTCCTGAAACTACCATCCAAACCGGGAAGAAGCGGGTGGTTTGCGGAAACATCTTTAATTTCCATCCTCGTGTCTCTCAATACCCTTTGGAAAGTGCGTGCTGTTTTGTGAAGCAACATACGCCCGTCGAAAACACCGATGCAGGAAAGAGGTGTGAATAAAATCATGAAAACAGGAAAATTAAAGCTGCATTGGATTATTTGAATTATGTTCTATTTAATGTGCGATGTTTGGTATTTTTGAGGTTGGTTGGGTGATGATTGGCACGAAGTGAAGAAACGGGTGTGCAATATTGGGATAGTGGGAAATTTCTTTTCAGTGTGATGCCTACTGAAAGACGGTCGTTTGTGGAGAAGAGCAAGCTGTAATCATCTTATAGTTAGTTTAAAGGTAAGTTTAACATAACCTTGTCATTACTTTTGTTCTGCGCCCAACGAATTGTTTTCGCTTTTTCCACCCTCAATTCGACCAAGCAATAAATCCGTATGGGCAAGAGCATAGATTCACTGGTATCTTGGAGCCTCGAACTTAATACGAGTCGCTCTGCATCGCATTGTGCTACGACATTTGTTAACATAGCATCCATTGAAAATATGAAATATATGTACACTTTATACATTTTTTTTAAAACAACCATATTTTTATTACAGACATCACTGGCGCTTAACGGAAAGCTAGTAGACTGGATAAATTCCTGAGTATAGGTAAGAAGAGTCGCAATTTTTTATTAAAAAACGGTCACATAAAAAACCATTTGAAATGGAGCCAACTGAGTATTTCATTTCGAAAGGATAATGCGACCAGAACAATAGTTGGCACTTTGCAGGGTATGAAAGTGTATCTTTTTTACCCACCATAAGGTCAATGACAAAATCAATATAAATTTCATTTATCTCATCTCAAATTTCATATTAATCATTTATCATTCATTCATTCAAATTTCATGTTTGTATAAATAAATGAGATTCATAAATAGACAATTAAACGTGTTTTTTCCATTGTTCCGCAGATGTGTGCTCTGGACCGCGATATTTTAACCGAATCTTGTTCCGGATATTGAACAAAACTGCAAAGGTAATAAGCATTCATGACTTCAGCATCCGTATTGTTATATTCGAATGTCACCGTTTCCGATGATGTTACCATTTTATCAGTTATCCCTGTCTTAGGCATAGTGCTGATACGTTTTTATTCTGAAACTTTTCGAATAATCACTTTTATATCGAATTTGATCGTTGAATGAAATTACGTTGCCTAATACTTCTTTTTTCTTTTTTCAGGTACTGGTTCGTGAGTTTTATGAAGGATGCTATACACTCGTCGTGAGTTAAAAGATGGTAAGTAGATCAAAATTCCTAACTTCGATGGTTACAACGATTGATCCGATCGGATGCTTTTCTGATGATCTGTACGTACCGCCCCAGTCTGATAAAATTCGTGACTGATTGGTTACTATTTCTGAAAAATCTAATCGGGTTTGAAAGTATTTACCATACACACTAAAACGATACACATACAAACAATTAACTTTAACTTAACACATTATTTTGTTATTTTCTTCCAGAACATTCTCAACTCAACATGTGGTTGAGGTTTTATCGAATAGGTATGCCTCGTGGAAAAGACCAGCTCTTTGGTGTTTTTGATGTCCAAGGTGTGTATAATCTATGTAATTTTATAAGAATACGATGTAAATTGTCTATGATGAAACCATTATTTTGATGTACCGCTCCAGGCTGATCATTTTATGATAGATATCAAATAATTTTATCGTTCTGCAGAAATTCTAACCTTATTAAACATTAAGCAACATTATAAGTGGATAATTATTTTAAAATATGTTCTATTTTTCTATTTTCTCTTAGATATCGTTCAATGCCGTACCAACATTTGGTTGAACTAAACGGGGTGTGAACAGCGTGTAAAAAAATGTACAAAATAGGTAAGTCTTTCCTATCCATAGTGAAATGTTTCGTAAACAACTAAACTTCGTTCATGCTTGATGAGTATCTTTGTTCTTCACTGAAACAACTAATGTTGATAAAACATTTTTCGATTGGTCTTACTGACGGAATCTTTGATATTCCAAACGGCAATTGCCTTTCTGAAATATTTGTGACTTTATTTTTTGTCCTTTTTATATTGTATTTTCAGACACTGAAAGGACATTTTTTACAACCCAGCCTACTTATGTAGCAGGAACGAATGAATTCTCCAAGATTTCTCGCAGTAAGTATTTTTTGTTATCGTTGTAAAATAATTTTACTTGATTTGGTGCGTTTATTTCCCAAAAACTGTCTCAGTACGCTGAGTGCAGTCCTTGATGAACACTTGCTATTCACTTAAACAATTAATGTTGATAAAATCATTTTAAGATTGGTCTTACTGACGGAAGCATACATATTTCAAATGATTATTGTGTGTATCAAACGTTCACAAATTAATTTTTTTTTCTTTTAATTATTTCCAGGAATTCTAGAGGAAGGTTTTTTAACTACACCGATCTCATTCCGTAGCAGATCTCGGAGAATTTATTCTTTAATGCAAACGTGAGTTTTTTTTATTTCTGGTTGTTTATTCCCTACTAGTAAGATCATGTATTTGCTTGCTCTTACATGAATCTTTTTTTTTTCAATCTGTCCATAATAATCCAACACAGACAATTGTCATTTCGCGGCTGTGTCGTTTCGCTTATGGACAAGAGAAACTGCTATTACATATCCTGATAATTGGGCTTCTCACAATGCCTTCTTATCGCGGAAACAATAGCGACATTCTTCTTCGTCGACAATGTACTGTACGAGGTTTGGTATTGATTACGTGATAATGAATTCATTATTCTTCTTTTACAGATCCCTGTCGTGGAAATGATTTCTCTTTAGTATCATCAACAAGATGCAGTTCCATTTTCTCCTACGGTAAGTGTACAGTTTAATTGAATTGATTTATTATAAATGTATGTTTTTTTTGTGTCTTCCGTACCCTCGGTGTGTTTTTGAAATCACAATCAAATTCGTGGTTTCAGTTTAAGCTCAACCGTTTTTTAAATATGAAGACTAAAGTAAATGTGTTGCATCATCCACAGCGGCGGTTATGTGCAATACTGTATTTGCTGTCAGCATTATCTGCAATAACAAATTGTTTTGCTCATCTTTCTCCAAAGTCAATCTTTCTCTTTTTTATCGTAAATCAGTCCATAATATCAGTTATTTTTATTCTCTATTCAGCATTTTTTATTAGACAAGATATCGGTACCAAGGCAGATCTTCTATAGTTTCTTTAGGTAAGTGTTGCTTAATTTTAATTTGTGATACTGTTTTGTTACAAATGATGATTCGTACGAAATAACAGAAATTACCTGTTGATATCGTTTCAATTGTCGGAATCCCTCACTGACTACATCACACATTAAATCAATGGGTGATTAAATTGAATGAGCTTATATTAATATGACGTTGTATTGTGTTTCTGTTACAGATTTTGTACCGACCGATGAGAATATTTTTTTTCAACATCAAAAGAATTACATCCTTATTCTCTTTTGGTCAGAAGAAAGATACGTTGGAGAAAGATTGTTGGAGATCGTCTAAAACATTCTATACGTAAGTGCCCATACTTTCTATCAGTTGGTTTTGTTTTTCGAAATGATGCCTTATATACGCTATGAAGTCCTATTGTCCTTGAGGACATATCAAGTTTTTCGGACTTGCCCTGTCTGATCGATATTTGATTAAAAATCGAACGATTTTTTTAAGGCAAGGCCCTGAATGATGTAAATAATCATAATCCTTTATTTGCTTACAGATTTTCCGTTATTGGAGATGCTGTTCAACTACTCTGTATTTTATTTAGGTGAGTTATATTTTCTGATCGATTCATTAACTACTTACACTACGAAATGATGCCTTATATACGCTACGATGTCCTATTGTTTCTTGAGGACATATCAAGTTTTTCGGACTTGCCCTCTCTGATCGAAACATGATTCAAACCCAATTATTTGCTTTTGACCCACGAATGAAATAATTAATTTTTATCTTATTTTCTTCCAGATATTCCATTTTGTGGAGACACTGCCCATTTATTCTGTAGATTCTCATGGCTCTAATGGTGAGTTGTTAATTTTAGTTTTTCCTTGATTTCCACCTGGAGATGATGCTTAACATATACGCTACGAGGTCCTATTATTTTTGAGGACGTATCAAGTTTATCGGACTTGCCCTATCTGATCCATATGTTCTAAAAAAATCTAAAGATTTGTAAAAAATATGTATGAGATTATTTATTTTCTTCTTTTCTATGCTTACAGATGTTCTTTTTGGAGGATGAGGAAAATACTGTCCATTAGCCACAGTATATTATCTCTTCTCTAGGTGAGTTATATTTTTCTAATAGATTCATTAACTACTTTCACTACGAAATGATGTCTTATACGCTACGATGTCTGATTGCC
>KI915043.1:5870055-5954116 GCA_000473445.2 Anopheles farauti | reverse complement strand
ACTACTTTCACTACGAAATGATGTCTTATACGCTACGATGTCTGATTGCCCTTGAGGACATATCAAGTTTTTCGGACTTGCCCTATCTGATCGACGTATTAGAATCCTGGACAGACGCGCATGATTCGCTAAACTGTTGTTAAATCTGTCTTTATTTTTCTCGTTTTAGATACACAACACTTTTCATATGCAACTTTAAAATCTACTTCATAGGAACGGATGCTTGCAATAAGGTAAGGTGCGTTTAAACTAAATTTAAACGATTTGTTTTTCAACGTCCCTTACTCCAGTCAGTCATTTATGCTTCTACAAACAATAGCTAAGATGATCTCCTTATTGGGACAAAATCAATCGATGCCAAGATCAAAACTGGTTTCTCTGCTTCATGACACGTCTTAGAGTGTGAGAAGCATATTTCTTTTCACCGACAAATATTTTAAGTCGTTACCTGGCTATGATGCTATATCAGTGGTTTGCATTTGAGATAACATCTGATTTTTCTTGTTTAGTCTAGATTGATGGAATATCCTTGCCCGTGGAAGTAATACTGGGATTCTATAAGTGGTAAGTTGCTTTTATTATAAATTGTTAAAATTGGTCGTCCTGACTAGAGCCGTTCAACTGTCGCATCTTTTGATCGGTCTCAAGATGGACAATAGTATTTGTTGATTTTGGTTCATTATACTGGTAATGGATGACGTAATTGCCAAAGCCTTCTATGTTCCAACAGACATTGGATTTTGGAAAACAAATTTCTAGACTTCGGATTATAATATGTCAACGATACAAATACAAATGTCGGCAGTCTAACATGTATTTTGTTTTTACATTCGCAGAATTGCTGAAGTTTTTGCTATCATCCACCCGTTTTTTTATAACGTTCAATCAGGTGAGTCTTCAATTTTTATTAAATTATTCTCATTAACTCAATCGAAATTGCGATCTTTCCATGATGAACCATAAAATGCCCTTACCTACATTGTCTGAGTTAAATTATGACAGACGTAACATACACTGAAATTTTTAAAGTTTCATAACAGATTCTTTGTATGCTGCATCATTATTGACATAATTTTAACAAGTTTATGTTGATTTCTATTTCCAGTTACGTGTATCATGTCACACAATTGTACGTAACGAGCCCATCTTTTACAGGTAAGATCGCGATTAGCTCATAAATAATAGTTAAAATAATTGTTTTTTTGATGATATTAAAGGGTTTCGCTAAATAATATATAATATATGAGATGCTAAGTTTCATCTCTGATATAAACTTCCTTGGCTGTCTGATAGTTCTTTCAAATAATGCAAATGTTTAATTATGTGTGTGTGGTAAACATGTAATGCAGCTATTATTTATTTCTTTATTTCAGGTGCTGATCGTGTTGAAATCGTTTATTACGGCATTTATCAGTGTGTGTTGGCACAGGTAAGTATTGTGATTTATAAATATAATTCGTGAGAACAATGCCGAATAAAGTTACTCGTTTGAAAAATGAATCTTTGATAGCCGATGTAAATTAATATGGAAGATTAGTAAATGATGACATTCCGTTACAAACCTTAAAAGGATTAACACAGGTAAAGTGATTCGAAAATATACGAAGATTGAGAATCAACCTCCATGAGTCGATCCCACCCATCGCCATTTGAGCATCCATATCACAATTTCCGATCTTGATTTTTATACTTACCATATTTGTTTGTCGCATCGTTAAAGATTTTATTGATGCCAAAAACAATCTTGAACCAATTCAATTCGTTCTGGATATTCTTGATTTTGGATGTATTTTATCATCTTACACTATTTCTTTTCCGTTTTTCATGTTCGCTCTTGAAACATGGTGGGTGCGTGATGATCCTTATGTTTTTTTTTTTATTTTTGAAGTCTACTATTCTGATTGCCGGCTTGTTTATAAAAGTTATACAAATTGAAAAAAAAAATCATTCAAAGCTTTTGTTGTCCTTATGGTCTGAATCCAATTATTTGTTATTCTGTTCCAGCGCGTTTAATATTTTATCTAAATCATGTACTCCCATGATTTGCCTTTTTGGTTTTATGCATGTTCCAGTAGTGACACAATAAACAATTATGCTTATACAGAAAATAATGTAACGCACTCTTCCGTCACGAAATTAAATCATGGCTATTTTATTTTTTATCATCAAAAGTTTATGTGATCCAACGTTGATCACTAAACTTTGGCTATTTGATATCCTATGCAAAAAATGAAGTGGTCCAGTAGATTCGGGAGAAGTCACTATTTGAGAAGAAATTGTAGATTCTATGCTGCGCTAGAGTCGAGCAAGATATTTTCTTTCGTTTTCATGTATTTGTACTATGATGAAGTAGGTATAAAAAACGGTAGAAAAAGTATAGACGTATGGTAAAAACACCTCCCACAGAGAGGGAAGCGTGCAGTACAAGCGGGATAGTGATTCTGCTTAAGAAAGTAGAACGGTAAAGGACATGGTATTTTAAAAGCGGCAGTACCTGTACTGTTTGCTTCATGTTGGATTCTATCAGTCATACAAAGTTACTATCCTTAAAGAGATTGGTACAAACAATTGAAGTTAGCAAAAGTACATCATCAATACGGGTAGTGATCGCGTGTGATCACAATAATGCGAAGGATCAAAACTGTTAAGGCTTGACTTAGCGACGGAATTCGGACCATGCTTTCACCTAGCATTACCTACACTAGGACACTAGGATTGATTCGTTGTGATAGCAACGTACTTTTCTTTCTATAGGTAGCTAGGAAGAGAATTGCAACTCATGAGCTACTTCAAACTATTTAACTAATTGAACAATTCAACTAAAACACTATGCTGTATATGAAGATATAGTTTTGCAAATGTAAGAATCCGTTGTTGATCGTGCGTATCAGATTTCGGAAAATGCCATCAACTCGGTTCATACCGCCCTCGCACCGCACGCTCATTCAGTCTTGAAATCACACTCGTGAAGATCCTCAAGATCATCCAGCTGTTAGTAGCCATTTTACCATCATCTGATATTCTGACATATACCACACGGGTTCTTACTGTTGCATCAAATGAATCTAAGCATCTAAGATAAGGCCTACCGAATCTTACGTATCAGCGTCAGTGAAATGGAAAACTGAAATTGTTATGAAAAACTAAAAAGTGATAAAAAGTAGTTTCCATTTGCTCGGCTAACAGTTACTCTCGCAATGGTATTAAAGTTAGATTAAACATTTCTCTTGCTTAATTACACTGTCTTTTTTTACAATTAAATTTTCCTAATCTTGCATTGCTTGCTGCACATGTGATGCTTCTCTGTGAATCTTCTCTTTATTTTGCTAGTTGCATTTGCTTTCTCTTATTACTTACTTGTTTGTCGCCCTAACGAGTCCCTAATTCGTTTGCGGACCCCGTTCATGAGAGAGGAGGTACCCGAGATTGGTTAGATTTGTCTAGTTTTACTCATGATTTACAGATCCCACTACCTACTGATCTCATGCACTGCCACTCCCATGATCATCTCTCTCTATCTCTCGATAATGCGTTCCTCATCAAGCGCTAATTTCTTCTTCTTTAAACTTGCTGCGTACACGTGCTTTCAGTTTGTCTCAAAATTGTATTTCATCTAAATTTCATAGCCGTGTCGTTCTATTGTAGCAGCTAAAGAGAAAGAGAGAGAGAGAAAAGTAATACGATAAAAAAGAAGAGGAAAAATGGAGAAAGAAAACAAGAGAGAAAAATGAAACGCGTTTTTACTAAATCATCGCGCACAAAGCGTTTGTTGTTGCGCGCGTTCTGTTGCAGGACGAGAGCATGGTTTATAGTATTATTGAGGTGTGGTGAAGAGATGAACAGTACGGTCGAAGAAGAAGAGCAAGGTGTGATGGTGGTAGTAGGGCGAGCAGAGGATCAAAACCTAGCTGGCGGCTAAAGGGAACTAAAAGTGGTTCAATAGACGATAGAATGTACAAATAGGGAAGAGGGAGATAGTAAAAGATCATGTATTAACACACACAGTTCTGATGTTTTGTTTTCAATCAAGACAATAGCACGCCACATCCAACAAAATAAAAGTTACAAATGTATACACATCAATGAGTAGCTAATACTTTCACAAATGCCAGATATCGCCTCCCCGCATATGCGGGCAAGATATGCGACGAAACTATATACAAAGGGTTTATTATAGCAGCAAAATACACACTACACACAGTCATTTGATACAGTTCACGAGATAATGCTAGTAACGGCGCAGAAAAGGAAGATGTGACAAACGAATAGGTGGTTAACGAAATAGAAGCAATGTTGCTCAATCAAGTAAATGTAAAGGGCTAGGTAGAGAGAGATAAAACGAAAAAAAGGAAACGGATACGATTGAATTGAAATATAGCCATGCGCGTCTTACGTCTTACACTTTCGTATGCTCTAGTTTCGAAAACGATACGGTGAATAGTGTATCAACCCGAGATATGAGTGCTGTAAAGCTAGATTTAAATATGTGTTCCGCGTGCGCAACCATTACGGTTTGATGTTTGATTACTCTCGATATGGATATGGTCGAAATTTTCTACAGAAAAAAGAATCGTCGATCTGTGTAAGTGTATTCACGTAGCGTGAAGAACAGGCCTGTTTTTTATTATTTACTCACTCACTTTTGGCGATTTTTGCGTGTGCGCCGAAAGGGGTAGCTTTCCCCACCTTTTTGTTTGATAACAATTTAAGAACTAGTCTAGTCGGTAGTGTTCGAGAAAGAATGTGCATTGTTTGTACTGTGATATTCCTCTAGCGTGTTGTTTGCGTTGTGTGTTGAAACGGACTTTAAATTTTCCTAAAGTACTAAGGTAGCGACGCTCTCTCGTTACTCAATGTGTAGCCCCAACGTGACTCTTACGTTAGTTAGATTTTAATTGTTTATGGGTACTATTTTAACGTTCTTACATAATGAAAATACTGGCTTTAACTGTGTTGCTATACTCTAAAAATCTTCAAACACCACGCGTGGCCGGTGCACTCAAATTGCACGACCGTTCTGAAGCAAATTGACGAGATATTAGTAGGAATGTTAAACAGCATCGTTGTAATGATGTCCGAATGTTCTAATGCTAAATGTCTCACTCTTTTATGTACAGCGTTTGCTTTCTTCCAGTGCCTTCCCAGCAGCAGCAGTCCTTTGCGCAGCACGTGCTAAACCCGAAACGCTACTGAATCCTGCCTGCCCAACCGTGGTGGTACTAATGCCTTAATCTTAGATTGGTCTTAATGTGCGTGTTATGATGGGTGTTTGGTCTGCCAATGTGCTTGCACTAGTTTTTTTTGTTTTAAATGCGCCTCAATACCTGGATGTAAATGTAGAAATACATTGTTGGCTGAAGACAGTAAGGTATAGAAGATATTCTCTCAAAGAGGTTTTTTGATGCCCTCATCGTTCTGTGCCCGATGGCCTATTGTGACCTAGACGCAAAATTTCTACGATAACTTCTCCGTTCTGAATGCAAGTCTCGTGAAATATACGAGGCTTAATGGCGATAGAAAGTAGCAGTGGTGGAGCAAAGAACAATCCTAAAGAAAAGCTATAATTTATCACACATAAGATAGAAACCGAAAACATCACACTGAGCATACATACGGAGAAGAAAACACTCGGCACGCACTCGCATAAGAGGAAAGAATAATCCACAAACAGAACGTACACCGAGTAACGGAAAGGAGAGTAGAAAAAGTAAATGAAAACAGAAACGAGTAACACAGCGAGTAAACAACACCAGCTAGTAGTAATCGTACACATCCTTGCGCAACAGCTGCATATAGATGTCTCTACCGTACCTTTCCAGCAGCCGTCGCTTCAGTTCCGGTGGGTACGTCACGTAGATGTAATGTTCGCTCTGTCCCAGCTCGCCAAAGTCGCCGCCGGCTGCCACCGTTCCTCCACCGACGCCGGATGCACCCGCGGCGGATACGTCGCTGGCCGCGATTAGATGTGCTGCCGGGCCGCTAGCGGAACCTGCCGCATAGCCATAGCCATCGTCCGCCGTGGTGTAGAGCAGCCCGGCCGACGATGATCCACCGACACCCGGTCCGGGGGACGCATGTATCTGCGGTGTATGCTGTATGTCGTTGCCGCTCGCCGATCCAGCACCGAGATTGTTCAAGCTGGCCGCGGAATGGCCACCGTCCTGCAACCGGTAGATACTCGGGCCCGTACCCGGCTGCAGATAGTGTCGGCCATGGTGCAGATGATGGCCGCCACCGTGGCCGGGCGTGACATGCGCCGCCAGCCGGCTGTTAGCTGAGGGGCTGAAATCTTCGCTGCTGTGCTCGCCATTTCGAACGGGGAAGAGGGAGGGGGGGGGGGAGAAAGAGAGGGAGATTGGGTTGGATGATGGTAGGTTCGGATCGGTTGGGAGACGCACATAGAGTGGACCCGAAAAGAGTATGTACACACAAACACACGCATAGGGAACAAGATACAGATATTGGGACAGTAATCGGAAGGAGAGAAAGAGATCGAGAAAGAGAGAGAGAGAGAGAGAGAGAGAGAGTTACAGATATAAAGGGAATTGAAGACGATAGACGTGACGTGGTGGAGAATAGTGCAGAACAAAGTTGGTGCGGGTTGGTGGTGTAGTGTACAGTAGAGGCACTCAATGACACGCGAGTGCAGAAACGATCGCAATGTGTGTGAGATGAGGCAACGAAAATATCAAAAGCGCATGTTAGATCGAACAAAAAAAAAACACACGAATCGGTAAGCAGCAGCGGCAGGAAGTGTAGAGAACGAGGTGTGAACCATTCACAAACTGAATTAATGATAACAAGCCGGATGGGTGTGATCGCTAGGTGTCACTACGCAATTTGCAACTAACGCTACTGCTAGTGGATGATCCATTTGCACATCCCGCCCACGCCACCCCATACTCACTCGAACAGTATCCAGATGATGTAGTAACAGAGGCACAGGCCCATCGAAAGCACCATGACGAGCACGAACACAAGGCCCCACGGGAAGGGGCGCTGCTCGAGCGGACCATCTTCCCAGTACCGCTCGCAGGTTAGATACCAGCAGACGGCACGGTTCAGCTCCTCCTCCATGCTCCGGAAGTCTTCCAGCGACAGCTGCACCAGCAAACCGACGATGCAGTCCCGCACCAGCACCTCGCAGCGCGTCTTTAGCTGCCCGATGTCGTCCGCATTGCAGTTCGCTTTCATGCGCTGCATCTCCGACAGACGTTGCTGCTTTCGATCCACCGGCGGGAGTGAGGAGTCGACGAGGTTTTGCTCGCACTGCGAGGTCGCGTTGCTATCGTTCTCCGACTCCTCCTCTTCCTCCTCCTCCTCCTCTTCCTCGTCGTCCTCATCATCGTCCTCATCGTCTTCGTCGTTGTCATCCGCCCGTCGCCCAGATGCTGCTGAGCGAGGAAAAGGATGCAGAATGGTGGCTCATGAACGCACAAGAATAAATAGGCCATAGCTGTCAATCGAGAGTACCGCCTTACCTTCGCTTCTACCATCTCCACTAGATTTCGATCGCTTCCGATCGCCCTTCGAGCTGGACGCATCGTTCTTATCGCAGTTGCTGGTACCTTTCGCGTGCAGTACGGACGTCACTGCCTGTTGCGGTTGCCGATTCCGAAACACGTCGTCCCGGATGGTCTGTAGCACCTTCGGAAGCAATGACTTCGCGCTGAAATGAACTCGGATTGCTGCAGAACCACCATCCATCGATTCATTATGGGACGTGTGAACCGCTTACCTCTCCGGCACCTTAGCTAGATCCCGCGGTCCGGACGTAGTTAGCGCCGTCCGGTAAGCAGTCGCTTCGCTCCACACCTCGATGTCGGTCGAGACGGCGTTCGGATCACTGCCGAACGCTAGTGTCGCATCCTTAGCGATCAGCACCTCGCACCGCATCATGTCGCAGTAGTCCGCCAGGCAGACCGCATCCTCGGCCGTGTTGATGTTGTTCCTGTGCCGGTTCTCGAAGTGCACGTCCAGGTGCTTCTCCTCGAAGAAGCTCTTCCCACAGAACCCACACGTCCACTGGCTCGGACGGTGCTGCTTTTTGGCGCTCTGCTGCGGGCCGAAGATGTCGCGCAGCGGATGGAACGGACACTCGAGCGGCAACTTCACCTGGTACTTCTCCAGTATGGGGAGCCACCGCGAGTGCACAATCTTGCGCACGACGCGCGAGCTTTCGCGGGAGCATGATATCTTAAACACACTCGGGCCCGGCCAGGGAATGATGGACAGTAAGCAAATAACTATCACCTGTGGATGGAGCGATGAAGAAATGATATGTTAAAACAAAACAAAACTTTTAAATTTACATTTCATAAACTGCTATCTAAACAAAAACGCTAATTTTCCGTGAAGATAACATAATAGAAATGTAACAAACTTTGGAAACAACAATTAATATTTGATATCACATATATACTAATATAATTTCGAATAATTAAACGCAAATAATGAAGTCGAACAACGTAAAAGGTAAAGCGAAACATCTTAAAATTTATTAAAACGCCATTCAACCACAGCGAAGTGAACATTATTTCAATTACGCCCGAAAACATCACTTTCACTTTCTAATCACAGTGCAATGTTTTTTTCCTCCGACGCGCGAACACAGCTCCTTTCCGCAGCGGTCACAGTCGGTGGGAAGTACCGGAAGCGGCTTTCTTGGAGGAGACACCGCCACCACGTAGGCGGTCGTAAGCATCATACTGCCCCAGAAGCACAACTGGTACAGGACTCTCCACAGCATCGGGACGGCACGCGTCCAGCTTTGGTTGTTGCTTGACTGATTACGGCCGTTACTAGCAATGCTGGAAGATTGCATCGCCATGTCCAGTATGCACGGTGCACGATGCACAATGCAGTTGTACGCACTCGCGTACTGGCTCGTTCCAGAGCGAGAGAGAAGAGCGAAAGAGACGGCACCGTTGGTTTGGTTACATGAAGCGTTTTGTTCGTTTTTTTTTGTTGCAACACTAAACACCACTGATAAGCCAAAGCAACTGGTGGGAAGGTCACCGCAAGGGTCTGCAGTCTGATCACTCGCCAAACGCATCGAACACACGCACCTTGGACAGAATTAAAACAACGTACGACCTAGTGAACAGGCAGCACATTACAACGGCCCTGGTGGAACGCTTGAGGACTGCGACTGCGACTGAACCGTTGCACTTCCCAGGCGAAACTGTGGCTCCATCCGAAGCGCAAACAGCACTCAACCATCGTCTCCATCCAGACAAGCAAAGCTCACTGTCCACAGCAAAGTGCGGCTCCGGTTCCGAGTATCCGTGGTCAGACACCGACATAACCAACATCGAACGACGGAACGGGGCAGGCAAAAAGTAAAGTGTGCCTGATTCCGTGCTGCCGCTTATTTCATCAGACCGGAAGCAATGTTCCGAGACTGGCGGAACAGAGCGGAGCGGAGCGATGTAAGGTGGTGAAAGCATTTATTTCGTATTAGAAAAAGGGAAGGAAAAGAAAAACGGCAACGCAAAAAAAAAACGCACGAAAAAATGTCAACGTGTGGTTATTAATCGTGCAGAAGGTTAGACCCGGCGATTATAGCCGGGGCGTTGTTGTATAGATAGCCGGCATGCAGGTATGTAGGAAGGGTGTTCGGGGTAAGTGCGTGCTAGGCACAACTTTCACACCGATCCCCCTAGCGCGCCAGTGAAGCAAGATTCAATTTAACGCAACCTGACTTGGGTGATTTTAATCTTCCATCAGAGATTCGTACCCAGACAGCAAGCAATGTATATCATTTCCACACGAATGATGGATAGCGGTGTCATTTTTCAATGGGGACGCCCAGTCGCTGGACAATAGCGATGGGGGGAAACTCCCCAAAATGAGAAATCATGTCTCAGTTATGACTGTTAAAACAAACGTCAGCTTTTAATTTCGACCCACGGTCGCGCTTCGACCACCGAGCAAGCTTATGTAAATATGTTGCAGAGAATCCAACACCGGTTCCACCCCCCTCAAGCAAGGCAACAAATCAGACACCACGGACCGGACAACTTCCGCTCGAGTCACACCTTAACGATGGTGTTAGTTTGCAGATGTTATCATCACTAAGAGTGAAGTATGGAGGAAGCGTATAAAAAAAGGAATTAGAAGGCAGGGAAACTCCGAATCGTAAAGAAGCGAAAGAATGTGAGGTGTCGGTGAAAGGAAACAGTGGCAAGATACAAGGCATCGGCGGACGTAGTCCTTTTCGTACGGCTTATCGTGCCATTTCCGTTTTATGAGTTCTTGCTCCAAAAGGTGTGCGCGGTTGATTTTGGCCACCAGAAGGGGGAACACAAGTACCGAAAATGCCTTCATTTATTTTTGACTACACATCCTGGCGGAGATCCTGCTGAACAAAACGTGCGGCTCCAAGGGTGGAGAGGACATTAAGGTTTAGGAGCGAGCCACCATAAATACCACTCTGTCCGGGGTGTCGTTAAACCAGACCGTTCAAACATGTTCAGGTGTCCACGGGAATATGGCAGTGCATGAGCCATGAGTTCAACAAATAATAGTTTTCTCCTGTGACTTTCACCTTCTGCCGGTCAAGAAACGTCCCAGGGTTCGAGTATTATTGGAAAAAAGAAAACTTTTATGTTTCTTAGTGCTGAAAAAAGTGGCTTGACTTGTGCTGCTAGTCGAATTCCACTCCGGATTGTAGCTTTTCCATCAAAATGTGGAAACACCACAATGCTAATGAACTAATGAGCGGTATGCAAACTCAATCATTGGCTCGATTTGGAGTATAACCTAGCACCTAGTATGGAGCACAGCTCGGTGGCGCCGTCAAGTAACTCACTCCCCCAGCACACTTCCGGCTCCTGAGCGTCGCGCTCGGGAACGGCACGTGCCTGTCAGGTGAGCTAGGGGTGTTAAGTTTACCTTGCCCATTGTAAACAAATACACAAGTTGACGTCCGGTCTGTCCGGTAAAGAGAGCATAAATTGTTTGGAGAGCAAATAAGTTCGCGTATACGGTGGGCTATTTACATTGGCCCAGCGGTGTTAAAGCGTTGATAAGCAAATTCAGCAAAACCCGTTTCATTACGTTCAGGATGAGAGGATTTGGCTTTGGAATCTCATTTCCAAGTTACGCACGATTACCCGACCGGAAGGGCGACTGATAAAGTCATCCTCGTCGCGTAAACCGTACGGACAGTGGCAGCAGACGGTGGTGGGAAAATAAATCGATGAGTTCAAGCAGCAGTAACTGGGTCGTCTGGCGGACAGCCCACACTCATTGGTGTATATAAAATGGTTAGCTGCTTGATGATCCCACACTGGCCATGCATCCTGCTTACCATTTTTTTTTTTAGCGGAAAGGGTCAAATTGTTCACTCCCAGCCACTGGTCGCAACCGTAGCTCGATGCCCGCGCGCAGAATTGCATGTATAATTTATGCAAACATTCAAATTGCTCAGTAAATGCCGCGCACGAAAAAAACCGAAGGCATCCATTTGAGTTGTTTGTACCGTGTGCGTGTGAGAACCGCCCGTCCTAACCCGTCGACATTTGCCGTCTTGTGATGGGACGGACGAGAGGCGCCTGGAAATTGCAATGGCGCAAACGAGTGTTGACTCGCCGGTAGCGGGCGATAAGAGAGCAGGCAGACGACGACGGACTTACGAAACGTTTCACCATCATAGGTTGGGAGCAAAAACGAGAAAACCTCCGGAGCGAAAAAAAATAGTGCATTAAACGGAGGAAGTGCAGCACAATTTAGCTACCCCCGCGTTGATGTGATTAGAGCACGGAGCGGTTGCGACAAGAAGCGCAAAAACCGTATCCGAAGGACCTTCATGATGATCGTGGATATAAGGACGTTGGAATGATTCGTGCAGGAAAGGTTCGTAAATATATGTGAAGAGTAATGAGCATTCAACAGATTAATTTTTCTAGCTCTATGTTTTTTTTTTGTATTATAGCAATATGCTTGAAAAAGTTTTTTAAATACTTTCTAAGAGGTTCGATATTACGAGTTGAAGCCAAACTTTACAGCTTTACTTTTGTATGTGCCACTTCAATGTGCTTCAATTCTGAATAGTTGGCCAATCTTTTAGAAGTCCTCAAGAGAAGCTTATTTCCGTACTTCATTGCGTACATAGCATCTCACAAATATATTGTAATTGTGGTTCAATACAAAATGTACTAAAATGTTTTACTACACTTATGGATATTGTATAGCAAAACATATATTTCTTTATCTGATATATTTCTGATCTGATATTCGTATTCAACTAGAGCACAAGCAAACGATTGTTTTGCTTAAGTACACGTATCCAAGATCCAATCGATTTCTTTAAATGCCCTACAATTTAATATGTCTCGAGAAGGTGGCAAGCAAATGACTAACCAAACATACACGCTACACATTCTGCCACCCGTCAATCGCATGTATTATTGATACCGGACACATTTCCAGGTTGACCTAAAAAAAAAACATAACAAAATAGTGTAGGTAAGCATGCCCACGATAAGAGAATCCACTTTCACTTCGGTTTCTGTTCGGGGACCGTGGAACGATACAAATTTAGCTAAACTTTGAGCACACCCGGCCAGAAAAAGAACGGAGGGATGCCAGCCGGAACCGGAACAGCGCCTATGCGCGACACGGAACCGGGAAAATTGCGGAAATAGTACCGCGAATTTCCTGTCCTGCGAGGGCGGGAACGGGAAATCGAGAGCGGAACTAGTGTGTGGGCAAGAAAATATCAAATGCTAGCGAAAAGGCTTATTGCGAGGAACAACCGGGGTTCCGCTGGTTAGCGTGCGGTAGCTTTGTGCGGTCTGTTCTGTCTCACGCTCGTCCGCTCTCGCTGTATCTCTTCTCCTTTTTTTCCTAAGGACGATGACAAGAAATCGATTTTCAGAGGCTCCAAAACGCGTCTATGTACATTGTGTTATAAGGCTGCTGGCACTGTTGTTGTTGACCGGTATCGTGCGGCGGCTCTATTTCAATAATAATATTTCTGTTTTCCGAATTTCAATCTCGTCGAGTTACGAGTTGCGTTAATTTTGTTGCGCGTGTTATGGGCCGTCCGGTGCGGTACGGCGGTTCCATTTTGATAGAACCCATCAGAACCTCCAACCCATGGAGCGTGCCGTGTCCGTGGAGGGTGAAACTAAAAATAATTCATTTCAAATCAAAGCGCCACGCGCGAATGCTTCTCCCGCGTCCGCAGGATGTGAGCACGCGTTCGCGTCCGGTTGCCACGCGGGCACTGGCGCTATATACAACGTTTATGACTCCTTCTCCAATCGATCCACCGATCGGGCAACGCGTCCGGGTGCGTGTGCCGGAACTGGACGAACGTCTCCACTGGGAGTCAGCGCTCTGGTGATGTATTAACCTCAATCGGCTAATAAATCTCCCATGTCCTAAAAGTCGTCCCCCAAACTAGTAGTTGGACGACCCGATTTACCTACCGTGCTGTCCGGGGGTGGTGATGTTTCGATTTGCTTTTTTTCCACAAGACTTGGCGACTCCAGAGACTTGCGGTCCCGACTGAATTCGTTTGCCTGTGCCTGGGTCGAATCTTCCCATCATGCTCTGTTGGCATTGTATTTCCGGACTATGGAGGAGGACGTTCAATGCCAGAGCAACGCAAAGTGGACCCAATATTTGGCTTCCGTCCATAATGAGAATCTCTATGTTTTTAGCGGACCGAAGAAAAAAAAACATACATCCGAGGAAGGCACGAACAAAGCGGCGATTTTATATCCGCCAGCGTGCTAAATCCTGCTACACTTTATCACTTTTTATGCTCATTTTGTAGCTTATGCCAAGAACATCGGAAGAAACGTTTCACCATCTTCATGAAACTTCTCCAAACACAAAAAGCGTGTTTCTCCTTAGTTACACACCATGCTACTTGGATCAACAATTACAAAAGTTTTTGGCCATGCCGGTTGTACAAATTTATGTGCGTGTATGCGTTTGAGTTTTTTCTCTATTCACCCGTTACTGGACATGGATCTATTCAACAGTTTATTTTATGCGCAATCCTCGGTATTCCAGCTACCTGTTAAGTTTGGCACGATCCAGGCAGTAGCAAAAACGATAGTAAAAGAGTAAAAAGCGAAATTCCAGCACAAAACGACCAAGGAGTGCGAAAAAGTTTTCCCGGATTAAATGTGATTCTTGGTGCCGCAAAACTGACGCTTATCCTTTTTTCTACAAGCCATATAACAGCCCCTGCAAAGGCACCACCGATAGGAAGCGGTAGTTAATAAGGGGTGGAAGAATATGGCCGTCATTTTTTATTGGCGTACGGGAAGTAGTGAGGCGTTTCAGCCCGGAGGATATAGATACGTAGTTGAATGAATTGTAGTATGTCTAGCAAACGATTTTTTCCACCGTCACCATCACCGCGCTGCTTACCTCGATGTTAATCGATTTGGTCCACATTCATAATCCTCTTTCATAAATGATTAGGACGAAAATGTGCGAAGCTTCGCTGCCGATGACGCGACGAGGGTTGGGGGTGGTGGTGATACTCCTATTAATATCTTTTATAATCGAAGCAACCAGCAGCTGTCGCGGACAGAAAAGGAAAAGGTTTCCGGGTACTAATCCGCCAACATCGTAGGCTACATAATCCACAAAATCGATTGCACAAGCTACAAATTAGCACTTTTTCACCGTCGAAACTATCTCACTGATTCACTAGTGAACACATTTTACGGTAGCCTAGTAGGGTCGAACGCGATTTTCTTTTTTTCCCGCAACACTTGCACTTACTCTACACACTCATCACAATCTTTTCAAAGGTATTGCGGTCACCTCTTTACCACTGCACGGTAAAGTGGGCGGTTTTCCCGTACCCGCGGAAGGATACACGGTCGCGCAAAAGTGGTGCAGTGTGTACTCTCCACCGCACAGTTAACACGGTTGTTGCTGCAACGGAGCGGCGCAGTTCCAGCTTGCTTTAGCAGCAGCGGCAGTAGCAGCAGGTCGATTATAATGTACAACGGTGCAAATGGGGAATCGTAATGGGAATGTGTATGGTTACAGCGCAAACTTACCCCCACTAGTGCTACCAGTGACAGGAGAGTGTCCTTGCGCAGAAAGGACCTCATTTCCTGGTAACTGAGAAGCGGCTCCTTTTGACGTTCCGGTACGGGCCGACTGGTTGCTTTGGATGGTTGATAAACTGCATCACGAAAAAATTCCGCAGCTTGTTAGGATCAGATTAGGAATTTATTAAACATTTGAGTAAAAGTTGAGTATTCATACAAACTGTAGCCTAAAATTAAAAGAAGCCTCTTTTAACTAAATAATGTAACATATTTCAAACTGTTAGTATTGCTATCATTACTATATTTCTATCTTAGTATTAACGAATAAGAAACTAAAAAAAGTAAATATATTTTTAAAGTTAAGGATAGCACGTTGCTGCTAAACTATTTGTTTGAGGTGCTTTCAATGTGTGCCACTGTAAATTGAAATATTCATTTGATGATACTTTATGAAGTCTACCATCAAATACTGCATGAATGTGCTAATCTCATTTAAATTGTACTCATTAAAAAAACTAAGTATGTTAAAAATATGATAAATTTAGTTGTGTCCATAATTGTTCAAGCAACTTCCACGCTCTTTTCGAAAATGTAACTGAACTAAGGATTTTCGAACACGTTCTGCAATATCATTATGGGCTATGTGAGCTGAGTTAATGTCCAATATTTTAGCGTGTAGCATTTTCTAAGATATTTCAAAGCCTATATTGTTACAACACCATGTTAGAGATAAGAAACATATATAATTATCTTCAATAGCTTTGTGAATTGCAGATTGGATAATTTTTTCTTAAATGTTTCCGATAAAAACCTACACGATTTAGAGTGCACGAGAAAGAATTTAAAGTTAGTATCGATTTATTTGTCCTTTTTTATCGACTAGCCCGTAGTGCGTAACCTATCATCTCTGTGCTAACGTAGAGGCCGGGCATTCTGGTTGGCCGTTTTTATGGTTTTGACAGCTAAAAAGAAAAAATACAAACAAACGTGTCGTTACCGGATTGGTTAAATTTTTGTTAAATTAAAATACATTAGTTTTCTATCTTCGCGTTTCAGTGAAAATAGTGTAAAAATCGGTCAGAGTGCATTAAGATAGAAATATGAAATCGTTCGACTTGTGCTTCACTCTGCTGGTTGGGGCGGCGATTCTGTTACTCGCTGCTGACGATGCACTTGCCGGACGGGACTTCTATAAAATTCTCGGTCTGCGGAAATCTGCTAGTAAAAATGAAGTTAAAAAAGCCTACAGGTGCGTAAGTCTAAACGAAAATCTTGTACCCGTTCCTCATGACTTATCCAATTTGGTGCACATAATTACAGGAAGCTAGCAAAAGAACTACACCCGGACAAAAACAAAGACGACCCGGATGCATCCCAAAAGTTCCAAGATCTGGGTGCTGCCTACGAAGTGCTCTCGGATGACGACAAACGGAAGCTGTACGATCGGTGCGGTGAGGAGTGCGTCAAGAAGGAAGGCATGATGGACAACACGGATCCGTTTGCCCAGTTCTTCGGTGACTTTGGGTTCGGGTTCGGTGGTCAGGAACAGCGTGAAACACCGCGCGGTGCAAGCATTGTGATGGATCTACACGTCACGCTGGAAGAACTATACAGTGGGAACTTTGTCGAGATAACACGCAACAAACCGGTGATGAAACCCGCGTCCGGTACGCGCAAATGCAACTGCCGGCAGGAAATGGTGACGCGTAACCTTGGCCCGGGCCGGTTCCAAATGATGCAACAGACGGTGTGCGACGAGTGTCCGAATGTGAAGCTCGTGAACGAGGAACGTACGATCGAGATCGAAATCGAACCGGGCATGGAGGATGGACAGGAGACGCGATTCTCGGGCGAAGGCGAACCGCACATGGACGGTGATCCAGGTGATTTGATTCTGAAGATTAAAACCGTCCCGCACGCACGCTTCGAACGACGTGGCGATGATCTGTACACCAACATCACGATTAGCTTGCAAGACGCCCTCATTGGTTTCACACTCGACATCGAGCACCTTGACGGACACAAGGTGACGGTAACGCGGGAAAAGGTGACGTGGCCAGGGGCACGTATCCGCAAGAACGGCGAAGGAATGCCGAACTACGAAAACAACAACCTGCACGGCACACTGTACATCACGTTCGACGTGGAGTTCCCGAAGTCACAGTTGAGCGATACGGAAAAAGAAGGTATGATGAAAGGGATGTTTATTATTTTTCTAACGGGACTAATTAGACCATGTATTTTATTATCGTTACAGACATAAAAAATCTACTGAACCAACCCTCCAACAACCGGGTTTACAATGGGCTAAGATACTCTTAGAAAAAAAAGAACTTTCAATAAGCTACACAAGAAATTATACACGGGAATGCATTTCGATGCGCTCGTGTAGAGCTTTACTATTGTAAACGACGCGTCCTAGGCTGATAACAAATTTAGTGTTTTGTGTACACTTAGAACAAACTAGCTTCAAACGAAGTAAACGATTGAAAACGCCGACATTCTGCCCTTCTTTATTGATTTTCTTTGTTGTGGGTCATTGTACTTCACACTTAGATTGGTGGATCGCTTTGCGGTTCCGGAAATGGTGATGCTATATTTATTGTTTCGCTTTATACCTCTTAGCTTCCCCTGTTTTCTCCCACCTCACGTCTGTTCAACGATGTGTTCATCTGATGCTCTACTTTTTGTAAATATGAGTTTGTGTCAATAAAACAGTGTCGACAAATTATACTCAATAGTTGGTTTTTAGTGTTTTGCTATAGCAGGAAGAGAAATCCTAACGAAATCCTAACGAGAATCAAAAGTGAATAATGTTTCTCTTGTAGATTCACTACGGTTCATCGAGCTTCTGGCCAGATTTGGTATTATGTCCATACAAAAAAGAGATGTTTGAGTTATATGAGGCAAATGTTTTCAAATTAGTCCTGAAAGATCTAAACTTTCCAACGCTCCGAAACTATTCTCGATAGAAATATCCCGGTATTTCTTAATTCTCCCAAAAAATGTAGTGTTATTTGGATTACAACTCGAATTTTACGTATTAATGTTTCAGATTTTAAACGATTTATATATTTTTGATCATTTAGATATGTCACAAAAACATCTGAAAAATTTGTCATATTTTTTAAAACAATGATTTTAACAATTGCCTATCTACATTTTATATTATTTGCAAATTTGCCGTACTATGTGCATGAATAGTAGTAAAATGGTAAAGTAAGCCATTTATCTATGACGACTTCCTTAATATTCTTTCACGCATATCTTCATTAGAATTCACAACCTTGAAATGACAAACTTTTCCCCCAAAACAGCGAGCAGGAAATCAATTATGCTGTACCGTATCTCGCCAGCGTCGTGTACACAATGTCGCTTTCGTATATTTTCCGCACAATACGCGCGGGTGAATTGGCCGGAATTAACGTGACAATTGCAACATCCTTCGCTGCCGCTGCCCAACAGTTCTCCATTTCCGTTTACCGTTGCTACTAAATGGGGCTCGACCAAATTCCTCGAAACAATCGCCCCCAAGGTCGTGTATAGGATGATGATCCATTTAAAGTATACATGTCCAGTGCTTGAGTGTATGGGCGCGTTTGAGTACAGAGTCTGCATATGTGTCTGTTTGTTTTGAAAACAAAACACTCGGGATACCTTTTTCTCCCCGGCTCCTTTCACCACACCACGGTCTCGTGCCTGATGTTGCTGGTTCCGGTTCACGAGTTTCGTGTCGGGCTTGGTCGTGACTCTCCGCCACTGTGCAACCGAGAGCGAGAGCCAGAATCCACTGACTATCATCATACCCACCATTGAAATGTTACCATGACGATACGAAGATGGGCTCTCAGAAACAGGCCCTGTCAAACGCTCTCGGCGCAGACTCCACGCACGCGGATGATGGTTCCGGTAACGGAATTCCAAATCGTGCCCCCGCCTCCCACCGCAACCCGCGCGCGCGAAGAAGGGTGTAACAGGCGAAGGGATGACACATCCGAACGCCCGGGAGTAAACGAAACAGCTCCATTGCACATAAATTGTGCAGCCTGTGGTTTTCACTCTCGCTTTTACTCGTCCCACAAGGGAAGCTTCACGGTGGGTGCATGGAGACGCATGGTGACCACCGGATCCCCGAACCGTTGGTGCGATGATAAAAATCTCCTGAAGCTCTCAGCAAATCGTCATATCTTCAAGCTCAGTTGTTGAAGTACCATCGTGCGGGACCGGCTGGCTGGCGCTGGGTTGCGATTCAATTCCGAGCTCCGAGAGTCCTTGCAGACTCCGTCGGAGTGTGTGCGTGTGACAATGTGAATGTGTGTGTGTAGTAGTAGTGGTGGTAGTAGAAGGAGCGGTTTATATTATTACAGGGATTTTATTGTGTGCAAAAGATTGGTTAATGGAAGTTATGTTTTCGCTGCTGTTGCTGTTACGATGAAGCACAACTGCGATTTATGCAATTTCCACGAAGCTGCCCGTACGACGGACATTGTGAAGTCTGTATAATGTGGAGGTAATGGAGCGTATCATCCTAGCGTATCATTTGCCGTATGTCAGTGCGTCTGGACGGTGGAGTCCAGCAAAAGCGCTTTCATGTTGTCGAATCGAATGGAAGCAATTGGTGGAAAATATGGGAAAAAAGTAAACACCCGTTCTACTACCCGTTGTGTGTTTGTGTGTCTTTGGTGCTTGGACGAGATGAAATGGGACATCTAATCCGGTTCGAGCAATCGGTATCGGTCCACGCTTGAAGTGAAACAACATCGCTCCAGCTTATTCCGTGAAGCCATGCGAATAAGTCTGTCACAGAAGACACCTAGTCCAATCGTCCGGCGATTGTGTAAATTGAAAATGGATCTTCGGAGATATATCATCCCACCGTTACGCTAACAGCTCCCTGGCGCCAGCGGAGATGTGCTTCGTGACCCTTCCGGCGATGTACGGTGTTCGCAGAAACGTGATAGAATTGAATTAAAATTCAATCCGAAAGGGATTTCCAGAGAAAGAGAAGGTTCGTTTTGGAAGGTTACACCGAACGCCACCGCCGTGGGGACATCCAGTATAATCCAGTGCGCCAATACGGATGTCGGTATTTTACAAACGAAGCGAGAAAGTTGTTGAAAGAAAATAACACTGGAATAAAAAAAGACGCACGCGACGGAAGTTAGTCCTTACGGGAAGGTAGAGAAACTCTCCGGCTTCGGTAGTTACTCTTCACCGGGCGTCAACAACCTCCATCGGGCTTCGAGTATGGCTGAGAAAACAAGGTAAGCAGATAAGCTTTCCCTCGGAAGTACAGAAGACGGGGCACGAAGCAAATCAGCGATCCAAAGTGCAAACATCCACGCGATTCCGGAGTCCGCTGATGAATGTGTGTTTCTCTGTGTATGTGTGTGCCGAAAGGATTGCTGAAACGTTCTTCCGCCGTTGAGCGACTTTTTCCGACGTGATTCGTTTTGCGACCTTTTTATGACGATCATTGATGCTGATTTTCCTGATCTAATGATACCATTTCACGTTTGACGGAGTAGAATCTTGGCTTACGGTTGAGATGAGCTTTGCGTGTTAAAAAATATCGTTTAGCATTTCGGATATATCTTTGTGTACTATCCGGTTTTATAGGTGTAACATTATCTCCATCTCTGTGGAAACATCTAGTAATGTACAAATCATAGCTGCGTTGTACGTCATACTTAAAGAATTTGTTGATTTTAGACCACTCCACCCGACAAACCGTATCGGATTGTAAAGATCAATACGTTTCAATTTTCATCCCATTAATTTAATGATGCCACGGCTCCACTTGATTGAACATCTTCGTCAAAAGCAATCGAAAGAGCATCCCCTGCTCCTAATCTTTCAACGTCCAAGTACCTTCACAGCACCTCCATCACGTTCCCTTTTCCTTTGATGTTCTTGCTCCGACCGGACGCTGATTAATTGAAGTCTTTTGGCGTTGATTATTGTCTTACAAATGGATCTCCCAGCGAAGCTCCGTAGATCGATATATGATTCCGCTTTGTTGTGGAGATAATTTAAATTGCACCAACCAATTGCGCGCAACCATAGCCGTCACAGACACGCCGGAACCGACGTGTCAACGGCAACCAATCGGCACATCATTATCCGTGCCAAGGCTTCCCCGAGCGAGGCTTTGTATTGAGTCAAGAAAAAAGACAATTTGGCACGGGCGTCTACAAAGCGTTTACGCCCCTTCGCCCCACGTGGTACGGTTGAAGCGAAGAAGCACGTGGTTGCTGAGTAGGCTTCTTCAAGTTACAGCACCGCATGGGAGATTATAGTAGGCGATTCACCTGCTCGTGGTCGTGGCGGGAGAAGCGAGAATTGAATTTATAATTGCTTTTATTAATTAAGAACGAACGGATGGCACCTTCTTCGGGTTGTTCTCGGTCGGGCTATAAATCTAGGTTTATTGCCACTGCTAGTTGGTCCGATTTGTCACCTGCGCTGTGAAAAGTAGTGCCACAATGGAATCCGGTACTGAAGGTGATAGGCTTTTGGCAGCGTTCTTTACCTTTTCCCGGACGGTAAACCTTTCCCACACCAACCCACGGTACGGTTGGTGTGAGAAAAGAAACGGAAACTTTGTTATTTTTTTTTTGGTGTTTCTTACAAAGGAAACATTGTAGCGAGCAATGGCAGGGAGACGGGTCCGGTCGCGGGGAATTCGGTGCACGGAAACATGACTTGGAACGGTTCCAAACTGGGCAAAGTTTACTGATTTATTTGCTCGTCCTTGTCGTCTGTTCGCCCACCCAAAAACCCCCTTTAGGAACGGAGGGCAGCTGCGTAGTTGAAAATAGTTTTCCGGCCACTGTGCCTCCCGTCAGGTCCCGCGTTTTCTGCCAAACTTGTACTATTCTTCGCTCTCTACTGCTATTTTGGCTCCAGGCCGTGGGCATTGCGAAGAGTTCGGTGACCGTAAATAAAAATCAATTTTGGCACAGCACAGGCCGGAGGGAGGATGTGGGTGAGGTAATCTGAAAAGATAGTAACGAATTTTAAAAGCGAATCAAAAGCGGTACGGAGCAGGTGGGGCACTTGATTTGAATTAAGGTTTAGTTGACGTGAAAATACGATTTCCACGCTACTATTGATTGAATTGCGTTTTTCCACCCCCAGCTTTGCGCATCGTTACAGATCGAGCCACAGCGTGCATAACTACAAACCCTTGCTACCGAGCGAGCGCCGTGTGGGCCCGATACGTAAGAAGAAAACTCGCTTCAAGGTGCTGTTGATGATGGGTACCGTCTTCGCCTGCCTGCTGTACGCGATCGAACGCCCTTTCTGGTGGGATTACGACGCGCTGGAGGCTCCGCTCTGGAACGAAGCGCTCGAAACACGCGACGACGAGCAGCACTTTAACTACAACAGCTCGTACTTCGTCAACACGCTCGGTTGCAAGATGCCCAGCTTTCCGGTGACGAACGCGCAGATCCACAAGTACATCGAGCGACCGGAACCGATCGACTGCGTACCGGCGCTGCTGCAGTCCGACGCACGGTGGATATGGTTCCAGCTGTCCCCGGAGGACATCGAGCGGCACTACAACGTAACGAACGCCAGCATGATTCAGTGCTGTGTGCGTCCGTTCGAAAGACTCACGGACCAGGAAGAGCGGCAGGTGGGCAACGAAAGCTGTTTCGACTATCCGGAGCGGTACGCCGCAAGGGACGAAGAGTTCGTTATGGTGAACTGCCATCACGCGGCCGGTTTGGGGAAGGATCCCTTCTACTGGGACTACTTTGCGTTCGTTCCACGCAGAAAGTCTACCGAGGACGAGCGTCTGCAGAGGGCGAAAAAAGGTTCACCGGGAGATGACGCGAGGCAACGACTGAATGTGATGATACTGGGAATAGATGCAGTATCGAGGTTAAATCTGCACCGGCAGATGAATCAAACGGTAGAGTATCTGCTCAACACCCTAAATGGTTAGTATCAGCTTCTCTAAATGTTCGCACGCGCGGTTGATTAGTAGGCTCATTTTTCTGCCGCTTTACAATCCCACAGGGATCGAGATGTTCGGCTACAACAAAGTCGGTGACAATACGTTCCCGAACATGGTACCGGCCCTGACCGGGCTGGACATCGAGGAGCTCGGTGCAGCATGTCTTCCAAACGCCAGCAGTACCTTCGACCTGTGCCAGTTCGTGTGGAACAAGTTTGGCGACGCGGGCTACCGGACCGTGTACGCCGAGGACAGCACGGCCATGGGCACGTTCAACTACGGCAAGAAGGGCTTCCGTCGGCAACCGACCGACTACTATCTGCGGAACTTTTTCCGCCAGATGGAATCCAGCGTCGGGTACAACAAGAAGCTGAACGCCAAGCTCTGCCTGGGCGGTCGGAGTCCGACGCGAGTTTTGCTCGATTATGCACGCAAGGTTGTGGCTACTTTCGACGAGAGGGAACCGGTGTTTGCGCTGCTGTGGGGCGTTGGGATGACGCATGATTTCTTCAACAACCCGGCGCTTATTGACGACGACTACCGGCAGGTGCTGGAGTACATGAACGAGCAGCAGCAGCAGCCGTACCTTAATCGGACGGTCCTGATCTTGATGAGTGACCACGGTATCAGGTGGGGTTCGTTTCGCAACACGTACCAGGGCATGATGGAGGAGCGGCAACCGTTTTTGATTTTTGTTTTGCCCCCGTGGTTTCGTGCGCAGTATCCGTCCGCGTACCACAACCTGCGACGGAACCGGTTACGGCTCACGACCCACTTCGATCTGTACGAGACGTTAAAAGAGTTTCTGGACATATCGGGCCTGTCAACTGCGTCGATACGGGAACGGGCGGAGGAGCTGCTCGAGACGAAGCCCATTCCACGGGGCATAAGTCTGTTTCTTCCCATACCGGTGACTCGTACCTGCGAGGATGCGGGAATCGCTCCGCACTGGTGCACGTGCCACGATCACAAGCCGCTGGCGAAGAACGATCATCAGGTGATACAGGCGGCACGATTTGCGGTCGATCGGGTAAACCATCTGCTGCTCGACTATCCGCAGTGTAGCGTGCTGCATCTGCATTCGATCGAGGATGCGACCGTCGGCATGTCCCCGGAGAACATTACCGCCAAGCACAAGTTTAGCGACATTAGCGTCAGGTTCGTAACGAAACCGGGCGATGGTGAGTTTGAGGCGACGGTGCGAATCGATTCGAACAATGACAGCTTTCTCACCGGCACGATCAGTCGGACCAATCTGTACGGGAAGCAGAGCTTCTGTGTGGATGACTACCGGCTGAAGCTATACTGCTTTTGTGCGCGGTAATGGTAGGGATGCAGGGTAACTAGAGGATGTAGCATATTTAACGCCATTTACTACAGAAGATCAGAGGACAGGCAGAGCAGGCGGGTTCGTATGGTTTAGAAGAAGCGTTGAACGATTAACCAAATCAAATACGGTTCTGTGCGATTTATACAAGTGATAAAGTAGCGATACGAGATTTTCCCCTTCAACGCCAATCCTGTAGACTATTATTGGTAGAACGGATAAAGGGGCATACGTAGGAGGGCGCAAATTGTGCATTTATTCGTATCTTGCGTTTTTGTAATGTGCTTCCGTTGTGTAACTCGCTGGAGAAATAAAAAAGATCATATTGTTTTATACAAGAAGAATGTGTTTTACATCGTTTTGGAATATAACTAACTTTTAAATTGTACAGCTATAAATACGACTAGCATTATAATGCAGTTTGGTGTACAAATTTACATGGCACTGTAAGCAATTTAAATCAAAAGTTCATCTAACATCCGCATGTAGCGTTAATGTTTTTAGACCAGTGCCGGACCAGATATCCCCAACAGCTGTCAATCGTTTGTAGCGTTGTTTTGTTATGATTCTGATTCGATGAAACGTGAGACTGTATTTTAGTGTTAGCCGGAAACAATATTTAATAACTCACAATGAAAATCACAAAACACAAGAAAACGCGAAAGTATATGAGCTTCTATATAAATAACTTTGGATTTCGTGAACCCTTACTGGTGCTGATCGACGGAAGTTTCTGCCATGCCGCCTACAAGGTAGGAATCTGGTTTACCGTGATGAAAACGTGTTGCAGGGTAATTTAGCATTGATTTACGCATTCCAGATACGCTTACAAATAGAGGAACAACTGAAAAAATACTTCCAGTGTGAGGTGAAGCCAATCGTGACGGCATGCATCATCACCGAAACGGATAACCTCGGTGGGAATTTTCTCTCCACCAGCCAGCTGTTGAAGAAATTTCTAGTACATCGCTGTGGTCACGAAAAGCGGCCTCTCGATGGCTCCGCTTGCATTAAATCGATGACGAAGACGTGCCACTACATCGTCGCCACCCAGGATCGGGCCCTGCAGGAGTGGGTACGCGAGCAGCCGGGTGTTCCACTGTTTTATCTGCACAATGGCTCCGTCCCGACGATGGTTCAACCGTCCGAAGCACATCGGCAGGCAGCGGCCCAGGGGCAAAAAACTCGCGTCGGAATTCGCGAGCTGGATGAAAAGACAATTCATGCGCTGAAGGTGAAGGAAGGACTGGTTCCTGTGGAACCGACCGCACCCAAGCCTATGAAGAAGAAGCAGAAAAATCCCAACCCACTGTCGTGTAAAAAGTCGAAAAAGAAGCAAAACGTTCAACAGAACGGCACAGCAGACAAACCGACCAAAGCAGGTGAAGGAGGCGTTGTGAAGAAAAAGGCTCGGAAGCGCATCAAGCTACCGAAACACGTGATAGAGCATTTGAAGGGTAAAAGTGGAGTTTAAAATAAAGTGAATTGTGATTGCAACTACCATCAAGCGAATTTGACACCCAATACCGTTTTAACAAACCATTTCGTTCTAGTTAACAAAAACTCACTACATCATTGGTTTTCTGGAGCTCTTCTGGACAGTTTATAGAAAATTTTGTTTTATTACGTTCGAAACTAAAATTGATCCTTGCGGGATTTTATTGCGGCGGTGTTCGCTGCATCCAGCGAACGGGAATATATTTAGGAAGATCTGTACCAACATGTCGTTAGCATGCGGAACGAATAATCAAAACATAAAAATGGGAATAAATCTTACAATTAAACAAAAAGGGAAGAGGATCATATAATCAAAGAAATAATAATCTCAACACTATCCACATGATGCCGGTCAATTGCGCGTATTGATTAGCGAAAAGATGACGCCAAGGAGGGAAAACAATCGATTGATGTGTCTTTTCATGATATAGTGAATGTGTGTTGCTATGATTGCTTGAAGGGTACACGATCGTGTGCCCCTTGGGTGTGGGGTATTCTTTCGGTCAAACTGGTTGGATGGGTTCAGGTGCCGTCAGTCTTGGATTGCCGTTGCTGCTACTTCAGCAAACATCAGATATTCTTGAAGCCCATGTACTGCGCGGCAATGATCAGCATCTTCAGGCTGGTGCAGAGCGGACTAGACGGGTTGGCGGCCATGAACGTCTGACAGTTGTTGATCAGCTCCAGCATCACCTTCGGTGAATGCTCTTTCGTGATCGGATCTTCAAAGTCTAGGTTAATGATGGCATCGGACAAATATCTGTTGATGAAAGAGAAGAAGAGAGAGAGAGAGCAGGAGACCCATAGGGTAGTTTTAAAAAGCTGAGCATCTTCCGCTAGCAGACCCGCATCGTCAACACATACTTCTGTTTCAGGTCGTTGTGGTTGGACATGTCGGCGGAAATTTGTTGTATAAGCGACAGAAGCACCGTCTGTTCGAGTGGGCAGGGATTAAACACCTGCTTGTGATCGGCCCGTTCGAGCAGGAACTCCACCAGGCTCAGATCGTTCGACAAGAGCGCCTTGTGGAAGGCTTTGTTGATCTGATTGGTGCTGAGGTACTGCTTGATCTGCTCCTGCACGTCTGCGTTGCTCGGCGCGGGTGTTTGCGCCTGCGAGCGCACCACCGACAGGACGGAATCTTCCAATGAGGACGCCTGCACCTCGAAGCCCTTCTCGATCTCTTGGCGAATGTTTTCGCGGATCGACTTCAGCAGCGGCGTTTGCAGCCCTTTAAGATCCTTTTCGACCGATTCGCGCATCGCCCGTACGGCCGTTGACGCCGTACGCTCGCTAATGTTGGCGAGTTTTTCGGGCAGCTGGCGAATTATTTCCACCAGCTCGCTGGTACGATCCTGTGTGCGCGCGACGCGAGCGATGTGTTGATCGATTTTGAGCATACCTGTGGTTCAATCAAACGCACACTGTTAGTCCATCGAAAGGAAGGAAGAAAACACACGGAGACTTACATTCTTTTATTCCTTCGGCAAAGGCGGTGCTTAGCTGGAAGAACATATCCCGTGCGGTCTTGTCGTAGCTGGGCAGTATAATTGTACGCAGCGATTCCTGATACGCCTGCTCCATGATGCCCCGCATGCCTGCCTGCACGGACAGGGAGATTGTCTTGACAAAAGGCTGGTAGCGAAAAAAAGAAAAAAAAAACAGGATACCAAAACGCCGGATTAGATAGGTTTCATGCCAGCACGAGAGCCTTCGTGTTGTACATACCTCACTGCGAATCGCACGCTGCGTGGCATCGCGTATTGTTCCCTCGCTGGTGCGAAACTTCTCTGCCAGGTCCATTCCAAATGATTGCCTGATCGTTTCTATCCTGCTGATGACCGATGGCAGCACCTTCGACGACAGCTCCTGGATCAGTATACCGGTCAGCCGTTCCGGTAGCTGTGCCAGCACCGCTTGAGGTAGGATGTGTGCGAGCGTTTCGAGCAACACGGTCTGCTGCTTGTTAAAGCTCGTAACCATAATTTCATCGATTTTGAGCGCATGCTGCATGAACAGCTGCGTCAGCTGCGTTTCGATCATCTTCGGCAGCGTTTGGTTAAGCCGGTTAATGGCCGTGCTAATTCGCCGCTGCTCTTCCGCTTTACTTTTCTTCATTACTTCGAATTGTGCGTGCATTTCCGTGATCTGCTGCGATTGCACCAGCAGCAGCTGCATGATATTGTTCAGCTTACCGTTCAGTTCGTTCAGTTGCTTGGTCGAATCGACCGTCACGATGGTGGCGGGAGCTGCGGCCACGGGAGAGGCTGTTGCTGCTGGAGCCGACGCGTTCATCTCGTTCGGCGCACTCACTGACGGAACTTCCGTCGGTACCGTCGTGGGCCAAAAGTTCGATGCCGCTGGCGCATCGTTCTGCTCCACTTGCTCGATTTGCCGCGACGCTTTCTTCGCCGATGGACTGTCACAAAGCACGTTGGCAGAAATTGTCATGCCCGATATCTTGAGCGCCAACTCGTCGTTCGAGGAGGCATCTGAGATGGATTCTTGCAGTGCGGATACGGCAACCGTGGCTTTCTCCTCGGACAGCAGCACACTCGCGTCGGTTGGTACGTCCGGTACGCCTTCCTTCCCATCTGCTGCGTCCGAATTGTCGACGGTCCCGTTGGCAACCACCACAGCATCATCGGCGTAGCTATCCGCTACGTTAACTACCCCTTCTTCTTCATCATCCTCATCGTCGTCGTCGTCATCGTCAAAATCGTCGTCCTTTTGTTCGACAAAAGAGTACATGAACATATCGTCGACCATGCTGCAGATCACGTCGACTCCCTTGGTAGACATGATTTGTTGCACTTCCCGGCTCGGACTTGAACCTCCGCTAGCAAGCATCTCCGCCGATGGCATCGGTGGTACCGCCGGAGCATCTGTTGCGGGAGCATTTGTTAAATTCAATTGTATTTTTCAAAAACACACTTTCCGTTTCTAGCTTTGAAATGTTTCACAACAATGTAAAATTGCTATTAATTCAAAGAAAAGTAACCCACCTAAAACGCTCTCTTCCGTTGCATGGCCTGCTGCTGGGCCATTGGTCGATTTCCTTTGCTTCGTCTTACTGTTCGCATCGTCAGCGGTTTCTGCTCGGTTTTTCACCATATTCACAAACGCTTCCAGTGCGTCCGCCGTCTGTAGAGTGGACGTTTCCGGGACCACCGCTGTCGGTTGCTGATGTTGTTTGGTCGCCTTCGCAAGCATAAACAGCGTGCTCAATACATCCGGATTGACGGTTTCGTCGCTTTTGATTTTTTCTGTCGAGTGTCGAGAAAAAAAAAAACGAATTAGATGTGAGCATTGGCATGCGACACTAAAGGACCTTTCGACAGGGCATGTACGTGAATTGTTATAAAGCATCATTAGTTAGCTACCTCGAACCGTTGGTGGTTCCGCTTCGTCAAGTGTAAGTATTTTAGTAAAGTGTTCAATCTTCAGTGCCGTCGCCGAGATGCTCAGAACGCTTTCTTGCTGCAGTTGCTGCTGGTCTACTACTCCTCCACCGTGTGCTTTTTTGTGCTTGGTTTGATCGGCCCCGGTTTTGGCACCACCATTCGCCATAGGCATCCCAAAGCCCTTCTTCCCTTTCGTGGTGAAGGGAGGTACGATAACCTTCGGTGCCACCGCCGCATCATCGTCCTCCTCCCCGTCCTCATCGTCCGGGTCGTCGGTGATGTTGGCGATACGTTCCGAACCGGCCACCGAGGCGACACTCGTATTGCCACCACCCTCTTCCTCCTCCTCCCGTTCGTCATCGCTACTATCACTCGAAACACTACCATTTGCGCTGGCCGTGCTCGTCACGGACGAATTGTTCTTTCGCGCACCGATCGCTATCGCGTTGGTTTTCTTTGGTACGTTTGCGGTCGCCGTGGACGCGTTTGCCGCTGCGGCGCCCGACCGGCCACGTCTTCGACCCGCTGCTGGTCGATCGTACTGGTTCATGATCGTTTCCATTTCGGGGTAGGGCAGCTCCGAAAGGTTTATAATGCGTACGTCCTTTTGGTTATCCTTTGCAGCTGCTAACATGTTACCATGGCAGCAGTGATTCGTTAGCGATGGAAAAGCAAAAAATGAAGGGAAACCATTACCGGAAATGTTTTTGCAATGCGAAAGCAATGTTCCAAACATACTAGTTTTTTCACCAAACTAAGTAATCAGTAACGTAAAAAATCGAGCCAACATATTCTGCATTAAGGAATATCCGAACCAAATCCAATACAATCCAAAGAAATACAAAAGATAGCCTACTAATAAAACGTACAATAAACAATACAATCTATAAAAAAAATGCATTGAGAATACTACTATAATACATAAATAGCATTCATTTGCCTCCACCAGAAAAAAAGGTACAATAAGGTGCTGCAACCGGCGGATGTCACAAGGGAAAGTCTGAAAGAAACGAACATTTCCCAGCAACTACGGCGACACTAGGGTCTACAGAAATCAGGCTTACGTATCCGACACTTTGTAAAAGTAAAAAACGAAAGGAAGTACCCGTGGACCAACTAAATTCCTATTACTAGGTTTTTCAACGAGAAACCAAATATTCTAATATCAATAATACAATCTCTCAATACATCAGAAAACATCACAGAATAACTCTACAAGTAACGAATACTACTACTAATTTTTGTTTGTTTTTGCTTACCGGACCGAGTGGCTGCGCTGCTGGCTGGCGTGCTGAACGAATCCGGCGTCATAAGATTCACTTTGGTGCTGCTAGTGCTGGCCGGTGTCGTCGGTGTGCTCGTGGAACCATCTACCACCGGGGCGACCGTCGGGCAAATCGAGCCGAACGCTTCGTTCAGCTTCTCCGCCGCTTCAGCCATTTCGAGCCGCGCATCGTCCTCCTCTTCCTCTTTGTCGGTTCCGTTGCTGTGGTTGCTGCCAGTGTTGGCATCTCCGGCAACAGGCTGCCCTTTCGCTCCCGCCTCCACCTCCACGTCATCTTCCTCCGATGGTGGATGCGACACGTTGTTGTCCGTTGTTTCGTTTGAGGATGAGACGGCGGACGAGGAGGAGGACGAAACGTTTGACGAGTTTCCCTGGCTTTCCGGTGCCTCGAGCGCCCGTTGGTCCGCTTCCTCCGTGAGCTCCACCTCCGCCTCCGGGTCGTCGATTTCTGGCAGCGCATCGTACATCAGTGTGCAATCTTGCAGATTGTTCGGCTGCACGAGCAACATGCGAATCACGACACAACGCGACCCACCCGCAAATTGATCCTCATCGTCGTCGTCGTGCTCGCGCATCATGTAGTAATCGTTGTACTTCGAGTGTTCGGTCGTCGCGTACAGAATGGCGAAACCGAGCACCGAAGTGGACAGAGGATACTCCGCGATCGAAACAATGTACGGCTGGACCGATTTGCTACGGAGGACCTTTTTCTGGGACTCTGGAGCATCCGATGAGCCGGGTCCTTTCCGTATCTGCAGCACGTAGATCTGGCGCGTCGAACGCTCGGTCAGCACCAGGTACGTGGAGGACATGTCAATTTCGGCTTTAAAGTTCAGCGTCGCATCTGGCATGGAGGACACCAGACGAACGGTTTGCAGACAGGCCCACGATTCGCAGCACCACACCTTAATTTCGGCGTTGTTCTCCGCACAGGTGATCGCGTGCTTCCAGATCGTTTTGTTGTTCACCGTTTCCGTGTAGTTGTCAAGGAAGAATAAGCTCGTGATCGGCTTCCCGTCATGCGGTTTCCAAAGGTGTAACCGGCGCGGTGAGCGATCGTGCTGATAGATCTGATAGAACCGGATGAGCCCATCGTTCGAGCTGAGGGCCAGCGTCGTGCCGTCGTCGGAAAACACACTCCCTGTGATGATCGCATCCCCGTCACTGGCTTTGAAGCCACTCTCCTCAATGTCGGACGCTTTCAGATCGGTCGTATCGAGGTACGACTTCGTCAGTGCGCTAATACTGTAGCACTGGAAGGTAGAACCACGCGTCCACACGAGCAGCTGTTTCGCGAAATCGTCCATCTCGTCACCACCGCCATCGCCCAGGTAAGGACACCAGGTGATTCGATCGCACACTGGTACGTGCCCTTCTAATGGGTCAACAATCTTCACCTTCAGCGCCGTCGTCACCTTCTCGTTCTTCACCAGCACCTGGTACACGTGCAGTGCGGTCCGTTCGATGATGGCAAGCAAACATTCGGTGGTGCTGTTGTGCGAAAACTGTAGATCAAGAATGTCATCTGACATGCCCTTGATGAGACAGCGTTCGGGAAGTTCGAGATGGGCTACCCGTACCATGCTTTCACTCTTCGGAAGCTTCGTCACTGTGAATAAGAACACCGATCGGAAAAAATATTTTAACATTTTTGCACGGAAAGTTTGCCAAAACCATCACCTACTTACCACGAATGGAATACGCTAGCAGATAGCAATCTTTGTGGCAGGCTATCAACCGGCCGGGATAGTTTTTCTGTTCCCATTTGAAGTTGACTACATTGACCAGCTTGATCTTGGAGCTACCGCGATCGTGTTTACCCTCGGTACACACGACTGTGACGTTCTTATCGCTAGTCTTAAAGGAATGCTGACTCGCTTCCGCACCGAACATGCTGGAAAAAATGGCAATAAAATGAGACAAGTCTGCGGAAACCGGACACAGCCTACTACTTCTACTTACAACTTCTTGCTGCCACTTGCCACAGCGGCTGATGAGACGGTCCTTTCGGTGATTTCCATGGTGGCTTCCGCTATTTGCGACGTTGATGATAGGATGATTGAATTGTCCCGGAAATAAGATGGATGCTGTTGTTGGTCTAAGGCGGCAAGTGCAGCAGAAGGCAAAGGTGAAGCGGCGGAAGTTGTTTGCAAACTAACGCGTCTTAAGAACCGAGACAATTCTAGAGCACTCGCGATGGCCAAAATTAGCATAACATCACGTATGTTACTACAAATAATGTGCTTATTTGCTTTGCCCAGGTGTATCTTTTCCTTAAAACATCGATTTTCCACCCACTGGCTGATGGAGGCTCTGCACCCGTTGGGGAAAATCAGAGGCGGATTCCCGACCGTCCTCACGTCTGTGGAATGTTTACCAGTGCACTTTGCTTCTCCCGCCTCCTGTTTCTTCGTTCTCACTTAGTTCCGGATCCGGAAAGTCCTGTCGGGTTTTTTAGTAATTAATGAAAACAAAACACAAATAATTTACTCCGAAGAAAGGCGACGCCGTTTTTCAGTTTTCACAAAAGTTGTCAAAACTATCGAAAGCTGTCAGAGCAGCTGTCAGAGCTGTAAGCTGGCAGCTACTTGTCCAGCTTCCACAGTGACTGTCGCTCGCGCTTTGCATCTCGCTCGCACGATTCGAGCTGTATGAAACTCGAATGTGTTTGTATGTGTTGAAACTCGAGATTTTGCATCTCTTTCGCGCGCCGTGTCTAGCAGCTCCTGTTCCACTACGGACCTTACGGCCGTTTCGCGGCCAAAATCAGCGCGCCGTCCAGCACTTATCTGAGAGAAAAATGTAATCAGTGAATGTAATCAGCGCAGAACGCTTCTAACTTCTCTCCCTCAGCTTCTTTCTTCCCGCTTAAGACACTTTGCGCAAAGGTTCCGACCGAGACCATCGAGGCCTGGTCGCCTGCCGGGCGTTGGCATCCTCTGGACCGGACACGTGTCCGTGCAGGACCTCCGGACATTTCGGGTCAGAAGTTTGAGTCAGGAGGACAAGCGTCTTTATGTACAACTTGTAGGTTCATATCTGTCTTTTACCAATTATTTAACAACGCACCACCTGGCGGAAGGATCCCGCGCAAATCTAGCAGAACGGCTCGAGGGAACAGCAGAAGGAGGGCGTGCTTCACTGCTGATGTAGTTCCTTGGCCAGTTACATAACGATCGATCCTTTCTATACCCATCATGACCAACCAAGCCGAATGTTAGTGGTGTGGACGCATGTTTCGATTCCATGGCGACGAGACGGCCACGAAGCGCGTTGTTTGGTAGTTTAGCAAAACGGCACCGAATTGCGTTGCGCTTTCCTTCCAGTCCCCAGCGGTACGGGACGGTAAATGTAATTAGCATGTCCACTGATACGGACGCGAGAGAGGTCTGGCGTAAAGAATGGTCCGGGTGAGGTGAGAAGGCAGCTTTTTTTTGTTATTCTTTGCGGTGTTTATTAGTAGACCTTGCAAGGGTCTTCCCTCCCGTGTACTATCGTCATTCGTTTTGCATCGGCGTCATTCATCGGTCGGACGTTCCATGTGTTACATATTGTACGACGGTTGGTTAACAACAGGCCACCCTGCGCAATGGAGCTGGTGACACCAAGTGTTCTCGGGGTTGAAGCGTCGTCGTCGGTTCTCTAATTGACGACGTTGCGATGTGAACAATATCGAGTCTGTGCGGAGGTGTATCGTTTCCAGTACCTAGTGGATACTTCGTTAAAGTTGTTGTGTTTATCTGTGCAGAGTGCCTTAACAATGTGGAAAAGCATTAGAGTGTGTTGATATGTGTTGATGTGTGCGATGTGCACTTGGGCCTTAATAAAATCCTATCAAACCTTTCACGAAGTGGTCTTAAAAATGCAATTGAAAAACCACCCTCCCTCCCGGAAGCCGTAAGCAGCGGAATTACCATTTTATAGTTCACTGAACTCGAATCGTCCATGTGTCGTGGCGGTCGTTAAGGTGCAAAAAAAAACGTTCTTGGTGTCGTGTTTGGATTGCATGCAAAAATGGTGCACCTTTATCAGACGTCCGTTGCCCCGAACCAGACAAAGGCTCCGGCGGTAAAGACGGGAAATTTTATGGCCACCTTCAGGGGACTGTTTTTTCGCACCAGCCAGACGAAACTGAACTCCAGCTCGCCGGGCGCACACGCTGGTGACGCGTTAGTCGGTTCGCGTCTGTCCCCAAAAGCACCGATTGCTTCGCCCGAGTCGGGAAGTGAACCGTCATCGTTGGTGCTAGCTCCACACTCACCCGACCAAGCCACCCTGGCCCAGCACCATCAGCAGCATCGAATGGTAACGATACAGCTGCCACACCACGGAGACAATCGGTACGACATCAGGAAGAACGCCGTGACCGCGAACCGGGAGACAGGAGCACGTGCGACCGAACGAAGGCGCGCCAAATCAGCGATCAAAGCCGTCAAGCGGCGCTCCTTCGGCAAACGCATCAACAACCTGTGGAGCAACTTTGGACTGCTGCGGAGCTCGGAGAAAATCGTGGAGTTTGCCAATGGTCACGGTGAGTAGGAGGGAGAATGTTGTTTTTATTTTCGGTAAATTCCCGCCCGAAAAAAGCTGTTTCATTTCCCCACGGCCGCAGGATATTCCGGCAGCATGGCCGTGCCTTTGAAACCGCCAAACACGACTGGGCGTCTCCACTAGGAGTTAAAGCCCGTCCGTCGTTTTCGCTACTACGCGCGATAAAATGCGAACAACGACGCTGTTGGTCGCACCTCTAGCTTCAACAAAGCATATCGATTGTCTGTCCGTTGGTGGTTTATTTACTTGCATACCTGCTGCTGAGTTATGCCGGTGTATTCTTAGAACTCCTCTGCCTTAGTTCATCAAGGTGATTGAGGTGTTCGATGAAAACATCAATCTTTAATCTGGGGTAATTTCCTGAGGAATGAAGGGATTAGAACTAGTTTAAGTAGAAAACTGAAAGGAATTTTCATAAAGTAAAGATAAAGTGTGTACAACAAATGTATTTTTATCGAAGAGTGCAGTTAATAGCTGTTTAACAAACTTGTTAAAAAACATGTTAAGGTCTATTTTGAACTTTGAATCTTTTGTTTTTTATTTTCAATGTTTTTTTTTAAATTAACCGGTTTCATACAGTATAATTGATGCAGAGTTATATTTCTTTATTGCGAATTAAGAGATGATAAAATAAATTCTAATCCAATAGTAGACTTCTAGCTTATTTCAAACAACATTTTCATTTTGGATTATATATTTATAACATGTTACATAATACATGTATAAATGATATGAATATGCTTATAGGGCGTGCATGCTTTGTATCTTTCTGTAGAACAAGAAATTATCACCAAAAGGAATGCAATCGGAGGTTTAACCTGGTATCGTTTGATACATCAGATACGGATTACTTACACCACTGCGCCATAAAAGACATCTATCGCGCAGTAAGCGGGCATGTAATCTTCCAAAATACTTCCGAACCAGAGCAGGGTAACCAAAACCTACCGAATCATTAGGCAGAGGGTGAGTTTCGTAGCTCTCGCGGGAGACCACGACGTTACAGCACTCCAACCTTTCCCCCTTGCGTTATGAAATATAATGGATTGCTCGACCCATTTCGGTGCGTTTCCAACGGTTGCACTTGTTTACTACGCCAGACCAAACAGAAGCAGTCCGGTGCACACACGTGCTACGATTGACCTGGAAAACAGGTGAATGAACGACCCCTCCCTGAAGTCGTGGTACCTCTTGTTTCAGAGAGTTTTTTTTTCTTCTCCTATACCCCTCCATATAGGGTTCCGGGTGTGTTGTAATCGTGTCCTGCCGTGCGTGTGGGTTATTAGGGTCCTTTGCTGGAAGGGAGAACACAAAAAAAACATATTAGGGTGAGGGAGAAAACCATCATTTCGTCATTTGCAGCAATCGCGTTTACCAGCGGTGGTTGGTTACTTGGAGCTTTTACTCTACGTGCTGCATACTCACCACACCTGGTTCAGCTGGGAGGAGAGGGAGCAAAAGATCTCACCTCCGTTGTTAGGCTTCTCGTTCGCGTTTGCCGCCACAACCGGTTTGAATGCAGCGAGCGAGCGTTTTCAGAGGCTTCTCGCGTGGAACAGCATGGGCATCCACAAACGCTGCTGCGTTCCTGCACCTCGCTCGCGTCCCTTCCCCACTGAACGCAGCAACGCCCCTCCTTTATTCTGACGCCCGTCCGAAGGGTCCGTGGTGTGGGCTGTGGGCCCGGCACGTTCCGTGATGCCGTCAGTTGTGACGGTGTTGTTGAACTCGCTCGATCGCGCGGCTCGCGAGACCAGCGGCGGCGCGCGATCCGTTCTGATCACTGCTCGCTCGCTTTTGACGGTTGAGCCAACGAAGATTAAAGCCAGCAGACGGGGCCTGAGCGGCGCTGGGGTAAAGAAAACCTGTTCGACGAGTTCCCGCCCGCCCGCCCGCCCGTTCGGGAGGGAGGAGATTCGCGGTTCGCCGCGGGATCACTGATCGCCGATCTTCTGCAGTTCTAGCGATCGCTTGCTGTGTGTGTGAGGTGCGTTAAAAGCCGCGTGTGCATCCGAGAACCTTATTTTCGGCAGAACTGTGCCCACACGATTTCCCACTCGGCTCGCTCCCCTTCTCGGTCGGGGGTCATCCCGTGGGGTTAGTGGAAAAGTCGTAACGTAGTAAAATTGATGGCATTTCTGTCAGCGACCGTGCGGCGGCGGTGTTTGGAAACGGTTCGGCCACGGCCGGAGCGGCAAACGGTGTGATTAGTGAGTTTTCAGTGCGCTTGAAGTGACATGTTGGGGCGATACGGGATGGGAAATTGTTTTTCGGCTCCCAAAAATAAATGTCACCGTGTGCATGTGCGCGTTGTTCGGTGGGGGAGGGGGGAGGGGTCGAAATGTGACGGGGGAAAACGGTCGTTAGCAGCCGATAAAGATGTCGTACCGGGCAGGCATCGGAAAACGATCGAACGGGACACGGTGCGTCCGACGGTGCTCCAGTTAACGTGCTCCTGGGCGGAGATGTACCCCATTTCGCGAGTGATTTTCGTATGCTAATTCATTCGCATCCGGAGGGCAAGGTGCATATGCGTCAGCGGTAGGAAAACCTCCCTCTCTGTCTCTCTCTCTTCAAGAAAGCAATTCGCATACGTCAATCAACCGTCCGGCCGTGGTGGATTACTTTCTTCCCGCGAATTTTGTACTCGGAACGTGTACTGGAACGAGCTCTTGGAAATTTCACTCGTCAAACGGCGGTCGTGCCGGGGTGCATGGAGAAATCGATTAAGAAAATTAAATTCCCATCCATCTATCTATGATTTCCGGATAATTTAAGATTACGCTTCACTGCCGTCCGATCGATTAATCTACCCCTCGTTGGCGTCCTCCGTTCGTTCTCGCCCGCTCTTGTACCGCACTCCGGACGCACTCATGATCATCGCACGATCGCGGGTGATTTATGGACCCAGTCTACACTTGTGTCTGCCGGCCGCGGTTCGGTAGCCGTTGTCCAACATCGCGCGCCAAACAGCGTGTGTCAAAGTGTGGGATGTGTATCGCCCGAAACGGTCCCGGGCGTATGGGCGTTTCTGTTTCGTTTATGTTATTTTAGCGCATTTTTCTCTCCTAGCCGGCTACCCGAGACAGAAGCGATGGTAATTCATGCTGTCATATTTAATTCACGACTTTGAAATGCCACCGTGGCCACATCTTCCTGCCTTCCCGCCGGTCCCGGCGCTTGCTGGAGTTGAGCAACAACAAGGTTCTCGCGTTACATTCCGGTTGGTTGGTTCGCGTTGGAAACTGGAGATCGGAAATGAGTGATTTTCTTTCTGCGTAGGAAAGCGGTGCAAGAAAGTGCAGTTTGTGTGCAGCAGTGAGAAATGCCGCAGGAGTAGGAGAAAACGATACCTCCGCGCGTTTCAGATGTTTGCTTTATTTATCATGCGAGCGAGGGTTTTTGTTTTCGGGGGAAAAAAATCAGAGACAGTTGCATTTCGGATGCCGGAGAATATAAATGGTCCGATTATGCTAACCGTATGCGAACGCGAACTAATGTAAACAGGCTGCAGAGTGATAACGCGGATGGGATGGAGCGAGAAGGAGAAAATAGGGCGTTGAGAGGATTTTACTTTGGCTTATAGCAAACAAACGAGAGGATTGTTTGAATAGATGAAACATTTGGTTAGGTTTGGATAGCACCAATACAATTATGCTTTCATTCGAGATTTGTTAAGAGCTTTCCTCTTATCTTGATTTGATCATATTCCTTTATTTTTTTCGAGGTAGCTTTTATTCTTAATTAAAACATCTAAATTTACTCTAAAATGTATTTATAATATTAAAAACATTTCTGTAGGTTATTTTAAAATATTTTTCATTTTCCAGCGCATGATTTGACTGGTCACATATTAATGATGTGTACGATTTAATCGCTCACTTAAGATCATAATAAGCTTCTTTTTTCCTCCGTATCCTTATCTTTAACCCACGGTAAAGAAGAAATCCTTCATTGCGTTAGAATGTTTTTCGTCATGAATAACACTTTATTTCTTTCACTTTTTATCTCACGTACTTTAATCATCCTGTAACAAATTTAGACCTACCGCTAATACAAATTTCCTTTCAAAAACGATCCCCATCTCCTCCCTCCCGAACCCCGAACTTAAGGCATCGAATTTTTGACGCCTTTAATGCACCTTTGTGACCTTGTGCTTCCTGTCGCGTGCGATTATTGTGGCTGCTCTGGACGCCCGGTCGATCGAGAGTACATTAGTTTACTTCGAGCCGCATGTCAAGCGGACGGTACTACCGCTATTTGACAAGCAGGAAGAAGGAACGATCGAATTTTCCATCCCCCGGGCTGGTCAAGCTGGCGTGTATGTTTACCTTCAAATGGTTCGCAAACATGCTTGTTGTTTGATTTTCCACCATTCCACCACGGACTGGCGGGTGGAGGTGAGGTGATGGGAAATGTGTTTATATGTACAAACGCGAACACATTTGTCGTCATCGATAATTTCCTCCCCCGGGCGATATTGCCACCCACGCGGGTGTCGGTTGAAAAGAAGGAAAAAAAAATGTTTTGTTACTAACTTTCTTTGTGCTTTCTCCTTCTCCTCCTCCTCCTCTACCCGTGGGTTTGCTGGCCGCTTCGGGACGGATTTTCCTCACGCTCGATGCGTGTGTCGTCATCGATCTTTGGTGGGGAGTTTTTCCCATCCTATCGTGATGTCCAACGCTCGCTCGCTCGCTCTCTCCTTCCTGCTCTCGCACTCGCTGTGGTGTAAACTCGTGAATTTATCTCGAGACCACCGCGAGCGGCACACCGCGCTCCGTGACGTCACGGATGCGCGGGATGCGATTCCGTTGGACTTTATTTTGCGCCGAAATCCGAACACGGCCCGTCGTTCGCACGGGAATTCAGTTGACGATAGCGCGCCGGACGCGAACGCAGTGTTTCGTGTGAGCGAGTGCTGAGGAACCGTGTGTCTTGGGGAACGTCTTTGCTCGTCTCGTGTCAACAACAGGCTGACCGACCTGGCCGACAATAATCGCCTACGGATTTGAACCACAACCCGCATCTCATCCCGCCGTAGTCGAAGTGTGTGTGTGCTAAAGATTGGTCTTTTTTGTGGCTTACTTTTCATTGTGTTGCGTGTGTTTTTGATTCGAGACATTACTTACCCGCACTCGCTAGGGGAAGAGGGATATTATTTGTACACTTATGGCATGTTTCGAATAGCGCATTTGTTACGCATAGATTTTTTTGTTGTTGCTGCGTGTGTATAAATCTTTCACGTTACGTTTTATGTGCGAACCCGTTGCAGATCCCGATCATCTTAACAGTTTTGCAGGAAACACTCTACGGGGTTAATGATTCCCCGGTTAACGCTGCATGACCACACGCCTCAGCCTACTACTCGGTTTCTTTATTTTTAGTCATACGCATCCGCGATTGTCACTCCGCGTTGTTGGGTACGTGTGGTTTGTGTCTAGTATTCGCCCCGAAGCGCCAAGTTCTTAATTTCAACGTCCGAAATGTGTCCAACTTTCACCCGGTGACATATGTTTTCCATCAGAACATGCCCACTCTGGGGCGGGTAAACACGTTGTATAACAGCAGCAGCCAGGATTAGTGTGTGTCTTTTGTATCTGCTGCATCCGTTGTCATCCGTGGTCACCGTCGTTGTCGTCTTCGTCCCTTCGAAAAGCATGCCGTTTAATGATGTATGGTGTTTACTGTGTTTCGTGATTGCTTTGTGATCTTATTTTTAAGTGGGTTCGCAATTAACTACCGCTCAGAGGCAAGCATGGCAGAAAAGAATGATCCAAATTAATGGAAGAAGTGCGATTTATGTTGGCTTTTTAATTGAATGTGTTTTATGTGTGTGTTTATTACTTATCAGTGTGCTTTAGTTTCGTGTGTGTTTATATGATTTGCTAGAAGTGTGCTAGAAATTTATCCAGAAAGTGAACGAATTTATAAGTGTGCTTTAGCCAACTCATCGTGTTCGTCCCTATAAGCTCTAAACAACAAAAAAAAACGTGTTCGTTTCGTCCTTTTTTAACATAATTCAAACCCGAAACCGCCCATGATCGTCTCCGCACCGGCGCAACGATGGTTCGATTCGGCAAAAAGGAAACCACCGACAAGCGCCAGCTGCTGGCCAGCATGGACTCGATGCACCATTACGGCAGCACAAAGCTCGACAACGGTAAGTCGCCGGCCAAAGAAACCGGGAAGCGGATTCTTTTCCCCTCCCGCACCAGAACCGTCTCGAACGTGCGGGACAGTGGATCCGTCGCGCAAACAACGTCGCGCCCTTCTTGGCAAGTGAAAATGAAAATAGAAAGTAAATCTATGCCATTCCCATCCCCCAAAACACCGGGGCCCTGATCGGGGCCGGTTGCTCACTCTTCCTGTAACAAATTCATTACGGTATTTCGGTAAATTCCTTCTCTGCCACATGTGTGTATATGTGTCGGTGCGCTTGCTCGCGCCCTCTTGTTGTATTTCCACGCGGACGTGCGCGAAACACGCACTAATGATGACGAGAGAGAGAGAGTGAGTGTGTCGGGAGTGTTTTTCTAGTAGTTACTGTTTTCTTTTCGGCCCCGTCTGGCGTGTTTCAATCATGCATCATGATCGTGCCGGTGATCGGTGATTTTGGGTGAGGGATTTTTTTTTCCGGCTTCTAAAGGGATCTGCAATTTTTCAAGTGTTCCTTTAATGTTAACGACGATGCAGGCGGGCGGGCAGGGGTGGGAGTGAGATTTGATTTAATTGATTAGTAAATGCCACGAGTTTGGGCATGGGGTTTGGGATGGATGGGAAAGAGCTGACTGTTCCCTTAATACGTGGTTTTATTTCGTGTGGTCAGCACATTGGATCGCAATTAAATTGGACATGGTTCGAGGGGTGTTCGCTGGCAAGATGTTCGCAAAGGCGATTAGTTTCAATGGGTTTCATGTTAGTCATTAGAAGCTATAGTGATGATGCTTATTTTCGTTTTTAGATGATTTTTTGATGAAGATGGTTTTTGGAAAGGCACAAAATTGCACGAAACAAATATATAATTTTGTTCTTTTCACAATGATTAGTTGGAAAGGAAAGAACAAAGCGTAGATATTTTAGATATTTTTATGCTTAAGTATATAAGTCTACATGAACGTCTCGTTGAAGGTTTAAAAAAATCTGATTAACAAAGAAGATGTAGTTATTTTAAATTATGCTTCAATATTTGTGCAGAATTTTTTATATATTTGACTTGGTTTTCCTTCGTACTTTACTAATCTTTTATTGTTCAACACAACGTGGATGTTCCGATATTTTACGACCTAACACGAGCTTTAATATTTTTATCACATCCATCCCATCATATATCACATGAGAGATTTATCTCCTCTTTCACAGCTCAGTGTAAAGCTTGCCCCTAAACGACCTACCAGTTTGTTTCATCGTCATAAATTTATTCTGCAGGGACAAACACTGAACCACGCAAATTGCATTCGTACTTTAGGCGTAACTTAACGCATTAGCGCTTCATGCTCGATGTTTCGACCACCGCAGCGGCCATTTTCCATCAACACCCATGAAGCATCATTGCGTACAACGACGTGGCGACATCGTAGCGAATCGTAAATTGCCAAACTCTGCGACAGCCGGAGGACGGAGAAAAATGTGCAAAATCGGATTATTATCGTGCCAGATTTAGCGTTCCGTTAAAACGCTCGCTGCGCCAGGGTTGCGGAAATTTTTATTCCGGCACAAAAAGAAAGCGGGGAAAAACATTAAAACAAAACAAAAAAAATCTCCCCAAAACCGCACCACCGTTGGGCTGATGAAAAATGTTATAAACAAACCATCGCTCGTTCACGTGAACTGCGGTCGGCGGGCACTTGCACTTCTTGCACGGGTGGGAAGAAGTTTTTCTTTTCACGCCACGCCGAATTTTACTGCCTGTCCGCAAACGAGGCTACTAAAGGATGGGTTTACGGTATTGCCGTTGAAGCTGCGAGCTAATCGCGAATGGGCAGTAACGTTGGCCCCGTTGGCACAATTATGGGTTTTAACGATTTTTCCACCAACTCCGACCGCCAATGCTCCGACTATCATCGGTATCGGTCGTGTGCGACTCGCTCGAATGCTGCATCCGGGTGTTTATTTGTTCGGGAAGGAAATATTGTATTTTAAAGACAACAACCACTGGCTTGTCGTACGCTTGGGCTTGCGCTTGTGTGTGTATGTGAATGTTTCTGGGCGATCTCCCATGGTGAAGATCAAACGCGAGAGCATTTGCGAGATAAATATTATTATGAATAGCATCTTCAAAGTGTCGACGGGAATGATTTGTTTGGCTTTAAACTATCGTTCGGTGTCGGGAAATGGGATGTTCGGAGGAAGGAAAACAATCCGGAACCGTTTGTACGTTTGCTGCTTAGATAATCAATTGGACTAATAAATAATTGATATAATTCGGTGTAACCGATGGAAATACAGTTCGTATTATGGAAGATTTTTTTAACTGAATTTGTTTTCTGGAGAACTGGTTTCATTTTTTTCTCATGACAAATTCACTATACCATTCTGACTTCAACTTCTAAAAATAAATTCTTACTACGTCAAAATGAGCACAATGCGTTTCTGGTGCAATTTTGCCTTTGAGAAATAAAATTTTATTCTCCTTCCGGTTCTTCCGCCCCATCCTTCTGGAAAGAAACTTTGTTTCAAACGAGCACTTCCTTCCTTTTTCCTGCTCTGCGTATGGCAAATGCCAGTACCATCATTCACACGAGTCGTAAAAACATGCGTTGGTTTAGGATTGTTTCCTCGCGGAGGGTGTGTTTCTAACGCACCAAAATGGAGACACGCGGACAGTCTCCGGTAATAGGGCAATTACACAATTCCGCTCGACTAGAGTGTGTATCATAAAGCGATAAACTCCGAGACGCCGATCTTACACCGGTCGGGTCAGGGCAGGGTCGCGCGAACGCTCTGACCCAGTTTTTGGTTTTGTTCTCGTTTAGGGCTCTATGGAATGATTAGTGGTGATGATAGTCGTAGTCGTAGTGCGGAAACCATTGCACCTAGCTGCGATTTGTGGGGACTGGTAACATTTATCGTAACCGTATCGTTTCGTTTCCTTCCCACTCGTTTCAGCTGCATTTCAACACGTGCGAGAAAATTTGACCGATCTCAATGGCCGCTCGGAGGCGAACGAAACGGATCTGGTGTTTCTGCAAGGCATACTGGCGAATCCGGCCGTTACGCAGCTGATTAAGGTAGGTGATGTCCCATCTTCCAGATGTCCTAACGGCTAATTGAATAATTCACCATCGGCAGCAGCCGACGTGGCCTCGCGTTGCTGGGTGGCAAAGGGATATTACTTTTTTGGCAAACGCCTCCCGCAGGATGGACGGTGTTGGGTCGGAAATTGGAGTGTTGCCCCGCGCGGAAATGGGTTGTTTATTTTCACTAATTGGATTGGCCGCGGGAAGAGCCAATTTCGCTGCACACATAAACTGTTGCGCCGTCTAATTGGTCGAGTGACACATATTTCCCGACTGCCGGACACACATGTTCGTGGCCTTTCGCCCCCTGGGGCCCGTTTTTGGAGAAGAAATTTTCGGGATACAGTGTTGTGATGCAACTGTGCGAGGGCGCTCTCGGTTAGGTTAGGTCTCGCGTGCGTCCAACTATGTATGTCAGAAGTGTGTAGGGCGAGTAATGTCCCGCGGTGGTCGTAAAATGTGCGTCCAGGCCTAATTGGTCGTGAATCAGTGACCTCTCCGTCGCCTCCCGAGGTTGAGGTTAGTCGTACATTGATGAACTGCAATTAAATCAGATTGCTTTCAATTGGTTAAGACCGTGGCGTATGGATGATGTGCTGAAGTTGTTGGACAAAGCAGGAAGATGGATGTGTACATTGTTATCTTTATTGTCTCAAGATGTAGAAATGTGGAGGAAGTTTCTTGAAATAGAGTTTATGTTCTTTGGGGCAAATGTTGTTTAGGAAAAACGTATGGATGAGAGATAATTTTTAAAATTTGTTGAAAATTAGATTCTTGTATGTGGTTGTTCTTGCATGTGATCTTCTTGAGAGTATATTGGATGTTAAGAAGTTCAAAGACTCGGTTTTTTTCGAAATGCTGGTTAAACAAAGTGAGTTTCTTATTCAGTAGAGACAACGCATTCGACAGCTGCTCGTGCAAAACGCACCACATTGCAACAATTATCTTTCTCTCGGCTACTTCTCAACACAATCTTCACTCATCAGAACGTTGCAGACCCTCTCCAGACAGCGTGCAGTAATTTATTCACGACCGAACCCCAAAACCCTGCAACTTATCGTCTCGCAAACGCCGAAATTAAAGTTCCAACACTCTTTGTGCGGCTCTTCCATGCAGAAAACCACACAAACACTAACGCAATCATGAAAGCACAAACCCCAAACAAAACGTACACCACGTTAATTTGGGTAACTCATTTTCATCGGCTTGGTGTGGGCTCCAAGCAGTTTTTAAAACCGGTTCCCAAAAATTCGTTAACCGGCACCAGATGCCGGTGTTTTGCTCGTCCGAGGGGTGGGAGGTTGTTGCTGCCGAAAGCAGATAGGGTTATGTTGTGAAAGCCTTTCCGGCACAAACACAACCTTGTGCTTGTATTGGGGAGGTAGTGTAGAAACAAATGGTTGGAGAAACTCTGGAGTGTGTAAGAAGAGCCACGAAACAAGTTCTCTTCTGTCGAGAATGACATCAGAATTTCGCTAAGAGGGAGAAAGATCTTGAAAATTATGCGTTTTGATGTACGTGGAAAGAGTCTCCTGTGCAGGATGTTGTGTTAGTTTCCCCGTGAAGCGTTCGTGCGAAGCGTATTAGCACCTGTCGTATTAAGTGAAAAGTGTTTCGTATTTGAAAAGTGCATCAGGTAAGTTGAGCCCTTCCCACTGGTTGTGAAATGGTGTTGTTTACCGAACCCATTTATCTGGTACGATCGTACGCTGAAAACTATCTCCACTCGAGGGTGTTTCGGTGTTGTGTTACGTCGAATCGGAATGGTCACGGAGATTAGGTTGCTCGTTCCACAAAGGTTTCTTTCAATCGAGCCAGCATAAGCTGTGGGGGAGGGAGAGAGAGTGTTAAAATAAATAAATCACCCAAACTTTGTTGCACAATGTGTGCAGATGGGCGTTTGGGTGCAACATTACCAGAGACCCATGAAAAGAAATGCAAACCTCGTCACATAACGTTGACTCATCGCCGTAGGAACGTCCCTAATGTCCCGTCTGGGAATTCCAACACACGCGCTAATTGCTCACAAGCGCTTCCCGATCCCTTTGGGACCAATTGGTGCGGATCATTAACTTTGTCATCTTTATGATCGACCTTCTCATGAAACCGGCGCACGCTCCCAGACGCTGCGCCGGCCGAGCCGAGCGGAAAATATTTATACAACAATTAATCAGCCCACCGAGCGGGCGGGCACGCTTATGATACGTGCGTACGGGTGCCAAAAAGGTGACGAAGCTGGGCGCGTCTAACGATAATTGACCGTACTTTGTCAACTGCAACCACCTGCTTGCCGACGGTTCGCCGGAGTTTGTTGCGGACTTGGCTCGCTGCGTTTCCCATAGATCGCCAAGAAAAACATCATCATCATCATCATAATCACCACCATGCGTTGACGCTTCTAAATTCGCCCCACGCATCGGACGAGGATCGGTCGGCCGCAGAACGTACGCACGGTGGAAACGACTTTATTCTTGACCTGCGTCACCTCGCTGCGCAGCAACAAAAGCGTAAGAGATGAGAAATACGGCCCCGGCACCAGCTTCGACATCATGGTTTTTGCTGACCATTGCTGCCTATTCCTGTGGTGTGAAGTGTTGTTCTATTTCTCACCGATCCCCACCCGCAAACGGTGGTGAATGGTAGATGTGTTGCCCGAGATCGACACGGTCTCCTACTGGTTGATCGTTTCGATAGAATGTGCATCGTTGACGTATGCACGCGCTGTGTTTCGTCATCGAATGAATGCGCCGCGTTCGATCGCATGGGAAACCTGTTGATGGGAGCGCGTTTGCATATTTGATTTGTACACGTTTCGTAACCGTACTTAGGAGTTACGAATCGTTTGAGAGGTAGCTGCACGATCATACCATTCCAGTGTCAATCGCATTCGAAACCAGCTTTGGCCTTCAACGTTGGAGCAGGTGTGATATATCTTATAGGATTATTATTTTCAGATATGTTGACAATTTATTTAAAACCATTCAAAATACTTACAAAGTAGAAGAAATTCTAGATTTGTTCCTTACAATGAAAATCAGTTTTAAAAAAAGGAAAAATATGCTGAAAACATCAACCCTAAAATTCAGTTGCTAAAAGAGAAAATAAAAATTTGATTAGATTTGTAAAAGTAATAAATCCTCTAAAAACAGATTTAGCATAAACCACCGGCTCTTATAATACGAGTAGCTTAATAATATCCATAAAGTTATGGGAATTTTTATAAAAAAAAAAAACATCCGAATGTTCCTCCCAATTAGTTCCTCACCTATTTCACCATTTTCTCCAGTCAAAATACACAAACACAGACCAACAAAGAAATACCTTCACCATGAGGCCCCTCTTCGTTCCCATAAAATCCACCACCGTTCTACGTTTTTATGCTCACCAAACATAACCTGCGCAGCATACTCACCACACCATCATCGTCATCCACGGCTCTCCACGAGAGCGCGATGTAGCTCACCACCGGTCCAAGCCACGACGACGCGCTCTCCACGCGGTCGAACCGTTGCGGGGTGAGTTCATTTGCGCGAGAACCTTTCACGTTGCCAGTTGTGCCAGTGCCCGTGTTGACTTCGCCGCGTTGTTCGACTGCAACAACACCCTTTCCGGCCCTTACCATCTACCCCATCCGTCCCCTATCCGATCCGCGAAGGGTTGTCTGGTGCGTGTCACGGTTGACGGTGCTTGCAGTATTGTTATTTCGGCGATCTAACTCACAGCCCCGGTCTGTCATTGATCGCGGTGCAGTGTGTGCCTGTGTGTGCGTGTGTGTATGTGCGCGCGTGTGTGTGTGTTTGTGCGTCGCGATCATCCCTTCCGTCGAGGGTGAGGCGCGTGAAGTGTGGTGCCCCGTGAGTTGAATGCGGACCCAAAATCTGCATACGTACACGCGAGCAGTTGCGGTTTGGTGCTAGTGTTCGTCGCGGCGTTTTCCATTTGTGACGGTTGCCAACGGCGACGGTGTGGTGATTCATAGTCGTGCGCACAGGACACCCGGGTCTGGTGGGGTTCTGGTCGTCCAGAAAATCGATATCCAACGGCAGAATACACTGGAGACGGGAGAGCCAAGGTGAATACTGCACGACGAAGACGCCCCGCGTGAAAGGAGGTTAAATTTAAGGTGTGTACCATGCGCTGTTGCGTGATTCGTTTCCCTTTGGGGTGAACATAAAAACACCGCCCTTAGTAGCAGCTTTCCGCGACGTGAAGTGCATACAGCGAGGGAGAGAGAGAAAGGGAGGGAGAGAGAGAGGGAAGAATATTTACGAGACAACGTGAAATACGAAAAAGAAATTGCGATTCCATCCCCAAAAAGGGGCTATTCCGGAGAGCTGGCAGTATCGCAATCGCAGCGAAGAAAATAGTAGCAACCGACCACGGGAAGGGTCATTATGATTCAAAATGGCCTCCACCAAGCGAACTTTCAGTGACCGTTGCAGCCCCACGTACCGGGAGCCAACCGGAAAGACAATGGAGATTTCCCTTTTTCCAGCATTTTTTTTTCGTTGGTTCGAGATTGTTATTGCAACGACCGCTTGAAACGGCAAAAAACAGGGTGTTTTCTTGGGGTGAAATGGGGAAAAAATGTAGCCCCGCACGGTGGTGTGCTAAAGCGCTCAGCATTGAGTCACCAGCCAAGGTATCCACCCATAATTAGCACGAGCGAAGCGCTCGTACGCATCAGTATAGGTGCGATCTTCCGAGCTTCGCTTCGGGGAGGTTTGATCGTCGCTTGTGCCGATCGGTCGCGAGAGAGACAACTTGCCTTTTGCGGCACGACGACGACGAGGTACGGCGGTTTTGTTCAAGGGTGTTCTGTCCGTCATCTCATGCCGTTTTGTCGAACCAACAAGGCGATGGTGCGATGAGAGCGAGCGATTCTTGCCGGGTTGAGCGGTGGTTGTTTACGTTGTGGACCCCGAGTGTGGACGGTGGAATGCGTGCTCGAAAGGGTTGCTGGCGGAATGAGACACAGCAAGCGACGCGAACGTGCGAGAGGCGCAAACAAAGCCAAGACTCCAGCGCTGGAACGCGAAGAAACCTTCACACACAGATGCGCCCATATAATGCGGGATGGATGGGGTAGCTGGCTGCTCACCAGCGTCATGTGGAGCCTTACGGCCAGCGTGATGAGAAAACCTGTTTTGCTCCGAAGCTACAGAAAGCCGTGTCTGTGTTGGAATCGCTCCTCGCCTCATCGAGCGTCGTGTGCACATAAAACATCGATCGCTGGTATCTGTGTTTGTGGGTGCGTGAGGTTGAGATGGAGATCGCTTATGCTCTCGCGAGATGGTCCCACCGAGCTAGCTTGCGGGCTCAACCTACCCAGCGAGTCATTACTTGTGCTAATGGGGGAACGGAGCGAAAGAAATCGAAAAACGCGGTAGTTGCGGACTGTATGACAAGCTAATAAAAAAAAAAGACACCGTATGTAACGCCGTACGTTGGTATTTTAGCTAAACTTTTGTTTTCGTGCCCATTGTGATGTAATGGTAATCGCACAGTTTTCACTTTCCCTCACTATCTCCCGGGGAACTCCTCACATCGAGGTGGATAAGTTGGCGACCACCGTGGGGCGTGGGTTTATTGGTAAACAGTTTTTTGCGGCGTTTCGCTAGTGGAACGAACCGATATGATGCGGTTTCCCGCGTAAACCTGTGAAACATGGAGCCGGTTGACAATTTATTCAATTGCTTGGCCTACAAACGAACCCCTGGAAGTTATCTCACGTAACGTGTTACCTTATGGAGAGCTATGCCCAAAGGAAGAGGGAGTTTTATCTTCGATTTAATCTAACAGTAGCTTGTTGCTCCTGTAGAATATCGTTTACGGCAAAACGATCGTTTTGCGGTGTTGAAAAATATGTGTAAACACCGCTCATGCAAATACTCGTTAGCGTCTCTTTGCGCTTATCAAACAGTACGGCTGGAACGAAATATTCAAACAGCAAATTATCATCCACCTACCACATCGAAACCTCATCGCGTATGCACTTCACGTAGACGGGGCTGGGCTGCTAGTTTGTTACTGTGTTAGTACGTCTGTTAAAATGGCATCGCCTAAAACTGGCACCGGCGACGAACCTCTTCGATGACGAGAAATTTCAAACTACATGAACATTGACACAGACCCGCCATTAGCTGCGAATGGAAAACGGAAACAGGGCACAGGGGAACCGAAAGCGTTCGCCGTAAATATGTTGAGTTTTAGATGAAAATGGCACAATGACGAGGCGTTGTAAGTAAGTTTCCCCGCGCGCGCTGTTTGTTTTAGTATTTTTGTTGTTAGTTTTATCATAGCTTTACTTTCGGCCAAATGGTCGCGTTTGTTTGGTTTCGTGTTGTCTAGTATTGAAATTTCTCGTTTGATCGGGGTGCGATCCATCGCCATCGGTGCCATTTTGCCACTCCTCCCTCCCCGTGCCCTCTGTCAATCGGCTCGTACACGCGCGTAGTGTCTTAGTGTCAAGTTCATGGTGGTGTGAAATTTCTCCCTTCGCGAAAAGAGCGTCGCAAAACGAGGTGACATTTTAGCGAGGTGCGCCTAATGTTCGTACGGAAGAGACTAGACTGACCGCGCTTAATGTTCCTTTTGCAGTTCGCTTCCCACCGAACCGATCAGCGGTCGAAATGAACTACGGACGGAAGACGCCGTCGACGTACCGGTCGACACCGTCGGTGTACTCGCACATCACCAGCCGATCGCAGTCGAACCTACACTCGCAGCGGTCCCGCTCGATGAAGTCGGTGATGGTGCCCTGGTACCAGAAGCCGCTCCTGCACAACAACAAGTACCTGGACATACAGCGCGGCGCGTTCATTATGGGGCTGTTTTCGATCTTCGTGGCGATCTTCACGATCGGTACGGCCGTCTTTGACGTCTACTGCCTGGCGCTGGCCACACCGGGCTCGTCCCACTACGGCTACTACATCATCTCGTACGAGTTCGTGTACGTCGGCAATGTGCACGTGCGGAACGCGCTCATGGTGGCCGCGTTGTTCTCGCTGATCGGTGGGCTGGTCGTGCTGGTGACGAGCATCATGCTCGTGCACGCCCTGCGCAAGGAGTACGAATCGAAGATCGTACCGTGGCTGTGGTCGTTCGCGATCTTCACCCTGTTCCGGTTGCTGGCGTTCCTGTTCTTCTCGATCGTGAACGATCTCATCTTCGCGTACAACATCCTGATCACGCTCATCTGGAGCGTCATCATCGTCGCGTCCATCTACGGCTGGCTGATGGTGTACTCGCTCTACCTCGAGCTGGCCGATCTGACGAAGCTCGAGGATCTCGCCCACCTGCGCATGGGTACGATGCAATCGCTGAACGCGTCCGTCGCGCACTCGCTGGCCGGTTCGCGGCCAACGACCCCGCACAGCACCGTCTCGACCATGCCGGTCGGTGACACGAAGTTCATCTAAAAACCACCGGCAGGCCATTCCTTCGAAACAGACAATCAAACTCCGTCCGAGAGAGAGAGAGAGAGAGAGAGAGAGAGAGAGAGAGAGAGAAAAACAACAAGCATCGTTTTCTTTTAAACCTAAACAAACTAAAACAACGTACAAACGATGATAACGCCAGTCTTCTAGAGACCAAGAAGTAGTGGTAGTAGCGCGTGGTAGGAGGTAGTAGCATTAACCATCGGTAGTAGCAACTAAGACGCACAAACGCAAACGAACAAGCAGGACTCCCACGAGAGATGAGTCTTGCTTGAATACGAAAAAGAGAGAGAGAGGGCGAGAAAAAAAAACAAACCACGGTAACCGTGGTTTTCGTTTCGTTTTTTTTTTAATGTGTTAGGTTTCGTAACTATTCGTAACTCCGTGGTAGATTTATAAGTTTTTTTACCTTCAGTGACGTCCGGTGGTGCGTGGTGCGCGGTGACTTCTCTTCTGGCACGGTGCGCGCAGGTGACGAACCTCGAACATAGCTCGATTGCCCGGGAGGGCAAGCGTACGAAGAACCGTTCATATGATTTTTCATTTTGTTTTATTTTTATTTTTATGTTTTTTTACTACATTCCACAGTGATCAATAAATTATTGATTTCTTGTCAACGAATATTATGATTTTGGTTTCGTTTCATTCTATGCTTAAGTTTATGTTTTACTTTCAATTCTTAAAGCGCCTATCCATGCGTTGAAATTCCTCTTTTTGTATACTTCTTTGTTTGTAACCTTCTACCGAAACGTTCATTCACCCCTCAATCTCGTAGGTCTCGTAGTTAAAAAGAATCGTTCTCGTCACCTTCGGTGACTTTCTCTCCGGTACTGTTTTGTTTGCCGCCTCTTTTCGTTCCGATCGGTGCTTTCGTTGGGTTGTAGGTTCATTTTTTTCGGTTTTGTTTTATTAAGGGGAAACCTCCCAAGAAACCGTGTCTAACACGAGAACATTGACCCGTGCCCGTAGCACAAACCTGCCTTCAGGTGTTACTCTTGTGGTGTCTTATCTGGGGTCGTACATCTTTTGTAACATCTGTGTTTTGGAATTTAAAACCGTTGAAAAATAGCCACAATTACTGGCGATAAAAATGTCTTCGTTTTACATACCTTAAAAAGTACTGACAAAGCTTGCACTGGCATTACTTTAAGCACGCTTTGACGTGACGTGTCGACCTCGCTAGCAGGAGTTGGCAGATAACAGTACGATTGTTATTATTCCCCCTCAGGCGACAACGACTTGTGGCCCTTTCTATCTTCTCCTCAATTTCCAAGACATCTCTTCATGCCCACACAAAGCGCAGCAGGTAGAAGGGACGGTGCGATAAATAGAGCACCGGCAGGCCTGTATGGAAGGGTTTGTAAACACCACCATCCACGGCGGAGAATGGCATTCGGTTGCATTTCAATTAGGATCGACTACGTCAGAACCCTCCCCGCACGGCGTTAGGTGGTAAATGATCGCCGGCATTAGGTGCACCACCGGTTCGGCCGCTCCTATTTAGCATACTGGTTCGTTACTTAATAATGCGCTTTAAATAGCACCGCAAATGAGTGTCGCCCCCGGGGAACGGAGCGGAACGGAATTACCCTTGACGCGCCGTTAGCCACGGAGGGCCACGGTCGTGTGAGTTACTTCCTGCTTTGGTTTCTCAGTATGCTTGTGAGAGTCTCCTGGGAAGATATGTATTATATCCTTCGTCGGGGAGACTTCGTGATCAAACGCTGAAATTACACACGGGGACTCTCAGTAAGCAATGACTTATAACGAAATGGCTTCCATGGCGACCTCGATAGTACGCCCGGCTTCGGGTGTCGTCTTCGTTCGCGTTTCCCAACAACGCCGGGCGTCATTACTTCGAGCAGCCAACGCCCCAAAGCATTGTAACGTGCGCGAAGGGAGGAGTAAGTTTGTCTGGTCGATAGCGCTGGGCAGACATGACCTAGAAACCTGCACGAAGGAGCCAAAGGAAAACCCGTTCGAGGCTGGTTTTGGGTTGCAGTCGGACTCCGACGAGTGTCATGGTTTGTAGCGCGTACCCGCGTACTTCTACTCTGGTTTTTGTACGTCATCTGCATGTAACGTAACGACGGACGAAGCGATCTTCTTTCAACTTTCACATCCATCGCGCTTTCGGGGGAAAAGTCTCGATCTGTGTGCGGTGCTGCAGTTTGTTTGCCCTTACGGCCCTGGAGCTGAAGTGAAAGCGTCTTAGAAGCGAAGGTATGAAAGGTGCTTCCATTGTTGTTCCCTTTGCGCCTCGGTTGCATTACGCGATGATGGATGATTGAATTTCGTCTGCCTGCTTAGTGGCACGTTTCGGTGCACCCCGCGAAGGAACACCACAAAGCGGAAATGACGAAGGTCAAAGAAATTAGGAAGAGTGACGGTGTAGATACTGTGGCTGTGCTTTTCCCTGCATTTCTGGCCCTCCTCGTCTATTCTTGGGAAGATCCAGCCGAGGCATAGGCGTAATGAAACAAATTATACAAAAAGGTGTTAAAATATGAATCAAGATAGAAGGAGCATGAAGAGGATGCAGTGAACGAAAATAAAAAAAAAAACGACTCAGGAAAGATTTATCGGTTGTTGTTCCTGTTCCCGGGGCTAGAGAACGTTCTAGTCCGTCTCCGGTTCGATTTAAACAAACCACTGTATAATTAGGATAATGTTCCGGCCACCGGATCTTTACCAACAGAAACGCCGATCCTCTAATGAAAGTGATTGACAATGATGTGTTAATATTGTGGCTTACGGTGGGATTTAACAATGATGCATGAGGTTCGTTCATTATTTCGTTCGCTCCCGGTAGGACGTTTTCCGCAGGAACCTTTTAAACCCACCCGTATGCGTGTGTCTGATGTTTGGAATGACGGTTGAATGGAAAAAGTTTTCATCAAGAAGTTTAGAATAGTTTGGATCGTAATAGATTGCGCCTGTTTGTTTCCGAAGTAGGGGCGGTTGTAATTCAAAAAAATAAAAACTTCCACCATTCATTGTTCATTATCCGCCCCGGTACACCGCATGACGTGATAATTGAAATTGTTTCGTACCGTTCCATCGAGTCGCGTGCTTAATTGCCATTTGTGCAACTATTTGCATGCACATGTGGTTGGGCGGTTGTGATTGAAGTTTCGAGCACGAGTGCGGAATAAATTCGCCCAATGGAAGCGATGAACCCTGCAGTCGTCGTTTGGAAGCGGTTTTGATAAGGTGTCTGTGTTCGAAGATATATGTGCGCGATCGTTTGTTACTGGGGAGAATATTTAATCAGCAGCTAGAAATTCTACCAATTATACCATTCGCAGTGAGTAGTATCGCAGCCTATGCGAAGTTAAGGGGAGTCACCTTTAGATATCTCGTTGACAAGAATTCCCCCTTTAGTGAGAGGAAAGCAAGCAGCAATTGAGGCGTATGATTCATCACCACACGTTCTAGACGTAATTGAGAGTACGATCTTTCAAACGATTCCCATTAAATTGTCGCGCGCCACAAACCGCGTGTCACCGACAATTGCACACAAAACAACCCCGAGCTGTTTCGCTGGGTTTGGTGTGTTGGTGTGTTAGTGAGTGATCTCTCCGTACACGGGTGGATGCAAGGTGGGGCCCTGGTATGTCCCCATTGCATTGCGTCACCTTGATCCGCTGTACGCACACTTGTACAAATCTCTAACTCTCGCTCGCTTCACGGTTTCCGTTTCGTAGTGGTTGTGTTCATAACTTGACACACAACGACTCCAGCGAGCACCCCGATGAGTGGGGGAGAAAACTTTGTCTTTGGGCGTTGAGCGCGCCTAGCAGTGCAGCAGCTCGGTTTCAGCTCACCTGATGCAGTTTGTGTGTTCGCTCGTCTCACCGTTTGCTCATCGTTTTTACTTTTTCACGCACAGATCCAAGACAAACTCGAGGAAGCACCAGCGCCACTGCGGCCAGTGAGAGTGGACAACGCGCCCCTGCTGAAGGAGGTGATCGATCGTTGTAGTCTTTCGCGGAATCCGCACGCCCGTGAGCTCGCCCGCATCTTTCGCTATCCACACTTTCGCGCCCTGCTCGAAGCGCACGACGAGATCGGGGAAGGAACGCTCCAACATCCGGCAGCGTCTTCGCCAGCGTCGAACGGAAGTGGTAACGCACGGCCCCGACAGAGCAGCAGCCCCGTCAGTGAGATCGACAGTGCGAGCGGCGAGCTGTTCAGCACAACCGACATGCCCGGGGAAACGATCAAGATGGTCGGTATCCGGAGGAATCCGGACGAACCGCTCGGGCTGACGGTGGAGGTGGACGACCACAACCAGCTGGTGGTGGCGCGGATCATCGCCGGCGGTATGATCGATCGGCAGGGTCTGCTCCATCCCGGCGACGTCATACTCGAGGTGAACGGGGTACCCGTGACCACGCCCGAGGAGCTGCAGGGTGAGATTTCCGTTGCGAAAGAGTCGGTAACGCTGAAGATTGGGCCGAGCGTGGAGGAGGAGATGAAATCCGCCCGCATCACCATGGCCGGTGGACAGGTAAAGAATGGACGAAATTTAGACTCGGGCAAGAAACTGACGGTAAGTGGAGTGTGTTATTTATTTTTCGCTTTTTTTTAGCTTCTTACCAGTAGAGCTAGTAGCGGTAGTTTCGCCCACCCCTACACGCACCCAAGGCCTGCTTGGATTGGTTTTTGTTTGTCTGTGAGTGTGCTGTTTGTCGTTTTGCGATATAACTTTGTTGCAAAAATTGTGTTGTTTTAGTTTGTGAGCTTTACGTGTTGTCGCGCATTTTGCGTTGCTTTTTTTTGATAAGTTTGCCATCGGTAATAGTTTCGTTTTCTTCCGTCCGACGCCATTCGGGAGAGCTCCGGTGCAAGAGATCTAACGAGAAGCACACTAGCCACAGCCCACGCTAAAAGTGCACTTCATCGATGTTGCAATGTATGTACAATGTAATGTTTAGTATCGCGCAGGATCAGCACAAGTCCCGTTAGGCCTCACCAGCTCACACAATTACAACCACCAAGCGAGCGTTAGGGTGTAGATAGGTTGTTGCGCGTTGTGGTTCTGCTCATTGTTTTACTAATACACGCCCTTGCTCTCAACTACTATCTGACCCAATCGCAGTGCTACATGCGCGCCCTGTTCGATTACGATCCGAACGAGGACAATCTGTTGCCGTGCAAAGAGATCGGACTGTCGTTCATGCGAGGGGACATCCTTCAGATCATCAACGTGAAGGATCCGAACTGGTGGCAGGCGAAACATGCGGGTGAGGACGGTCCGACGGGTTTGATCCCGTCGCAGGAGCTGGAGGAGCGACGTCAAGCGTACGTACCGCCGGAGGCGGATTTCGTGCACAAGATCGGCATCTGTGGCACAAGGGTAAGCATTTGATTCGGCCGAACAAACATATCCGGTTGGCTAATTAGAGTATTTTTTGTCTTTTTTCAGATTTCAAAGAAGAAGCGAAAGATACTGTACAAAACCAAGCAGAACGGAGAGTTCGACAAGGCGGACCTGATGCTGTACGAGGAAGTTACCAAAATGCCCCCGTTCAAGCGAAAGACACTGGTGCTGGTCGGGGTGGCGGGCGTCGGTCGTCGTACGCTCAAGAACCGGCTGATCAACAGTGATCCGGACAAGTTTGGATCGGTGTTGCCTCGTACGTTCGATTATAAATACGGGAAAGAATTCGCGAAAACTTAACGTCGATCTTTGACTCATTCCAGACACGAGTCGCCAACCGCGACCCCTGGAGGAATCGGGCAAAGCGTACTGGTTCACCGATCGCGAGGATATGGAGCAGGAGATACGCGAGAACAAGTTTCTGGAGTTTGGTGAGCACAATGGCAATCTGTACGGTACACATCTCGACTCGATTCGTGACGTTATTCGGCAGGGTAAGTTAGTGACGCAGGAAGAGCATTGTAAAAGAAACATCTTAATTCGCCAATTTATAATTTTTATTGCAGGCAAAATGTGTGTCTTGGACTGTGCACCGTCTGCGTTGAAAACTCTGCATAATAGTCCGGAGTTTATGCCGTTCGTGGTGTTCATTGCGGCACCGGGTATGGAGCAGCTGAAGCTGCTGTACTCCGAGCGCAGATCGGCGAGTGGATCTACGAGGAATTTGCATGTAAGGAATAACAAATAATTATAAAAAAATTGTGTTAGCATTGTAAAAGCTTCTATGATAGCTTCTATGATTCTACGAGCTCTTGGTGTGTTGTGTTTTTGGTGGAAATACTCGACACATTTCTAACTCAAACAGATAAAAACAATAACACAGCTTGCATGATAACTAATTGCTTGTTTTATGTATTTTTTTTCGAATGTTTGTGTGTGCGTGTTTCATCGTCAACAGTTCGATCGTCAAAGCTCTATTCGCTTCAGTTCCCGTCGTGCAAAGACCCTGGAATCGTTGGCTTCGCTGTATGAGGTAATTTTGGATGCTCTGCATGAAGCCTGATGAGTGTTTCGTGTAACAAAACTGACGTGTCCCTAACTTCGGAACATATCTAACCGATGCTTTCCACTTGCAGGACGATGATCTGATATCGGCGGTCGAGGAGAGCGCACTGCTCCAGCGAAAGTACGACAAGTACCTGGACATGGTCATTGTGAACGAAGACTTCGATGACACATTCCGGCAGGTGACGGAAGCGCTCGAGCAGCTGTCTCACGAGCACCAGTGGGTACCCGTGAACTGGATCTACTAGTGCCGCCACGGTGTGTAGCATTTTTGGGTTCAACCCGCGACTAAATGTGTTCAAATCATTCGACTTGCTAAAGCAACCGCCTCTTACGATACAAGTTATACAAGTTCAAATAGCCATAACAAGCAATGCATTCATCCAACAATAGGAAATGGTATTCTTTGGGTTAACGCATGCGTGTGCCCTTATCGTCGTCTAATTCTTATAGCACTCATATACACTCCAGATGCCTTATCAAACGTAGACAGCACAGGTTTATCAGTATCGCTATCAAACAGAAAATCAGTACATCGAAGGAAACATATATTTATCAAAGAATCACATGCAAATCGTCTAAGATGTCCGCGCAAGTACTATCAAACCTCTGTTCACGAATCATGCAAAACACAAAACACTTCAACCTGCTTTTAATGTTTAGACGTATGAGCGCGCGAGACCCTTGATGTTAGTATTTTCTCCGTAGCGTATAAGTGTCCGTCGAACTCGAATTCGTCCATTTTATTTCGTCCATTATTTTTACGTTTTATCGTCGCGGGCTGCAGCAGCTGGGTGCGTTTCATTTTTTTATTAGAAAAAGGTATTTTTAAAGTAGAGCAGCGATGGAATTTTGACTTCCTATACTTGGTAGAGTTTTTTGTGTTCCGTCCCGTTTAGTTTGTGAAAGAATATTCGCCACCGTAGACGCGTAGTAGTCGAAACGAAAGTAAGAACCCGAAAAGGCGAAATATAATTAGTCGATAAGAACGAAGTCTATGCTTTGCCTAGCTGTAAGCTGATATATGAGTAAAAACAATGGTTCAAACTGTTTGTTTATGCAATTTGTTGTAGCATTTCATCGGATTTTATATGTTATGCGAAATAAAGATCTAGATCTGTATGTGCAAAAGAGGAAACGTTGTGTTTGTTTTTAAGATTTATGAAGGTCAGTATCTTCAATTATGCCTACATATGTTTCATGGTAGATTTTGATCCCGCACTTTGCTACTCAATGATTATTTCATAGTTTCCTTTAATACATTGTTCTAAAATTAATATATTTTTCAAACATATTTTTGAAAAATAATAACCACTATATTGAGTTGTTCATTTAAACCCGAACGAATAACGATTTTTACTGGGCGCTCTCTAGTGGCAAATTCAAAACTTTGAAGCTAATTCAAAGCTTTTCGTACCAATTGGGAGCTTTTAAAATAATTTCGAAGCTTTTGATTGTTTTACGGCTTAATTTCTAACGTAAACATCACGTTCGATTATTTTATGAATTTATTTTATGGAAGATGGTTATAAAAAGATATTTTCATCTCTTAATAGTATTGCAACAGATACACTAGTTACAACAGACGTATAGGTGAATGGGAAACATTTAATGAGTTATATTTATCACGATCTTCATGACAATCACGATACTTTTTTACATGATTGAGAATTGAAAAATTAGAAAATGTTAAAACAAATTCACTTCTTGCACTCCTAAAACATGGTCATAAAACTGTTAAAATTAAGTTCGTTTTCATACAGCTTAAATCCTTTCCTACCTTCAAACAGGTTCATTCACTCGCTGGCATCAAATTGAATCAATCGGCCAACGTTCCCGTTGCGCAGCGTCTCGCACCGAAAAAGTTCCCTGATTATTGAGCTCCAGGAATTCCCACATGCACGCAGATCGAGATGGATTTCGTTGTGGTAATTAAAGCAATCGATAAATTGAATTTTGCTTGCCGCCCTGTACCGGCGGTGCACACGTCTGGCGGTGGAGACAATGGTGGTGCGGTAATTGCGAAGCACTTAATTAGAACCCACTTGTTAGTGCGACGGCAATTTCACGGTCGTACAGAATCGGCGCTGCGTCGAACAACGGGCGGGCCTAATTCTGATGATGATGCTAAAGCGGTCCAAAGATCAATCGTTCATCTTGGAGTAAATACAGATATATTGAAGCGAATCCGAGAGTGGGCGATGAATTCGCGCAGCAGGGGTTAAATTTTCAATACCATTTCATAACGCAATGTTCGGTCGATGTGGTGTGAATTAAAACTAGAAATGCAATAAAAAATACGATCGCATGGAAAAACGCTTCCCAGCCATCCAGACCGGGAACATACAGGAACGGTCGTTTGGCAATCAATTCGCAATTGGCAATAGTGCAATGATCGGAACATGCACTAATGAAACATGTTGAGCTTTGCGATTCTAGCTTGGGTGCATCGTATCAAAATCGATTCACATTGAAAGAATACGGTTTGCTTTTTTGTGGAACTAAAAGATTTAATTTTATTTTATTTGATCGTAAATGAACTTACTTGACTGATGAAATGATTGATTTTATAGAAAGGATCTTTGCGAAATAGTATAAAAATAGTATTAATAGCGTATTGTTTTCTATGCTCTTTCGCTATTATGAATAAAATATCATAAGCTTAATATTTATTTACCCAATATGCCGCTTGATATCTCAGGAATTCATAATTTCATTACTCACATTTATAACTACACCCAAGTGGACTCACCTGATGCCGGATGATGTTTTTTTGTCGACTGCATCTCCCGCCCGCTTTCCCCATTATCCTCCTTGCCTCTTCTGTCCGTATTAAGATCCATTGCGCCTTTCGGTTATAACATAACCTCCCAAGAGTCGTTTTCAATGTTCACCCGGTTCTAGCATCTAGCGTCATTCTTTTTCGTTTGTTTGCGAAACCTTCTGCAACACTATTAATTTCCTAGTGCATGGGGCAAAGAATGGGAACAAAAAGTGCCCAGAAATGTTCTCGTCTCGAGCAGAGCCGACCGGTTGAAACCGCAAAGAGCGAAAGTTGAGAGGTTGCCAGATGACGTCCACATCATCCGACAAGGCCAGGAGGACACATCCACTCCAGCTCCGAACATGAACACTCTCTCGCGCCATAGGAGCGCGTCACCTTTCGCCTTCTTTTTTTTGTATTCTTCACTTGGCACCGGAACGGTGGCTGAGCATTCCTGGAAGAGGAAACACCAAGCCGATACGATTTGCCCCGGCGAGCTTTTGTTTGGGGGCACTGCGTTTCATGTTTCGTATCCGCGTGATGTTTCGGGCGCCCCTTGCGCCCCTTTTTCATTTCGGTGCCGGCGCTCCAAGGTCCACTTCTGTAGCAGCTTTATCATGCAGCGCTTGGTGATGGAATTTGGAGTCGGAAGGTGTTTTTCTTTTCAGCTCTTTTTTTATTCGCTCTCCCAGCTATGGTACGATGATTGCGTTGGGGCAGGCATGGAAATGGCTCAATGTCATCACGACAGGGAATCGCCATGACGTTCATATCCGGCAGTTGACAGATGAAAGACATTCCTCCCCCTCTCCTCCCTCCCCTCCCGTCTCGTGGGGGTACTTGTGTCAAATAGAGGGGAGAAGGAAGCTGTGGCAAACAAAAAACACGTAAAAAAGGTAAGCTTGAGTGAAGAGAAATGTCTCGTGTCGGGCACTTTTTCTGCCGTTTGTATTGTGGTTTGCGACCAGCACTCAGCCTCGGTGAGGTTTTAATGTCTTGGACGGTAGATGTGTCCATCGGGTGGACGCATTTTAAATTGAGCTATGATGTGACAGAGGTGATTTTATCGTGAAAGCTTCTGCTGCCGACATCTAGGCTAACTCAAATAAATGGTTGTGATTCGTGCCACCAATGGTAAGTTACTAGCACCTTTCTGTCACGCAGATCTCGATACGATTCACTGTAGAGATTAGCTCTTGATCACAACGTGAACGTTAGATTAAATGGAACATTATATAGATCGGGTACACATGAAGTGTCTACTAATATTGCGTGATAAACGGTCGTTTGTTACGAAGAGGAAAGCGATAGAAATAAACAATTTGATTAAATTAAACTACATATCAATTATTAAGTTTTATGTAGAGTTAATTATTTAATTCAGTTAAAGCGTTTTAGACTGGAAACCTGACCGAGTTATTAGTAATCCAGTTTAAATCTCCGAGCAATATGTTTTCGTTGGGAACTACTGATTGATAATCAATCCAGTAAGTAAGCCTTTAAACCTAGCTTAAAAGCTTAAATTAAATTTCAGGTGAGAGGGTATATTTCGCAGGGTGCTAGAAAACTTCGAGTAATACTTCATGTTCCCGCAGGAAGCAGTGGGAAAGAAAAACGTGCGTTCCCCCATATTTACAGGCTGTGAGATCTATTACCACCACCCCGTTTAGTTCGTTTGCTTTGCCAACACACAAGAACACGTAAATCGACCCATTTACAAGGCTTTGAATTAATTAGATCTCATTATCGTGTCGTTTATTCTGCTCCACCATCACGGATTCGTTCTCGTCGGAGTCTGTGACTGCGGTGGCGAATTTACCAAACGCTCGCCGCTGTTCGCCGAATGTCGCCGCCGTAATGGAAAATCGGTTTTCTTCACCAAAAACGGTCGAAGCTCGAGGCAAGCCGGCCAAGTCGTGCTCGGGTACGTGCTCAGGTTTTTCTTCCTCTGTCTTTCGAAATTGCACGAAACCCTGCAAGCGACCCTGCGTTTGCTGATGACGTGGAAAATGTAATATTTTGCCGAACGAATTCAGTGGAAAACTTCCGGTCCGTGAACCGTTTATGAGTGCACACACACAGACAAAGAAAGCAACGAAAAGTGGCTATTGGTTGAAGGCGAAAGGCAACCCGAGGGCTTGGGCTTCAGGGCTCTCTTCGCTAAAGGTTTAAGTGGGTCTTTACAGCGAACAGAAACTTCGGTTGGACCAGTGCAAGAACCGAGGTATCGGTTGACTTTAAGTTCGATTTCGTTCGGTCCGTTCGGACGGAGCCGAGATTGGGCGTTAATTGTGAATCATTGAACCGACGCAGTCCACATTTTCCACCCCGCTGGAAGCAATGGGGTTTGGGAAATTGAGAAGATTGAAAAGTGAAGCAGTTTTCAATTGAGCTGAAAGTTCGATAGCTCGAGATGGAGCGAAGTAAATGAAGGTGCACTTTTTAAGACGAAAAAAATGGTTGAGAAGGAGTTTGAGATGGATGAAGTTTTTGTTTTCCTCTGGATCATTATGGTGGATCTCGCATGGATTTTATTGGAATAAAAACGTTATTAAATAAGCTCCGCTCATAGCAAACCTTCAAATCGCACCCAATAGACGTAGCCGATGATAAATGGTGCACCTAATTTCGTTCGAATTCGTTACGCCATCTTTGATTGCTTTCATTTGGTTCTATTTTGTCAGCTCCGATCAAGCGCCACATCGGGCCGCATAAAATTGATGCCGCATTAGCATCCGACAGTTGCGAGAGATAATAAATTTCAATACCGACTATCAATCTTCAACCCTTCGAATAAGACATCCCGGGGAAGGAAGGCACGATTATCGTATTTGGGCTGTAATGCGAGCCCGGTGCAGATTGTGGAAATTTCCGGAGGTCGTGGCAGGATCATTCGTCACCATCAATATCATCATGCACAACCTTGAACCGGTGGAGTCAGTAACAATTGGATGCGGGAAGAAAAATGATCCGTTTTAGTGTTGGCGTGATTGGGGGCATGGCAAGCATCGATGATTTGGGAACGAAAACGATTGTTGGGGTTGTGTGTCTTTTTCCTTTTTCTCGATGTTGCCAATGTTGCCGGTGTTACCGCTGCATCATTTGTAAAAGGGTATTTGAAGCCGAATGAAAATGGATGAGGCCGGGACTTATGATACACGCGAGGGAGGAATTCTGTGTTTGCTGGAAATCTACACAATTATTCATATGATGGGCAGTTTGTGGATACGATAGCAACAAAAGTAAATTGGTTGAAGTATTTTTTTTAACCAATCAGGGTTTCTAAAGTCTTCTCAAATTAGACAAACGTGATGGGATTGCATACTCTGAGGCTCAAAAAATAATTTTTTGAAGCATTCAAACGAGCTCTTAAAATGCATTAACTCAATTATCAACTAATTATTATTGTTCAATTGACATATTCCGAATCGCGTGGTACACACAAATTAAATTGATTTCAATGTTCGGATTCGCAAGGTTCAACTGCACTTTGCCAGGAAGTTAATTGAAGTTCAAATGGACTATTCCCAAACTTTTTTCTGTGGTGCAACAGTGATCGTTTTATGCACCTGGGGAATTTATTTGATGTACCCCGAAAGAGTTAAGCTGGATTTGGAAAAAAAATCATCATCAAGCGAGAAAATTGACCTGTTGTCGATATCAATACAGTAGTATCAGTTCCATGTCATCGCGTCGTCAATGTAAAGTCAAATTTCAAAACGTCCACCATCGACGTTGGTCGCTTACACAATAGCGTACCGGCCCAGCGCTGCTACTGTCGAGCGACGACGACGAGATTGACGCGCCACGTAATGACGGCAGGTGGTTCGCGAACGTGTATGGACCGTGAAAACAGCGCAGCGCACAGGATATGCGTTCGAATGGAAACACCAACCGATTTCGGTGCCTTCTGCACACCGCGTGTGGTGCGTGGTGGTATTTGTGTTGGAATTTTTAATAAAGGCACAAAAAAGACTTATGTCACGATGCATCGGCGGTTCCGGCGGTTCGTAAACGCATGCTGCTACCTTTACTGCGCCACAGTTGGTGGTATATTTGGCTCGGTATGGGAATGGTTGCAATGAGAGTGAAGGTTTAGATCAGGTTTTGTTATTTTGAAATTCTTTTCGTTTATTTTCTGTTTGCAGTAATTTATCTTACAAATTTTCCTACGCTTAAGCCTCTGCAAAGCGGAGCAATTGTTTTGTTATTGCAACATCTGTTTTTCTCAACATCCAAGCGAAGGTGCGGAACGACGTTCGACACGAACAGCGAACCACAAATTGCGTGCATACACCGCAGTGCATGCTCAAAGTTTCGGCCAGAAGCCTTTGCATACCGCACCAGCCCGCACGGTTTACCATCGATGGCGGCATTTTCAAGCGTCCAGGCACGGTATTGAACGGTATCGCAAATGTTGTTCGAAAAGTGTGTCGTTTTTCGGCTGCGAGGACCACAACGAGCACGCAAAAGTTCGGATAAAAAAGTTAAAACCGCCTAGAGTGCTTTCATTTGCGGAGCTTTGTAGTTGGAAAGAACGGAACGTGGAACGCTTTGGATGGGCAGAAGAGTACTCCGAGTTTGCCCCGTTTTCGTCGCACTGTGTTGTTGTGAACGAATGGATTGTGTTTGTTGGAAAATTACTACCCGTTACTGTGACCGTCCGGCCATCGGTGATGGTCGTTGGAAAAAGAATTAATGATGCAAGAGGCGCCCACTGTCGGGGTGAACTGCATTCGCTGACGAATCGTTCCACCTGCGGAAACCTAATCGTCGCCCATTTGGTGACCATTATCTACACGGATGAGTAAAACGGTTGGTGCGAGCAATCAGGGCGATGTGGTTGGTGGATCTAAAACCAAACACGTGCGAGGAGCACAAGATGTACCAGGATGAGTATTTAATTGGCGTTGTTCCGGGGTTCCGATGTGAACGACAAAATTTTGCGGAAGCTCGTTGTGAATATTTGAAGCAAAGAGAGTAGCTTAACATCGGGCTCCAAGTTTTAGAGATAACGTTTAGAGTGCTCTTTCGGTTGTGTTTTGTAGCAAATCAGGTGTAGAATTTAGAGAAGTACATCGGTACCAATCATTGGAGAAATTCTAAGAATATTATGTTGAGGATTTTGTAATGATTGAGTACGTTAAACAAAATACAGTCTAATCTTTATTACATGACTATTAAAAGATTAAATAAAGTGTTCCGTGTTCTGAGCGCCTCGTTAAAAGTTATCAGAAAAATTATTAGAAGTTTTGAAAAGTATCTTCTTAAAATAGTCTACAAGGAAAAAAAAACTCTGAAAGGAGTTAAAACATGGAATACAACATATGGAAAAATATGTAAAATAGACAAGAATTAAAAATTTATTTAATAAAAACATAACAAAATTAAGGTCATTTCCTCAAACCAAGTCCCCAAGAGAGATGCCGCTTCTATTGATAACATATCCTTGCTCTTGTACTCTTGCACTACCCCAAGCACTCGAACGTCACAAATTAAAGGGTGGTTAACTAACGTTTATCTACATTAGTGACACACTAGACTTGCTGCTTGTACCAACCATTCCATTTGATGTGTTACACTCTTCAGATTACAACAGTACACATAGGAAGCTAATTTGTTAAGTACGTGAGTAAACAGCTCAGTGTGCTCAGGGTTGTGTGAAGCTATCCTATAGAGGACGATACGTGCACAGTGGTGCATCACGTGACTCATCCAAATTAGCTCAACCACAGAGTTTCCTTCCTTGCTACTTTTTTTTACTAACGCACACACCCGGAACATGTAACAAAACCACGGTCGTACGGTCAGTGTGTTAGTCAGCGAGAATTGTTTGATTTCGCCACTCGGGGGTTGTGATGCAGCGTGTTCGAGACAGTACACGAGCGTAAACTAGCCCTTTATGGTTCACCGGATGGCCTCGGGTGTGACGAAACAATGGTGCCATATTACGGGTTCTCTCGCGGAGCAAAATAGTAGTCAAACGAATATGTTTCGTTTCACGTGAGACAGTGCAACGAGCGTGCGTTGCCCGCAGCTTGGTGTGTTTGTGATAAAATGCGAGGTGTGCTGAAAGTGTGGAAAGCAGAAATGCAATGTATTTGTTGACAAAATAAGTATATCGTGTTCCGGCTGCCTGGAGGCTGCACGCCTGTCAACAGCGAAAGCATGTGAAGCAGTAATTTTTATTCCCGTCGCAGGTGTATCTGCTAGTCACACGGAAAAAGCTAATGTTTTGGCTAGGACGATAAGGTGGTGGTGAGTGTATCGTATCGATTTCACATATCGTTTCCAATCGCACAAAGTAGGCTGTGTATGGTTTCGGGCAGCACTGCCACTACTCGCCGCACACTGGTGTCAGTTGAAGTAGCGACTGTAAACATGTTTGATTGAAACACTTTTCAAATAGGCGAAACCAGGTTTGCAGCGTGTTGAAGCAGGCCGCGCCTCAGACTTGGTGGTTGTGATTGGGTACGTCGACAGGAAATTGAAAATGTAGCCACTTCAGGTAAACACCTGAGAGTAGCGACCGAGCAGCCGGGTGTCATGAATATGGAGGACGCAATTCGGTGGCTTCAAACCTTTGCCAAATCCTTTTCCAGAACGAATCGGAATGTCGATAGGGAATGATTGATAACGTGCCTCGCATCGGTTCTTCGTGGCGTAGGAATGTGAGGAATTCGGCGTTGGTGTTGGCAGGAATATTTTACTGTTGCGACAGGTGAGATTGCTCGGTTCGTACGCTCGTACCGACAGGAAATGGATGCAATTTCGCGCGGTGTCATATGTTCGCTGTGCATGAGTATTGCCGGCAGAGAAAAAAAAAACGAGAAAATGCAAAATATGAAGCTGAGATATTCAAACGATAGTAGAGAGCCGGGAGGATGATGCTTCCAATCATGGTAAAGATCCATCAGTCAGTTTGATGCTATGAATTCGATTGAGAAATGTATTGAAAATGCGCAATAATGGTAGTATGTTTCATAAATTGAGATTTAATTACGAATCGTTTGTTTGGTTGTCATTTGAGCACACGTACAAAATTATCCTTATATCGAGAATCGTGTTATTGTTGATGAAATATTGGTAGCAATTAAACTTAATTAAATAGGAATCTATTATTATAAAACTTCCATAAAAAATGGCACCATTCATGAGAAACCAATCAAATGAGGAGAACACAACGAATTTTAACAGTGGAAAGATAACAAATAGCATTCTTCATGTGACATAAAAGGATCGTGATAGGAAAGTTTGACTTTCTCTTTCTTATATGCTGAATTAAACGGATCTTTCTGATTTTTCGTGACGTTTTTATAATTATGATTTCAACGACAGTTGCGGCTTTTGTGACAGTTTTCAGTTTCTGTAAAAGAAGCAGAAAATAATTATTTTTCAGGATCAGCTTCAACATTCGATCGATGCTGAAAAGGCATCCCTATGAATGTTCCAATGATTAAGCTGTCCCGAGCGAAGAAACGAAGACTATCTTTCCACCAGCGAAGCATTACTCATTGGTGAGCTGTCAGCAGAATGACAGCTGTGGAAAGTTGGGTGCGAAAGTAGCAATCTGTCAAGACACCCCGAAACGACCCATTTCGGGTGTTAATCACTACCGTTACGAATCGTTTTGGCTGCCGCTTCTGCTGATGGACGCTCCCTGTTCGTGCAAAACGCACCAGGGATTGTCCGAAACGATGTGCGAAACGGAAAGAGCTCATTATTTTTTTTTTTTCGTTGGCAAATAACACCAAAGGTCAGGAGCTCATTTAACACGCGTTTCGAGTAATGGTTAAGGGATGGTTGTTATTTCAATTTTCATGAGCTCTCACTAACCGGCGGGGTTGTATACTCGTCCTGGACGATTGAATAGGAATATTCGGAACAATGGTTTAGAACAGCGTAATAATTTGTAATAATTATTTCTTATCTACAGAGACGCAAGAAAATAATGAAAAAAACTAATCTTCTATGGACGATTTCTTGGAAGTGCTTCAAATGTCTCGAAAAATGCTTTCATTCATTGGAAGTGTGAAAACCATCAATCAACACCATAAAACCAAATTGTGGCGATGATGATTAAAATCCGGCAACGTTTCCCAGGCTTTTGATGTATTCTAGGAATTTTAATTTTCATTCGCTTTTTATCAGACTCTATCATTAAGATCACAGTTATATTAGGTTTTGAAAAAAAGCTTGGTAAAATCCAAATATCTAAATCATCAACCATCAACTATAATAATTGAAGTTATTTAGTTTTAGTAATATCTCTATGGAAACGCATGGTCTTTTATAGTGTAACATTATCTTTTTTGATGTAAAATATAAAATATAGAATTTGCTAGTATTAAAATCCAAAGTTTCCAGGAAACAAATCATCTTTCTTTTTCTCATGTCTAGAAATGTGATCACTGATGTCGTCTCGACAAACCCTCTACCTTGTTATTGTCAATAAGAGGTAGACATAAGAGCAAACCAGCAAATCCTATCTACAAAACACTCACCACCCCCGGACCAGTACCACATGTAAGACGCTTCAGAAGGCGTAAACCACCTTTCTCGGGTATTCTGTTGCGCTTGGTTTATGAATGGCGATGTCAGCTAGTGTAACGTGAAGATGCATCAACCATAATATTTCACTTTTATGGGTGCTTCTGGTACGGAGCACGCCAGTACTGGGCGGGCTATTCGAGAAGCAAATCGTACCCACCGTACAAAGTTGTGGCTTGAGCATCGACTGAGAGATTGCACTCGTAGAGTAGCACTATAGTTGGTCCAGGACGAACACGTTGGTGTGTAGATATGAATGATTGTTATGATTGTGGGTGAATTGTGCTTCTAGAGTCGAGCATCGTAACATCGAACGAAATGTTGTTTGTGGATTTTTTTTTGTTTATTCCTACTGGTTTTGGTGGATGTTTGCGAAGAAACAAAGTGATATAACTATGTATAAGATTTTATGCTGAAAAAACTAATAATCCATTTTTTTAAACAATTTGATCAGTTCTTCGTTTCAGGTGAGTCACATACATACGCTTCTGTACTCATGCTGAAAATGAAAAGAATTTTCATCTCTCTTTCCAAAATTGGTAAAACTAAAACCAAACCAAAAGCAAAATTCTCTAGATTTACTCTAAATTCCTGATGCAATTAAATGGAGAGAAAAGAATAGCAGCAAACTAGATTTGTTGTCTAACATACGATCGTGGTTTGTGCAATGTTTCACGTATGTGTTTCTGTTTGTTACTACCAAACCGGAATTGTTTGTTTGGAAAGTTTGTACTACCAGGCCGGTATTGTTTGGGAATACAAACCAGCTGGTATTAGTACTGGAAGTGAGAATGAAATGTCCGAATGAAAGCAAGGGAAAAATAAAACAAATTTTTGTACGAAATGTCACAATTTTTTTTGGTCGATATTGTAAAACCAATTTTTCGACCGCTTCAGTTTCATTCGGATTTCGAAATCATTGTAGCATTTTTACTCGTTTTCAGCACAATGCTTTGTTGTTTTATTTAACTTTTTTCCTCTAGTCATAGTGAACAAATTTAGTTGTGCGATAGTATTGAATCTTCTAGCATCGGCAAACAGTAAAAGTTTTTTTTTTATTATTTACTCACATCGTTTTGCGTTTTATTGCAACGATTCATACCGTATCCCGGTTTTTTTTTTCGCCAGTACAAACAAATCAATTCCAGAGAAATGCTAAAAGGCGGTCCATATTAAAACGTATCCCGAACAGATAAATTGAATTTATTGCAACACAAACTACCGCCCGTGTCCGCATTGGGCGTTGTTCTCCTCACCTTACTTCCCACGGTCGCAGCAGGAGTTTGACCGGTTTCGCGTTGATATCCACGCCCCCACGCTATTTGCAATGTCGTCCGAGCTGCTAGTCACGTCGCGCAGCGATGATGAATAGTTATTGCACTTGCTGATGTTGCTACGCGTCGGGCATGTTTTATTGATATCAATTAATTCCCCGAATGCTTAGTTTTATTGCGGATCGGAACTTGCGTGGCGGAAAATCCACACTGCAGCGGGACAGCAGTTTAGTTGTTAGCTTGTAGGCCAATTATGATCAAACCGGGCAGAAGAACAAATGTGAATGGATGCGTTTTTTTCGCTTTAAATGTTGCATAAACAGTGATTTGTGTACGGTGCGATTTGCGGTGCCAGTAAAATCTGAAAGCATGACAATAAAAAGTGTTTAATTAAACTGAGCATGGGGAATAAATGCCTATTACAAAACAGCTCACAAAAGCTTATTAAACAAGTGATCTACAATAAAATTAGAAATTGAACTCGGTGTTGTAAAAAAAAAAACGAAATGCTTCGTGCGTTGATTTTAATCATATTTTTAATTTGTCACTTTCCCACTCCACCATTCGCTGACAAGGACAGATCAGAAATGGAAAGAATAAACGACAGAAAGTTAAACTAAATTTTCATTTAATTTGTTCCCACTCCGCTCACGCACCTTCTGTGCTTCCGACACTAGAGCCCCGATAAGAAAACGATCGTAAACGCATCAAATCCAATCGCATGTTTCGCGTAACAGCGAAACCGACGGCGTGCAAGTGACACTTTCTTTCCGTGCGCTCAACAACATATCAGCTTATTCTCTTCGATTCCAATTGAGTGCCACCGCCACCGCGTTGCCTTATTGAACTCGCGACATTCAATTAGTTTCGTCAAAATGGTGTCCTTCGTGCTGAAATGAACAAAACCGGGCCCGTCGTTACCGTCGGCTCTTCATCAAGCGACACCGTAACGTGGCCGTGCTCCAGCTGCTGAGACATCCGACGCATCGCTGACGAGGAGCGCTGGATCGGTGGATCGCTTCCGGGCGCGGCCGGAAGACGCGGCAGCCACCGAGTTAATTGAATTTTACGAACCGTCACGACGTGAATCCGTGACGAGCAGGATGAAAAAGGATCTGGCCTCTTTCCCACCGTCGTACATTGTTGCCATACGGGGGCCGTCGCCAGCTGGTTTCAGTTTCCGCACGCGGGTGCACAGCTTGAGCCAGGCGCGTTTGCAGGCCTGGTAGTGATTGTCGCGCCGAAATAGACACTGTGGATGATTTAATGAGAAAATTAATCGCGATCGAATGAATTACCCTGCGCCCGGGGGGCGATGAGGGACGAAACAAACGATGAAGGACACTCGAGGTGAGTTTTCCTTACACTTTTCTTGTCATTGGAGACGGATTTGCCGGGGCGTGCACTTCTTGTGCTGACCTAAAAGCCGAGCTGCTTAGGAGAGGAAGGTGGCGGACAAAAGATAAGATTACATTTCCAATGATGGAGGAGGTCCTACGCTTATCTGGTGAAAGATGAGACGAGAGTTCACCGGGAAGAAGAGGTATCCATTTCACAGTGCGAACGATGAAAACAAAAATAATAACCTGATCAATTCGGAGACGACAACGAGGTACGAATTGTGAAGGCCGTTTACAGACTAAAAATAAATACTGGAGCTTTTGTAATAACTCTGATTCGATTTGAAATTAATTAGCAGCTTCGCGCATTGAAAACTTCTATTTGAATCCGAGAGACCCTCTAAATAAAGAATTTTAGCTATCTTTTTTCATGCGAAACAGCGTGCTTATGTGATAATATACTGCTTTCATGTATTTTCTGGCAAAAAAAGGTACTATGCGAAACTAGCGCTAATAGTCATGAATTCTGCTTTAGTGCATTTATTGCGCAATTTCGTGATACTTTTTGCTTTACAGCCAATCTCTCCGGTTACCGAAAATCTCTGCATGCAATTGTTTGCTGAATCTGAGCGCACCGGTACCATTCATGGCAAAGCTTAATTGAGTGTTAATTTTTCAACTGCGAAATTGCATTGCATCGCGCTAAAGATGCAGCTGCTGCTACTAACCACAGAAGCATGCTCGCCGAGCATGTGCACAAAAACACATACCAACATCCGGCTTCTGGTAGCCATATCGTAATTGCAGACAGTGGTGTACGTTACATTCTTTCGCTTCCATTTCTCAGTTTTTCCTACACCAAAAAAAGGATGCTTTGTACCCGATCGCTACCCAAGCGGTTGTTGAGCACGTACCGGAGTTGGGATGGTTTTTTGTTTTGTTGGTTCGTTCGAGAAAATGGTTAAAACTAAGCGTTGGTGCAATAAATTGTTGCTTCGTGTGGAAACTATGAAAGTATGATGCGAGTGGGCACGCGTGTGCTGTGGCGCCGAGTACGTGCAGAGTAAGATAATGTAATTGGTAATTATTTTCGGAACCGATTTGCGGCGATACGGGGCCGGGTACTTCATCTTTCGTTTGGCAGATTGCTTTTCCTGACGATGGGAACAAAAAAAAAATAATAATAAAATGAAAAAAATACTGTTCAAAGTTATCGCACAAAATGAAAAACGTAATAAACCACACCACTCGGCGGTATGTTTCGGCGGACGGATGGATTTTGAAAATATTTCTAATTAATTCAAACACCCGTAATGCATCCGATGAAGCGTGCAACGAATACGCCGCTGTACGGCGAACTTTCCGACACATGATGGGCAGCTGTAAAACATCCGACACACAAACGCGGGGTTTGCATTCCGGGTAGAAGATGGCAAACTTTTGGCACGTGTGTAGTTTCCTTCCCGAATAACAACGGTGCGCATGGGCGCATGCAACGTGACGTGATCTTTCCAATAAGAAGCTGCAGTTTGGGTCTTTTCGAATGAAAAAGTTCGGCTACTACCACAAACCACAGTATATGCGGGCATATTTGGAAACTGTTTGTGAGATGGTCTAATAAAACCGTGGAGAGCGTGTTTACGTGTGTTTGTGTGACGGAATCTTTCAAGAAGCACTTTGCAAAATAAGTTGCTGCAGTACTGGACGTTAGCGTCGTTCTAGGATGAAGTTTCCTGTGAGCTATAGTCAAATTTCTCTCGAAAAGGGATGTTCAGTGGAGGATTATTCACGAGATGGCGTACGTAGCTGCAGTTTGCTATGATATTCATTTATAAACATAAAATCAATCCAGCTCGGTTTGCGTTAAATAACAAAATTTGTGGTGAAAATGTATCAACTCTGAAATCTGTTCAACACGCAGGGCAAAGGAGTTCAGTTGACATAAATCTTCAACTGCACCGCTTCAGCTTCTCGTTTCGCTAGCAAGAAGCATAAATCAATGATAATCTCAGTTTATGACAGGGAAATTCAATCTCCTCGCCCGGGTATGACGAGTGGATTAATCTGCACCGGTGTTATCAGCAAACGTTCGAGCGTGATGAGCCAAGGGGGACAACGGGTGCTGCAGGCGTTTGCAGATGATTCATCGTATTGAGGGTGCGCCGGTTTCATTCGGCATCCGTATGTTACGCTATCCCGTCAAGATACGATCAGATGCTACTAAATTCATTAGCTCGGCTCAGGTGGCTTGGCGGGTGGAGGTGGGCGGTGAAAGGTTTTCTGAGCAAGGGATTGAATTAAATGTAGCAGTAGTAGTGTCGCTTGAAAGGACGACAAAACACACGGGAAGGCGTTTGGGTTTGTTGCGTGCCGGTCGGAAACCGTCTGACAGGTGTAGACGTCCGAGAGATTATGCTTCCGATGTCTGATTCGTGATTAGGTCTGCGCCGGCGATGGAGACAGATTAATTCCGTGCGATTGAATACATTGTTAATCTGGCGTGGATGACATCTGGAAATTTGCTTCGAGTTTGCTTTACACCATGCATGACAAATAAAATTATGTACCGTTTATGATTTATTGAAAGTGCTTCAATAGATAAAAAAGGTATGGATCTAAGTGGGGTGGTGTTATATTCAGTTCAATGAGCCAAAAGAATTAACAATGTATGTTTTTATTATTTTTTACCTAATCGTAGTAGCCACAGGAGTATGATGAAGCATCGTCGAAGCAACGCCATCTATTGAATTTAATCGGAACTAATGCTTAAGGTTTGTAAAAGAGAAGGTTTTTCTTAATGTATTTTTTTCGTTAACTTTGTACTTACATTTTCTATTTCCTCACTTCACATTGATCAAGCTTCATTTCATTTTTAAATACCCGCTCAATTGAATGTTAATTCGAAAACGAGTCTTCTTTTGAGACAGACTTGCTGTTTGTTAATCATTGTTTTCAGTTACAACCATAATAGACACAAAAACACGGAGACACGTTGTGAGTGTGTCCTAAGGATTCCTATACACGTTGTCGTATAACCCTATGGTCCTGGAGATGGGTTTGAGCGCACGTTTTGTGACCCATTCTTCTAACGAGAAACACGCGACCACACGGACGAAAAACTGGCACATATTTTTTGGGCATTATTTATTCATGCACGGTATAAATATGGAGCCCGTTCCATCGTTCCGACACCTACCGAGAAAGGTTAGGAACCTGAGCGAGGGATAAAACACCGGAAAACAGCAACCCGGTTTCCGGTGTGTTGTAGGAGGGCGTTTGTGTAGAAAAAAAACATAACAAAAGGAAACATAATTTCCTACGCGATGGTTGTAGATTATATTCGGTTACGTGGTGTGAGCTGGTAACGGTTCACCGTGAGCCCACAGAATGTGATGTCCCGTTGTGTTATCAGCAGTAGGACAAACGCTCACCGTATGCGCATTGAGAAAGCCGATTAGCGTAGAGTTGGCGATCGTACAGCAGAAAACGGTGGAATTGAATTTTGTGCTTGCTAAATATGTGAAAAAGAAAGAAGCTTAGCGTGAGCCACACTTTCTCTCACGATCGTTAATTGAATGGACTTGATAATCTTCTTTTTTTAATCTCCGAGACTCTATGAAAATGAACCGAAGTTCAATCGTCTGTGTGAGATGGTGGAAGCAATGATTGAGTTTATATTAAATAGCAACGATGGGATGAACGTTTAAGCCGGAAGAGACCGGAAATCCATCAAGCTACCATCTAATAAGAGCATTCGAAACAATTTGAACCCATCGCTAGCTAGAACGTTGCATTTTCCCTTGAGTCTCATTGCAAAGTCTGCTCTGAACCGGTGGATGTTCCATCTCGGAACGGGCCAACTTTGTTGCTCTTCAAGTTACTCTGCCAAGTAATCCATTATGAAAAGTGTTGGTGTTGTTGGCATTTAGATTCACATCATCGTAATTGTTTGGAGCGTAAATGTTTGCATGTACCTTTTTGCGGTGTCAAAAGTAACAAGCGAGGGATTATTAGGGGATCTTTTTGCACAGTACGCAAAAGCACAGCGAAAACAGTGAGATTTCATAAAAGTTCGTAGGATCATCCTCCGGGAAGAAGATGTCAAGTCGGTGGTTCACCTGTCACACGCCTGTCAGCTTTCACGAACGCTTCAAACGATGACCTGAACCGTTGACAGTTGCGTGGGTGATGCAAAAAATGGAGAAATTCTCCACAATTACAGCTCCACACAAGTGGGAAGATAGCATTAGCGATGAACTTTAAAATGACTTTTGCCCGTGAATATCTTTTCCCAGCGAAGACGGGAAAACTGCACGCTGGGTGGGCAGAAAAACGCGGGCACTAAACATTTAAGTGCAGTTTAGTAAACTCTTCGCAAAGTAATTAGAGCTCTGGACGAGACTGTCTTTATCTGCGCCGCCCCTTAATTGATTGTGATAATGCTAGTTTTGCATAATGGCGATACTTTTTGGCAATGTTTCGCCAACGCCTTGGAATCCAACTAATCATGGTGCATTATCATAATGTTCGCTTACGTTCATTTCGCCTTAATGCGTCATGTTTAGCGGCTGGGTGGAGAAAATGTTGCCAATTAGCATTCATTTCACCTTGACCCTCTTGTCGTCTGGTCGTGTTTTTGTATCACTGATGTTGGAGTCTTGTTTGTCCACTAATAAACACCGAGTGTTTGGACTGTTTGGAACTATGATTAGTATAGTTGAGTGTAGCACGCCCGGGACACGTTCCTGTTTGCGAAAGTTTCATTTCATATCTTCCGCGCAGCTTTTCGCCGGCCAGTCTTCCGGGAAGGTCTGCACGTTCACTAACTTCCTTTATCGTGCTCTAGCCCATTTAAAGATACACTTCAGGTGTGCGAGCGTGTGTTTGCTGGGGAGGGGAAGTCTAAGCCGTGCAGATTAGGGATCGGACAATTCGGGAACATGATGCGGGCAATAGGATCGACCTAATTTCGGATCCAGCAGCGGGATCAAAGTTTCAACAAAGTTATTCAATGTCGTTTCTTTTTTCGAGCGGTAGGGAGGATACACGTTGCGCCTGTGATAACCGCACCTGGGTAAGGAAAAGAAGTGTAGCGATAAAAACTTTCCGGAAGAAGCAGTTGAAGAAGATACACGGATCGGGCGCTTCCGGTGTGTGCGTTTCCTTGCGTTCTCCCAGGTGAAGCAATTCCCGGGGAGGTGAATGGTTTGAGGTTTTCTTTTTCACCCGGCCTTGATGGCAAAAGTTTGGCAAAAATTTGCGAGCGAACGGGTGACCATTTCCAGGAAATAAAACGAATAAAAAAACGTACGCGATAAATTCGCTCTTCCGTGGTAAATATTACTAAACGGTTTTAGGCGAAATCGTACGCACGCGATGGGAGAGATGAGATGTTAGAAATTTGCACTAAAATCCCAGATTGTTGAACCCTTTTTTCCCACGCTCGCTCGCGAGATGCAAGTTAAAAATCGTATCGAATATCAGACGCTCCCGTTCTCGGAAGGATGTGTCCCTACGTCCTGCCCTCATTTACGCTCAATTTGCATAAAGTGAATTTAATATTCATGAAATTCCACACCGATCGAGGGGGATTTTTTGTTGTTATTCCCACGCGTTTCGAAGGACGCCCTTTGTCGTGTACGTTTTCTTTCTGGGTTTAGCTCGTTTCGTTTTTTTTCGTTCGCCAAAGTGAAAGTTTTGATGGGTAAGCGCGTGACTGTCGCTGGGTTCGAATTGCATTTTGCAGCTTTCCACTGAAGTCAGCGGTAGTCTTTCGGTTGAAGCAGGTGTGAAACCGCAAATTGTTTTTCTCGGTGGGATGATGTACCTGGGCGCGAAAAAGGGAGTTTTATAGTTTTGGTCCGAACGCAGTATCGCAGTTTATGGAATATGATGGTTTATGGAAAGTTTTTATATGCTTTGAAAAACACTTTTGGTTGAAGATAGCCGTTTCAGTGAAACAAGTGTTAATTTAAAAAATAGCATTGAATAATAAATATTTCAAATGCCTTAAAAATGACATAAAATGACGCCTTTTACACATAAATTATCCATATTAAAATGTACTTTAGATCCCATTGGTACATTTTTCTTGCTCGACCCGACGCTTCCCACACCGCAAACACAACATTATGACGCCGGTACCGAAAAGTGAGTCGACAGATAAATCCTTATTTCGTTTGATTTCCATTTGCCGTTGCCCACGCGCTGGTCAGAGTGATGCAATAAACAGCTTTGCAAAGCACCCAGGAGACTGCCCGGGTGGGTGATGATGGTGATAACGACAAAGTGTCCCTTTGGTATTAAGGTTCCATTCCTCCCTCCCACTGCTTCACGATCCGCTTCTAAGGACGCTCCAACAGGTCCGCCACTGCACGGAACGCTCTTTTCGTCTATATTAATTCATAAATTACTTGACAACTTCGCCGGCATCGAGGCAGGCCCTGACGAAGGTACGCCTCCCAAGTTGTCCCATGTGGTCGTGTCTCCCGCTCGTGCCCGTTAGGTGACAAACGGGCAAACCGGGTGCGTTACGAGAGGTGTGCGCAAAAAAGTACCCCACCAGAAATGGAACCGGCCATCGTTGCGCTTGAAAAGTGCGAAGAAAGAAGTTAAATAAGCTATAAGTTTTCATCACAAAGTGGCCTGCCTCGCTGGTCGGGGGATGGGAAGCACGGGAAATGAAGTTCCTTCCGGTGGGGTGAGAGGTGTTGTGGTTTTTATTTTGCTGCACAAGCCGGGACAAACTTTTTGCCACCGCGATGAAAAGTTTTCCATTTGTGGCCCCGAGACGAGACCCCGAGATCGGTCCTCCCATTCGTTCCCAATTTCGGCGCTCGTAATTCACTTCAAACTTGTGTGTATGTGTGTGTGTGTTGGTATGTGTGTTCCTGAGATCGTATCGTTTGCGGTCACTCTGGTGGGCACAAGTGAAAGTGGAAGTATGCTTGCTTAGTGACTGTTCGTTTCCTGTTTGGTTGAGACGAATAGAAATGAACGAAAGAAAAGTTGAATACAAACGTCATCTAGAATCTTTATTTTTATGTTTTCTTTATTTCAATAACGATTTTTTCAGTTTATATGCAGTTTTCGCGTCGTTTAATAAAATAAAAATATGTTTTAGGCTAATGTGTTAACTAATTTCATTCAATTTCAAGCTTTGTTTAGACTTATCTCAACGTTTGTGATAATATATAAAATGTAATAGGTTTTACGAAGAGCTTCAAACGCTTTGTGTGATGAAAACCTAGAGGATGAAAACCTCTAGGATCTCAAAGTTCTGACTCTCTTCTCAAAGTTCTGACGTTTTACGTATGCACATGAAGTACAAAACATTTTTTTCAATTTCAGAAAACATTTGTGGTGCAAACCAGTGGCTCTTCGTGTTTGGAGCAACTTTCCATTGTTTGTTTTAGCAACGGATTCTTTCCATGCCGTGTGTTTGGAACGGATCTGTTCGATTGCTAGCAGCGCCTAGCAAAGGTCAATATGAGCGAGTTTGATAGTGCTTCGCTTGGAGAAAAAAAAACTATCATAGGAAAGGACGTCACAGGAGAGGATTGTTCAGTTCTGCAGGAACCCTCTAGAAGAGATATCTTTGTGATGAGTCGGATTCAGGAAATTTTAGGCGAATGCATTTTGCTATGAGCAATAATCTGACACAGCGTGATGAGTTTAACAGACCTGCTTTTGGGACAATCAATCAGCACAAACGTCGTGAACAGAGCTGGCAATTGTTCTGGAACGAACGGAGCGTATCACCCTTTGGGTATTGATATCAATCAGGAAGAAGATAATTGAACGTTATCAGAGTACCCTTACCGGATTTGATCGGTCATACCTGAACACATAATCGTCCAATAATGAAACTTACTCAAGTGTCTTTATAATCATAAGTATTCAAACTAGATAAAACTACAAACTAGTTATCCTACGTAAGCACTCTCGTTGTCGTGTTGTTAATGAGAGAAAAAAGATAGAAAACCACCAAAGTAGATCTCTGTCAACATGGAAAACAATAGATTATGATAGTTTTGCAAACTTTGTGCTGTCTGCCGCGGGGTATCATCATATCTATTTCGCTTACGGTACGCCCACCCAATCGAATCTAGCTTCCGCCGTACGCGCTTATTGGTTCCACCGGAAGCATCCCCCCGGGGAGATGCGGAGTTTCTATCTCTTTAGCAATTTTTATCGGAATCGTTGCTTGCCCCGCGTAAGTACCCCATGCAGAGTGAATCGGAAACGACTGAGAAAACGAGTCAATTTCCCGCTTCCGCCCGTGGCTGCTGTTGGCATCCACTCGTCGCTAGTTTGTATGCCACTTGTTCGCCAGCCACTGAAGAGATTCTCGCGCTGCAAAAGGCGAGATTTATGAACACTCAAAGGCAAGGGATGCCACGGGGCGAGGATGCCGTGTCGATGTAGCTCGATTTGATTTATTGATTGGATTTTTCCCTTCTTGCACCCGGTGGGAGAGGTGAAGGAAGAGCGGGTGTTTAGATTGCGAGACTTCCAGCGGGAAACCCCGAACGAATTGATTGCAGGGCGCAGGGTGCAGGAAGTTTGTTCGATTTTGTATTCCTTATCGGCAGGGGAAATGAAGATAAGGTCGATGTGGGGTAACTTGCTGCGAAGCACAGGCGGATGTAATTTAATGATGGTTGATTTGGACGATTGTTTGGAATTATTATCTGCGTGCGTGCGTGTAACGCCTCCGGGTGTTGTTTGACTGGAGCGTGCGGGATGATAAAAGTTTGCTCCCAGTACAATATTTCACCCTTGTAATGTTATAAAACATGAGCATTTTGCATCAGATTTGATGTACCGTTTAAGGTAGGAGATGTTTTTATGTATATTATACTTACGGAAATTTTTCCTCTTTCAATACACAGAACATGCTTGTTATTTAAATCAAAGTTTGTTCTGATTTGCTTAAGTAAACTATGTTTCTACATGTGCTAAGGACAAAGAGACAAGATAATGCAGCTGAAACATTCGTCATTTTTGACAGATTTGCTTGTTCTGGGTTGGATCCCTTTAAGCAGTAGATTTATGCGATCCCACAGCTCACTGACGAGTCGAAAAGATTTAATCTTGTCACACGTTGACAGACATATGAGAGATTTATACTTCCGCTTCGTAGATTTGTGTTGACTAAAGGGTTTAATTTTAGCAGATGGAAAGGGAATATTTAGGTGTCATGAAAAAAATCACAAAAAAAGACGGAAGGTTTAAGGTTTCATTACGTTTGTAACAAAACATTGCGAAAAGTGTTCAAGAACATATTTCACATGAAAACTCTATAAATGGAGATAAAAAGAGAAATTCGAATTATAGAATCTAACGGTACATATACTACTACGGATTGGCTGAAAGATTGTATTAGGTGGAACTGCTTGGTTTTCAGAAAAAACCAAATCTACTAGAACCAAACGAATCAACACCCGAGTGGCTTATGATCCTATGCTATCACGCTCTACAAATAACGCTAGCCATGCTTGGGATCTGCACTTCATATGCCTGATCAGGGCTACCGGTCCCAGGGCGATGGAGAACAGATAATCGATGGTAAAACTGAGACATGGGCCCCAAGCTCCCAGGATAGGCAATTTTAATCATTGCCAGTGGCTGCCAACGAAGCCAAATTGCTGCTACAGCTACAGCTGCTACTGCACACTGCCGCATAAGAGTGTACGAATTTCGGATGCTTTATGGTTGACCGAACGGCTAGAAAATACCTCCGCACCCGAACAGCCACAGTCTGGTGGTCAATTAAAAACCAATGCCCTTAGCAGACTGCAGATGTTGGGGCAGTTGCAGCGGAATCGAAACGAGATTGGCCTAGAGTAGCTAGTGAGGAGATTTTATGACCGGGTTTTGAACGTGAACCATGCAGTAAGATATTTTTGAAGAAGTTTATAACACACCACACTGCTTTATCATGCTTCCAACCGGTAACAGTTTCCTTCGCCGGTGATTCTGAGGAATTCGAGTACAAACGAATGTAAGCACACAGCTGCCCTACTGGCAACAGGTACGTGTGGGAAGCTTAAGTTTATTATGTGCAGTTATTTTCCACACCGCAGAATGATTTCGATCCTCCGGTACGACCTGTCGGATTGTACGGTATTCGATACAGCGCAAGAAAATGCGAACAATGCCGATTCGAACCGAACCAAACCCCAGCCGTCTGCAGATGGAGGCGCCTGGTAGCTCGTAAGGAATTTTCCCAACAGAGGCTTTCCCTCTGTTCCACCGTCGTTCGTTGCGGAGGAAGTTGTGAAACCTACGCCAAAATAATCCTGCTTAGACGCAACGCCGGGGTAAAAGATGCTTACTGTTGCGAACGTGCGTTGAGAGGAGAAGAATTTAAAGTGTTGTTATGAAAGTGGAGTAGGCGAATGATATGGTATGGATTCTCACGTCGGTATGTGGGTTTGGGATTGGTGGTTATCGATATTGGACTTTTGGAAGCAATATGTAAGACGCTTTTGAAGCGTAAGTGATTCTTAATAAAACGCGGAAAGCTTATGCTTTTGGGTTATTTGGTCTAAAAAACAAAACATCTGAAATTACATGATCTTGGCCTAACCAACGGACTTTCGTAATGATAGAGTTGCTTGGGCTGGCAAAAGATTCAGTGTGATGACATGATTTCCATTAAATAATCATCTTAATCACCTTTCATGTCGACATGTCGTACATAATAAGCCTAATATCTCGTATCTGAGTTTTTTTCGTCAAATCTCGTTTCCTTTGAAAACGTGTCTGCCTGGTTCCTCCAGGCGGTAATTAAAGATGTTGCCTTACATCCATCATTTCATTGCCTTCCGAATGTCTGAGGAAGGCTACCAAAAACAGTCGTTAGGACAGAATACTATCGTAGGGACTGCGTCGTGTCATAAATGCTATTACCAGCTCTTGATAGAACCCCGCGCTCAAAATCCTACCGCGTGACCGTGTAGTAAATATGATTACGAGATAATGTGTTTCATCCACAGTCAGACGGAATAATTAATCTCGTTTACGTGTGAGAGACACGATTACAGTTCAACCGACACCGGGCGTATAAAGCAAAAAGCATTTCGGTGTCCGGCTGGAATATATATTTAATTTGTTTCGAGAGGACGCTCCCGGGCGGAGCGTCCTGCTGCTGCAAGCAGAAATCGAAAAGGGGTTGCTCTGGGTTGGTGAGCATCATGCGACGGCTAGACTGGACGTCGGAACGGGCACTCATGTCACGTTATAATATTCCTCGTAATCAAAACTGTCACCTCCTGGATGCGTCCGTACTCGGCAGAAAGTGCAAAAGTGAATTCGATTCACGTCGGTTGCTGCATAGTGCAGCATCGCAACAGGAGCAAGCGGTGAAAGTACGCTGCACATTGGGCTCATAATGAATTCATATCTGACACCTGACATTCAATATGTCGCTCGGTGGTGGGAACAGGAGATGTGCCGCGAAGTGTGTTGTACATTTAACGCTTGCCCGTTCATAAATCATGTCTCGTGTCTAGAACTTGCATTCGCGTATGCTTGGCGAGTTGGTTCTGTATTTCAATGATCACATATCCATGTATTGGTATTGAGTTTAGAAACTGGTTAAAGAATCTACCGTAACATTTCATGCTGTATTTGATACTACATCGTAGATGTTAAGGTTCAGACCAATCAATAAATTTTATCATTAGATATTTATAATTTTCTATAAATTATCATATTTGTCAACGGAAACCCTGTAAATTTTATTTTCAAGTATATTTTTGACCTGGTAAACCCTGCAGAAATTTGACAGTTGCGGTGGAGTTCATGTTAGTTAACATAAACAAGCTTTGATTACCTAACAGCTGGCCATGGTAGGGTAAGTGCACCAATTATGGACGAGTTTGTACAGCGTTTTCACGAAAAAATTAATTATACAAAATCCACTGAACCAAAATTCA
>KI915043.1:5600032-5860836 GCA_000473445.2 Anopheles farauti | reverse complement strand
TTAATTTTTTCGTGAAAACGCTGTACAAACTCGTCCATAATTGGTGCACTTACCCTATCATAAAATCAGTTGACATATAACACCAAAAGGTTCATCCTTTGTTTAGCAAAAGGTCAGTTTGATTGAGCTTTGTTTTGTAATTGGTGGACTTAATTCGAGAATAAATTCACATCTGTGTGAAAAACACATTTTTTGCTCGGCAACAAACTTTATTCCACAGCTCTTGCTACAAACAAAGCAAACTTATTTGTAGATTTTGTTATCACTGCATCTATTCTTCGTCTGAACGGTAAGTAAAGCTAGTGTAAGACAGCGCGTGTTAGTAACGGTCTGACCATGACTATTCTACATCCATTTATTTGTTTCATCGTTCGGAATGGTGGGATCATAGGAAATCCTACTAAATAAAGTCACTTTCGCACACACCGTAAAAAAGAATACATTTTTGTTAAGAGTCTGAGTTTCGTTTCGTTTAGAAGTTTTGTATATTATGTTGTGATTGTCTTTTGCGAGTATAATATGCTGCAGTATATTGAATTTTTAAATAGGTTTGACAAATTTTAATTACTGAATAAAACTTAAGAATGAGAAATGGTCAAACGATCTTACACCAGAACAAACACGTGAAGGTAAACGATCCAAATGATCCTTCATGGAGTTTTTCTACAATAAAGTCGTTTTTAAGACGCTTACTGGATTCGGGCTTTGAAGGCTCACAGGCAAACCAGAAACATAAAAACGATTATTTTTTTCACGGAGAGATTGACGTTATCTCCAATCCTCGCACCGTCACGCGAAGCTTCAGTCGAAGACTGAAAGAAACTCGTAAACGTTACAAAAAAAAGGAAAATATAGAAATATCAGAGTTTTATGTGCTACATTTTAGTACCCACCCGGGGGAAACACTGCTGTAAGATAGCTTTAAAGGTGAGACATCCACTTGGCTTAGTCCAGTGGCCGGTTCCCTGGATCGTGGGCTGGAGAAACAGTGTCCTCGACATGGGTTTTCAATTTAATAGACACTGTACAGAGAGATTTACCATTAGGAGCAATTTATTTACGACCTGAGGGCAGTGTTAATTCTTTTATTAGCAATTTTTAATGTTATTTTTGCCCAATAAATGTGTTGGATTTAACGGTCGACACTTGAGATTGGTTTGAACTTCAATCGATACGACCGTCATCAATAATCAGTGCTGTTTGTTAAAATGATTCTGCATACTATCTAATTAGCAGGAATTTATAAAATTTGTTTAAAAATAGACGTTCCATTTCTTATATCATTATATATTATGGAATTGAATTTATTTGATACGACTTCAATTGATGTTTACTATGCTTAAAGAATACTCGATATCCGATAATCATAATCACATCAGCACAGATTTCCTGACTATGGAAACACAAAAATCAGAGCTTTTTACGTGACGCAATTTTGTCGTTCATCGATTTAAATCAATTACAACACACACACACTCACATTCTCCTTTAGTACAGTGATTCTCACTCATGGTTCGACTCGATAGAACATGTTAATTAGTGCGAATGGATTAAAATGGTGTAGCGAACGTGTAAATAACGCCGAGTTTCCAACGTCATGTGACGAAACGTCCACTGATAATGATATTAATTAAGGCGTAATACATATGTATTTTGTAGGTTGCAATCGAATAGTTAATGATTGAAATTAACATGGTCATTGGCTTGGATTGGATGTGAAAGTGAAATAATTATTGTTTGAAAATACATGAAAAAAAAACAAATATCAATATGCAAGAAATATTTCGGTTTCGTAATTAAAACTGATTTCTTCAAGGGTGTTACAATCGAAATCTATTCGATTAAACGATTGCTTGACGAATGTATTAGGTAATCATCTAAAGTTTGTACTATTTTTTGAATCAAGTCACATTCCGGAACCAATTTCTCATCGATGATACAAGATTCTTTTTATTGCTTTCTCGCTTAGACTGTAGAACTCACTTGGGCAAGCGGTCTTTGAAAACAACTCACCCCTGCACAAATGATGGGACAGGTATTTTGATTGGAAAACATTCGTCTCTTGAAAAGTGGCAATAAAATAGAGTGATGTGATAAAGCAGCGCAACACATGCTGCTCTAAAACGCAACATAATAGAACATACGTTATCGAAAGAAGATCGAAAAAGGGCCCGACGAAGGCGAATAAGAGCACATGTTCACTTCACGGGTCACATGCCGTAAGGGATATCAAGAAAAGGGGATTAGAAGTTTGTTAGTAGCTGCCGGAAGTTTGCCACACGGGACTGATAAAGGAACTCGTCTCGTGGGAGAACTTTTCAAGTGTGCTTCCATCCCGGAGCGACATCACGTGGGATCGAGCAAATGACAGGTGTCACAGGGCAAGCCAGGGCAAGCCAGGGCAAGCCACTTTTTTCCGGAGCAAGTCGTCCAAGTAGGCTGACTGTAAGCAATTTGTCCGATATTTTTGATGACATGGTGTTTTTACGGTGTTTTTTATTTTTGAAGGTGAAAGCGAAAAACAGTGTGAAATCTTCACTTCAACTGAATTAATCATTCGTTGCTCTCTGATTGTAGGTTGTAAAAATGTAAATTTAATTTAAAAAAATACAATATACACCACGATTTTCGTTTCCACTGGGCGCGTATACGAGATCCGTACCGCTGTTGCTTTAATTAGATCGAAAACTTTATCCATTTGTCTTGTTCCACTCACAATGACACGCAAGTTTTGTGGCCCAAAATAATGTTAAATAAAATCCAACAGGTGGAAAATCCTCCATTGCTAACGACCACGTTCAACTTTTTGTTTCACTGTTACCTGCGATAATGCCCGTAGCGGGCCCTTCTGATTAGGAATGGAAATATGATAATTAAATACGGTTGCCAGCTGTCCAGTTTATCGTTTCTGATGTCCTGCGCGATGGTTAACATCGAAATGTAAATTATTTGGTCGAGAAAACTTTCGACCACACGTTGACTGATAGCGCCGTTTGGCAAGCTGTGTCACAGGCTTATCCGAGCTTGTCGCATTTTTATGCACGATGAAACGATGGAGTTTACATCACAGCGCTTTGTAAAAGGATGATGATTTAAGGTGTGAAGATTTAATAAAAATTAAAAGTCTATTTTTTGTGCTTTTCATTACACAATATACACAGTAGAAAAAATCCATGAAACATGGCTCCAAATATGGGCTAGAAAAAAAGTTCTTCATAACAATTAAAAAAAAAGACGATACGTAAACACCTCAGTATTATACCTCCAAGGCATGTTATTTAGCCATCAATTTCTTGATTTAATTAAAAATCTGCAAATACCGCACGTCGCACACAATCAAACGTTTCCCCACCTCAAGGGGCAGGTGCCAAAACCACGTCCGCTTGCACTATCGTGCATCTAATTTGCAATTTAAAATGATTAAAAGCAAGCCGTTCCCCTTTTCCGGTGCAGCGGCGTTCGTTTCGGTTCCGTTTTTCGAGCCATACCGGTTTCGCCGCGTACGGCACGTATTACGGCTGTTGGTGAAGGTTGCATTTCGGGGCCGGAAATCTTTTTCCACCTCTTAAACATTATCATTATACCGCGCACGTACACGGTTGCCGCTGGAGGCTTCCGTGGCCTGGTTGCACTTGTCAAAAATGGTTAGTTTTAGAAGGCTGAGTGGAAACATTTATGTGACTGGTGCAAAACAGCAGCGTAGAATGCAAACTTTTAGCCGTAGTATTCTGCACGGTGCTGACGGAATGCATTGGGAGGGGAAAGGTTTTTCCACTGGCTAACCGGCGCTCGTTATTTCAATCAGATGCTTGCTTGAGCGGCTGCAACGAGTGTAGAATCCTGAAGGAAAAACAAGTTTTTTCAAAAAATCAAAGGAATGTTTTCGCTATACATAGTTTCGGGAGAGTCGGTTTTTGAAGAGGTTTAATTACTGTTTTATGAAAAAGTGACACAAATAGTTAGTTGAGTATTAATATGCTGCTGGTTGTAGCATTTTCTTCTCATTGCATGTTAGTGTTCCTCTAATGGACCAAAACTGATAAGACAAAGCATAAAAGTGCACTTTGAATGAAAACGCCTTGTTTAAGCCTTACACCATCCAGCACATACATTTAAACCAAATGTTTTACATGAAGATAGACCTGATTGAAATTGATATAGTAGAGTCTTTGACCAGCGTAATAATATAACAATCTATTCACCTAGAACATGTTTTTGAATTCATTTGTGAGTTGTTTTTTTTATTCAAAATAGTGTTCGCTTCGTTCTCATATCCTTTTTTTAAAAAGTATCATGTTCTTAATTATTACAAAACAGTTCCGAACTAATGCCTTTTTTCATTTGCTCCTAGCTTCATTGCTAGAGTTCATTCTTTTAGGTTCGCGTGAATGTTTCAAAATCGACGAAACTGGTTCATTTAATCGTGAACATAACGGGTTCGTATTTTCATGAAATCGATGAACGTTCGTCGTGCAACATACGGAGAGCCAAAGTAAAGCAGCGAGCTCGTTCTCAGGTCGAGTCCTTTTCGCAGCTTAAAACCAGTCCGAAAGGATACGTTAGCGTTGTCGGTTGTTAGGACTGTACATTTCGTAGTAGCTGAGAGCACACAATAAAAGGCACATAATAAAGGATAACACTGTGTGACACTTTAACCAAGTACGTCATTAACTGTCAATAGTTGCCACAATATAGTGAAGTAGTGTGTGGTAGAAAGGGCATTTTTTTATATAGCAACCTCTGCTCCAGTTTTCATAGCAGCCTGCATGACCTCAAAATGCAAGCGATGCCGAATGAACGAGAAAAGAATGTGGAGAATTGTTCCAACCGCAAAAAACGTCGTTCAACGTTATTCGCGCTGGTTCCAGTTCTCTTCTTTGCTAACGCTAAGAAGTCCGTGAGAACATCGAAAACAGACGAAGTATAATCCACTTGAAATGGAAATTCTTTTCACACGGTTCACTGCGCCCGTTTTCACGCTTTTTGCTTTGGATTCAGACGCTGGTGAAGACTATCGTAAATATAAGCTGGTTGGTGTAAGCTTCTTTCTTGGATAAGCTTTCGTCAAGGAGCGTGGAAAGGGTGAGCCAATATTTGTGGAACCGTATGTATGCAGCTCAGCGTTATTTTGACGTGATTATTGTAAGCGACAAAGTTTTGTACTACATTTTCAATGCTTGAAATTAAACTTCAGGTTGATTTTGTCGTTGATTTTCGATTTCGTCAAAGATTTTTACCTTTAAAATCACTCAACCAAACATGGCTTGTCACTTTATTGACTGGCAGCACACAATCCATTCCTTATATTACATTTCACAATTATTACCGTTCTCGTTCGTAACACTCACAAGACAGCACATGGCCAAGATTGATTCTGTAGGTAATGGGTTTGGACGTATCCTTATCTGACCTACCATGACAAAGCAAACATATCACATTCCTTCCATCCCATCATGCCCGTCGATAGGGGCAAAAGGTTCACTCTTTGCTCTACGAAACAACGGAACAACCCCTGACACGTGGATCTTCTTCAGCCTTACGCATCGACAACACATAACGACCAGTGGGAGCTGGGGAGCTGTGTTCTACCTGTTGTTAATGTAAGCCTCCGGCCGGTGGCTCCGTGAATTTAGAGTCCTTCGGGGAGCAACATCCTTGGTGGTAATAATTCGACTCACACTTCGTGATGGCGGGATGGTGCGAGAAGGTTAATGATGCACGGGGAATGTACTGTCTCTCCGCCAGGGGTGGATCGATCGAAACAACAGAATGTGAAGAACGGGCTTTAATAAGAATGATTATGAAAATGTTCCACAGCCTCAAGAAAAAAAGAAACATAGGGGATAACATCCGAAACGATACCAGGGGAAACGCGTGGTACCTTCAACGTATGGTAGTATAAACCAACAGCAATTAAAGCTGCATAAATTATACAATCTGGTTGCGGTATTCGCGATCAAAACTAATTACCGTCATGACAATACAAATCTGATGTCGTTGTGGGGAGCACGGAGGGATTACGGCAGCTGTGACACGTGTTTGAATGGGTCAGGGATGATAGTTATGTCACTTGTAATTAGAAAAACAAACAAAGCGTTTGTGCACGAATCGAGAGAGCATGGGTATTTGTACGAATTTTAATTTATTTTATTGGTTAGAAAAATTCGCCCATCCCAATTGTGTCAAATAAACCCAACACATTGCTCCTATTTCATCACATCACCGTTGGTAGTAAAAAAAAAAGTTTTAAAGGTCAGCAAAATCGATTTTTGCCCTAGCGGCTTGAAACACTGCAGCGCTAGACTCGTTCTATCTCAGCTCACCGATCTGTTGCTGAACTTACCCTGCAGCGGGAAAAAAAAGTTTCCGTGATGGACCCGTCCACAAAAGTTAGTCTGACAATAGGACAGAAGCATGATAAAAGTGTATTATTTTTTCATCATCCTCGTGTGCGGTTCGGTTCGGTTGTTCGCTTACTTTTCGCCCCAAAGGATGCCGTGAGATTTATATGTTTCTCTTCGCAATCGCTAACACACGGCGCAAGGTTTAGCACATTTATGCAGATATCATTCGATGACGGAAACTCATTCTTAACCCACAAAATACGCTCTCGTGGAAAGGAAGCTTAATGCTTACAGACCGTTACTGCCTTCATCTATCTTCAAGCTACGCAGCTACGGTCCTACGATAAATAGGCTTCCGTTTACAGCGGTTACACGGTGCGTTGGTAGTTCGTGGAATGGAAGCGTTTGAATTAATTTCCCATAACAGACCACTCCGGTAGGACCGTTTGTTGTTGAGTGGTGGCGATGGATTTCACTGCGCAGCTATTTATAAACGGAAAGCTTTTCATGCTGAGCCGCTGTTTGCTGTGCACCGGGATCGAACTAAAACGAAACGAATCGAACTAAAACGATTATAAAGAACGCTCGATTTGTTTAATGATTTTGCGAGCGCGAAGCATGGTGAATAAAACTATTGTTTGCTTCCTGAAAAATATTGGTTAGCTTTAATATTTTTGCTGCCATATAATAAAATGTTTGCTATTCCTCTAAACGATTTTCATAAAAAAAATTCCCAGCAAAAAGATTATTCCATCGGAAACAAATCTCTTCCTATCTGAGCTATTTAATTTGCAATTAATTTGATGCGATAATAAATGCACGGACGAGCACGAAGCGTGCCGGGGAAAGATGATCCCTTTAGGGATTCTCCCTCCACGCGATCCACCGGGCACAGTCACCGAAGAAGACCCAGCAAATTGACCCTATTACCGTTGCTGGGTTTGGATTTGTTTTGCACCGCTTGTCTGCCTGCCCCTTCGCAAATTACACTGCACTCTCAGTTACGGTGAGGCTTTTTTTTCTGCTCATTACACTTCCGCGCACGACCCACAATGCTTTGGCCTCCGGCGAGGATTGAACCGTGCGCGCGTGTGTGTGTACGGACGTGTGTCTTCTGGGAAGAGGTGGTCCAGCATTTAGGAAAAATCTGGTGCAGACACTCGGTGTGTGTGTTTTTTTTTTGCGTTCGTTTCGAAGCGGCAGGTGGAAAATCAAAATCCACCGCATCGACATCATTATTATCAGCGCACAAAACCGGGCGGGCTTCATCAAACTCCAACCCAGCGGAGCTGATGGAGTTTCCATGTGGTTAATTTACCTATCAATGAAGGGTGCTGCTGGGTGGGAGAAGCCCCGGGAGGAGGGTGGACCCATGTGTGGTCGTTTTTTATAAACGCTCCTATCTGGAAGGACCGCATTAACAGGGGATGGGAATTTTCATGGAAATTTATCACTTTAGAAACAGGCTGTTTTTTTTCGAAGCCCCTTCCCAAGTGATCCATTTGCGTGTGCTCTTTTTTGTTTGGTTATCAACGCGTGGCAAGCAAAAGCACAACATGCACAACATTCCGTCCGATTAAGAAGCTCTGTTTGAATGATTTAGAGCAATTTGTGAGCGATGGGGTGCGAAAAAATCACGTTCCGTTTTCGCAGTTTACTTCACATTTCAGGGCTTGTTACACCCGCCTGTTCAATATTGCGCCTTCCAGTATGAACGAAATCCTCTCAAAAAGCTGAATAAAATATGAACAATTACACCAAACATCGGCCATAAATCATTTCATAAGCATTTCCTCTGATCCCGCGCTTTTGGCATGCTATCGCGCTTGTTTTTTCTTCTCTTCCTCTCCAATTTTGGTTCGTGTATGCCCGTGTCCACTTAAAAGAACGGCAAACAGTGTGCCATAAATTTTATCTCACCCGGTGCACAGCAGCGCGTTCGAGAGTTCTGGGTTAGCACTTTCGACGTCCACAAATAACATCACGGCCAACCGGGTCCGAGCCATCGCGCCATCAACCCTGTTTGAAGGTGGACAATGAATAACGATGACATATTACCTGGTACGAGCGCTTTGTTGTACGATGTTGGAGCGACTGCTGCTGTGAACCGGGAGATTCCCGGTTTCTTCAAACAGTTCCGGAGATGGAGGAGGGCAGTCACAGTCGGGCCACTCCCGCTGAGCCAACCTTTCGCACTAAGCGCGACCTGGTGCACCTGCTGTCGGTGGTGCCTCGCAGGGTTCCATTATTAAACTGATTGAGCAGAGAGTGGGGCGTGCAAAGAGATTGCAGTGCCGCGGTACTTTCACGCGGAGATGAAATTTTCTTGATAAATTTGACGAGATATACGATCGAATATTTTAAGATATAAAAAATTGAAAGCGATAAACGAAATACCAACATTTTGATAGCGTGGAAAGAAGAGATACCGATATTAAACAGTGGTAAATTACTCTATTATAGGATGTTAAGAAATAATTGATTTGATTTATTTGTCATTTGCAGAAGGATTCTTTTTTAAATTTCAAGTATTTGTTTCAATTTTCGTTATATGAATTTAAATCGATAGCAGTGTTTCTAAAGAAAATCAACTAGATGTAATTGATTGAACAGAGAATATAAAAAAAATTGCTAATCTCAGACTGATGATTGCTAATTGATCATCGCATTCGATGAAATAAAACGAATAAATAGAGGTTTCAAAAATGATCGAAGCCCCGCGAGAAAAATCACGCGATCTTTGTAGGCAAAACGGCACTACGAAAAAATGTACCCTGATGCCCGATTATCGCTTCGGGCTAGGGCAAGTTTTAAACAACTTCCTTCTTCCGTCCACCAAACCCTCTCCCATCTCTCGCCCGGCCCACCGCCCGGCGGCGTTGTGGTTGACGGATAATAATTGCTTTTCATCGTTTCGTTAACTCACAACGCCTCAAACATCAAAGGTGCTGGCACGGTGAAGGAGCGTGAAGGAATGCGGGCGTTAATTTTATCAAATTTTCGGTGCCCAAAGTTTCGGTTTCGGTACTGAGGGGCAATGATAAATTAGTGATAATGATTTGAGTTGTTCTGAGGGAGTGAGGGGGGAGGGGGGAGGGGGAGAGATGGAGTGATTTAAGATGGGGTGGTTCTGTTTGGCGGTTGGCTTCGACACTTTTCGGCGCCCGACATCGGTTTGGGTTCATTAAAAATTCATTAAAAAATTCGAAAACAACACGGCAGTAGAGCAACGGGGGAGAGAATAAAGTGTGCTTTATTCTAAATTCGGTAGGTGCAAATACAGATCTTTACTGGATGAAATATAGTGTGGATAATCATCTGGTGGCGTGGCTGATATGAAAATTCCACGATCTGCTTCGTTTCATTGCGATAAAATACAGTAGTTTTGATTGTCAGAATTTAGAGATATGAGTGAGTGATATGCGGGAGAGAAAAACTAGCCTAGAAGTATTATAATAAGAAACAAAAAAAACAAAGCTCATGCTTTGAGTTCAGGTTGCGTGCTTGTCTCAAAGTCTTCCTGATAGGTCTTGTTACGTTATCATACAAGATTCAATTTAAAATTGAAGCTGTGATTGAATTACAAAAAAATTATACAAACCAATGAAAAAAGAATTTCAGATGGTGCTTGAAAGCTTAATCCATGAATTTAAATTACCATGCTAAATTTCAATTAAGGCCACCGTGCAAGAAAGTAAATCTTCTTTTGCCAACAGAACAGCTATTTATAACACAAGCATATTGGACGATGAAATGAACTGAATGTAACGTAACAAAAAAAAAACTAATTTTTAAATATGAATTTAACAAGCATCGTGAAGGTACTTTTAAAATCAAATTAAACAATCATTAACCAACCGCATCGCGCGCAACCGAAGCATAATGCCAAAACGACAACGCGACGGTAAAGTTTCCGCATCTTCGCCCGGTGCCATGTTTGCATGCTAATGCACGGCACAATCCTTTCCCCATACTTCCCGCCGAGATCCAGAACCGTGCCGTAAAACGAATGGAAAGAAATATGCCATTATAACCACGCATTTTCCGTGTAATGACTTTTTGTTTGTTGTTTGCTGCCGTACAGTGCCCTGCTGTGTGAGGAATGGTGTAAGAAGCTTACGCAATCGACTTTGCTTGAAACGACATCGGGAACAGGGAAAAAGGGAATCTTTAAAATATTTGGAGCTGAATTTGGTGGCGTCTAATGACGATTTAAATTGTACCCGTTGTTTTAAAGTTATTGCAGCACACAAGCAAATAATTGGCTGAACGAACACCAAGATTGACCATTCAGCAATCAGCACTAATCACAGCGTCTGCTTATTAGCCATTTAATAATTGGCTGAATTCAATTGCAATGATGCGCAGTTGAAATTAGCTGATTAGGGTTGCATCGAGCTTTCGAGCAATTGCATTTCAACTGTTTCTGTTTGGCATCGTCTCGTGACTGGAAATAATCATTTCCGTCTAAGCACAAACACAGGAACCATTGGCAAAGGTCAAATACTTTGATAATTGGAAATATTAATATGCCTGAGCTAAACTCGCTGCTCGCCCGTTTTTGAATTAATTTCAATAGAAAACGTTTAAAAAAGATAATACCGCTTTATTAATTTTTTTTATCTCTAAGAACTTTCGGGATCAGCTCACTATGAACACGCTGTAAGTCCCCAATTTAAAATAGACATTGTCAAAAGAACATCTTCATCAAAAAGAACATCTTAAAAGAGCACATTCCAAAACTTTGGCCTTCCCGTTTTCTATCGCTTTGAAGCGAAACTTCTCCCGGAAGTCACCGACCGTAGATGCCAGTTTGCCTATGGAGCTATTCGCCTCATGGTTTAGTTTTCCTTTTTCTTACAAACTTTTCCCAAAGCAACCTTTGATTGTTGAGGCTCCACATCGACCAATGCATCTCCGACTGTCTCGGTTTGCCGTTGTGTCTTGCTTGGATCCTCTTTACTTTGATGGGATTTGGCTGGGATTTTGAGTGAAGAGGCGTCTTTTTTCGCTTTCTTTTTTGTTGTTGCTCTGCACGAATGCGGTAAACATGACGATCCTGCACCTGACAGAAGAAAGACATTCCGAAACGGGTGACTCGCATGGCTTACGGTGTGCCCAACTCGTGTGTATGTTTCATGCTTAAAATGTGATTCGCATGAATGTCAGTGCGTCTGATACGCGTCGTACTGATTCGGTGTGTGTGTCAACAATGTTTGCGTGTTTCGCTTTTAAATTGGATTTTAAACTACCAACGTCACACGGTATGGCAGTGATTTATTTACAATGCAAACAGTTTAATTTATTCCCAAAACTTCCGTTCACGTTTAAAGTGAACTATTTTGTCGTGATCGGAAGGGTGCGTCAAGATGACCACGAAACCTCAATCGGGGTGGTGAAAACAACATGAATGGAAGTCAACTGTCAACTGATGAATGTGTCACATTCATTCCACACCGAATTGTGGAGCAGTGAATGCAACCACAAGCCGTGGTTTAAATTGTGTGGGACTGTTGACGGGAATACACTGTGATTTACACGGAATTTTAATGACCACTGGTAGGAGTTAATCCGTGTTACGGTTATTTCTAAGGACGCTAATGCAGCTGACGTTTGACCCAAAACGCAGAACATATGAGCAGAAATGCATCTGCAAATAATAATGATGAAGTTAGTTAACAATAAATTTTTCATGATCATTCCGTTTCTAGCTCAGTCTAGAAACGCATACAAATGCTAGACGGTCGAAAGAACGCGTCATGTCATGAGCTCCGGTATTTATGATGGAATTTTTAATAAAACGTACAGCTGGAAGGATTGCAGCGACTGCAACTCGTCTGCAAGCACCAACCCGAGTGTGTCGAACGCGTTGGGTGCATGTTAGGGTTTTGCGTAAAACACCACACCAGCTGCATTGTTTTGTTCGCTCCCAATGGCGTTTCGATTGAATTCCATTTAAAGTAATGATTGGTTGATTGAAATTTCGGTTTTCTTTCTTATGTTGTTTCGCCATAGCCAGGCAGAGGAACTTCCATTATTTGGTGATAATCAAATTCCACTGGTTAGCGTACTATTCATGGTTGAAAAACCAAATTCAACTAGGTTAACTACATCAAATATACAATTTATCCATTTATAAAAAATTTCAATGTGCTCGGGAAGTGATTTTGAGTTGGACGTATTTTCTTCAAATTTCGTAACATGCTATCGAACTATCCACCTTCCACTGTTACCACAGAGCCGTTACAATATTCACTACATGTTGCATGTGAAAGATCGCTACAGATAGTTTCCATCCCGTATGCAGCGCATGTTTCGCTCGAAAGTGCAAAAGTGAAACAGTAATGTAAATGTTTAACCATGTGCTTCACAATACGGTCAGATTGGGAAACGCTCTGAAATGGGGTGCTAAGTGCTAGGTACTGGGAAACACGTTACATTCGGTACGTTCACCCATCTTTTACCCTGTCACACGGACGACAAGGGCAAGGGGTTGATGAGGCTTCCGTACATTTCATTTCCAACTCGGTTTCCGAAGAAGAGTTTGGATTATTTCGCTTTCTAATTACATTTACCATCCCGTCCTTATCACCGTGCCACGTCTCACCGTGGGCAACGTGATACCGTGCAGTGGATACGCAAAAATTCTCTTACTTCGGTAGTTGAACTGCAACTCATTAGGTAATGAGATCACGCAAGAGGTGGTTTCGTTACGGTTTTGCTGATGAAAATGTTACCGAGCGATTCTGCAATGATGTGGCAAGTCATTTCATGATCATGTTGAGTAACGATTGGTTGCTTGTTGCAGCAAATAGGATCTGGATCTGGTGAATAAACTTGTTTTATTGATTTCCAACTCTCAAGGAGGTATGTTTCTATGAGATTGAATTTAAGATATTTCTTTTAAAATCAGTATTAGGCATGAGTCATATTAATATATGGTTCTAAAATTTACTTTAAATGCTGTTTAATGAAATACATTCCTTAACATTCATATCAATTTTGAACATAGTAATTACAGCCGGAACATAAGTATCCCTATCAATTGCGTTAATTAACACAATACCATTACAGGCTTCGCTTGACATCACAAATAAAGTATCAAGGGATTAAAGAGATTTTTTCAGTTTACACAATGAGCCTGATAAAAGTCCTGCATGAGTGGAGCTTTTCCACTCAAACGCGATTCTCGCACGCGGCAATGTAATCCACTGCTGCATTGGTTTCGGGTGCATTTTGCCGCCTTGACCTGACTTTATTTTCCCACCGAAACCGCACACCCGGCGGCCACACCCGCTCCCAGGCAACAATCAACCAAACGATCCGTGATTTCCCAAGGCATGGGGAAGTCACCATAAATGCCAAACCGCAAGCGGGTTCGCATTCGTTTCGGTGGTCCGTTCGTTTCGGGTGGTGCTGCAGTTACGCTCGTCAGCGGATGAGTTATGATTTTAATAACCATAATTCATGAAGTAAGGCAACACACAACACAAATCTCCCGCCCCGTTCCGGAAGCTGCAGCTTAAGCTAGCGTGGAAAGTGTGTCGTTCCCGTGGAACCCGGACCGTCAAGATTGGGATATGGGCGAGAATTTAATAAAAACGATGGTAATCCCACCGTAATGAAGCGTTGAAATGAGTGTCAAGAGTGGTCGCGGCGAGGAGTTAAAACTTTTTGACGGCTTCCATTTTCATTAGAAGTTTCAAGCCCAGATCTTACGCTCGTCACGTGATCCCGCCGCTGGAAGAAAATATTATGTTCAGCAACATTAATCTATTAAAGCCCCGGTGTAAACTGTCTCATAATTGTCGCATTGTGCGAGCGCTTGCTGCTATTTACGAATATTTTTTCGCTTGCTGTTCATATCGTTTCAAGCACTGCTCCACATTAAGCATGATCCATGGCGGTACGAAACCGGTCGATGCTGGTAGAGGTGAATTAATTACTTCGGCAGTATTTCATTCTTCCATGAGAGGGAACAAATTTCGGTATGCAAATAAAGTAACCAGGCGCACTGTATAATTTGTTTCCCTTTGATTACGTTCGTTCGTGCTTATTGCACTGGTGGGAGGGAAATGTGAAGGTGTGATTAATAGACGAAATAAAACGATGTAAGTGTCTGCATTCAATTCAAATAGCTTAATCGAGAAAAATTTATGGGTAAAATGATACCTCGAAATGATTGAATAAAACCCCCGGGTGAGCTATTTTTATAAAGCATAATTTTGCGCCCGAAAGTATGCAATCTGCTTTTCACGAACCTTCAACTCGTTGAAGTAAACGTCATTTAATTTTGAAACATTTCCAAAGGAAACTACGCAATTTGTCTTTCTCAATTAATATCTGACCGATAGCCCCAAACTAGACACACAATTCAGACGAAATTTGTTGCGAGAAATGTCGGAAAGTCACACTAATTAACCGACAATTTGTACACGGGATATCAAGCTTTGTTGACTCACGATAACAAACGCTTCCGGCGTACATCCCTGGTACATGGGTTGTTACGGAAGTTTGTTCTTAGCGTTCGGGAAGGCAAAACATTACGCTTGGAGGTGACGTAGGGCGTTGTCTTTCCACGAAACAAGTTAAAGCTAGTAGCAAGTAGAAAGCAAGTTCAAACTTGCTGAGTCTTTAATCGACACTCGCAAACACTTGAGCGTTCAGTGTTTGCTTTGCTCTTGCGTTCGAACGTGCGTGCTCATCCGCGAAAAGCATGTAAAATAATTGCACTGTCCGTAGAATGTGTTTGATTTTGATCTTGGGCGATCTGGTGCGAGAGCCACAAACCACACCCAGTGCGTAAAATTTCTGTTTGAGGTTTCCCATCACCGCGAAGAAGGTCCGTTGGTGCGTTTTATAAATGTGTTTGCCTCTAGCTAAAATGTTTCTGTGCGGAGCGCGTTGTATTGTTGTACATTTGTTGACAAGAGCAAGTATGGCGCAACTGCCCGGAGGCTACTTGGAGGCTGTGCAAAGCTGTCAACGGCAAACACAGGGAGGAATGTGCAGTTGCTTTGTATGCTGCAAAGTTACACACTCCGATGTGTACCAAAGTCGTACAGGTGCAAAGCTTAATGTTTTCGGCATGTGAAATGAAGTCTTTGGGAACAAATATAACTCTTTATTTAGTTTGCTTTTTGTGACAACAATGATATTTACGTACAATCAAAGCTACCAATCAATATTTCGTATGTAGTTTGTACCAGCTTTCGAATAAGTAATCGATGTCAAGACGAAGAAAATTTGTAGTTTTCAGGACATGAATTTTCTTGTTCTGTTTTGAAAGCATGAGTATTCACTTGATGAATTATTATGCATAGAGATATTTAAAAGTATGATAAATAACAATTATATTTGTTGGAACGGCAGTGTAATCTGAACTTTATGTTTAGCAATGCGTAAGTGGGACAAAGTTTTCCTTGAGCAGCATTGGGCTACACGACATCAAACAATTTTTTTTATCCACACAAATGTTCCTGTCCGTAAATGGAAATGATGAGATCAAAGACAGATAGTTAGAGCTTTGAGAACATGGTAAAATTGAGTTTATTATCATTTTTCTCATTTCTATGCTAATGGTTATGATTGCAAAAAGGCCTGCAGATCTAGCTCAGTAAATTATTACAATATGCTTGAGCATGTTAGTATTTGGGACATTGAAAAAAAGTTTTTCTTAGCTTTAACCATACAAACTATTACAAACTTTCAAGCAAAATCTAAGTCTACTGTGATGGTGTTGCTTTATTAAAATGCTAATGAAATAATTTATTTGAGTGTAAAGAAATTCGAAAAAAAATCCTATCACAAACCCCAACAACTCTTAATGAAAAGCAAATAACAATACAGCTAGAACAAGTCCAAGTGAAAGTTTTCCGAACTCTCAGAAAAATCAAAACAAAGAGTTAACCAACATCGAACAAGGCAGGCTGAACCACCTGTACTAAAACATCGTTTTTACTGTATGCACCCTAGCAACCAATCGTTCAACGTGATGTGCACTTTCATATCATTCGCAAACCCCAACGGGAGTGAGCTGTGCAGATTCTCTTCCGTGAAAAACCACAGATCGGTTGGGTGAATGTTTTCTCGGAATGTTTCAAAGATAGTTTAATAGAAAAAAGAACCGTGATATAGATTGAAGCAATGGTTGAATGAACCTTGGTATAAGTTTGAAAGACGACTTGGTCTTGAGATAACCAATTGAAACTTACAGAAGAATTGAAATGGAAGCCGGAAAAGTGTTTGGTTTCGTTGGTTTTGTGGTTGGGTAGCTCGAAAGAAAAACCCTTGGGTATTGTTTTTCCGTGGTATTGAGGAAACTTTTCAGTGGTATAGTTTCAGTTGTGTTTTGTTTTGATTATAGATTATATAGTCTTAAAACAAAAATGGTTATAAAGCATCTATTGGAACTTTATAGCTATAAGCCAAGCTCTTCATAAGTTCCATTATGGTTCATTGACCACACCATGCCATGAGCCGCATGCATTGCTTGGAACCATTAGCCTCAATGTTAAGTGGCAGGTAGGAAAACAGAAACGACACCCAAGAGAAAAATTGCAATGCAATTGGAAACCTGCAAGAAAATGCAAAACTAGCACTAACAAGAAAAAAGGCGTATGCATGATAAAAACGATTTCAGTTGCTTTAACTTTGTTACCTAACATGCAGTAAGTATTTACTTTCACGAGCCTTTTTACATTTTCGTTGCGCTTTCGAAACGATGATGAAATAATCGTAGTGCCTTATCCAGGCTGAAACAGTGCCCAGCTGATCATTAGGTGCTGAAGATTATACGTCCCGCGTCCTATTTATGCATTTGTTTCTTTCGCCCTTCCCAACACGGATGTTACAGAAACTTTTGGCAATTAACATCAATTTCGGGGAGCCTTTTGTTGCACGCCATGAGGCTTCTGAATGTGAGTTCGAAGTAAAACTCTCGGACAAACGACCGGACCCTGGGCAGGATAAAGCTGTGCGATTAGCAAACCCCACGGACCGCTTTTCTTCGTCACATTTTCGTTACGCTGCTTCCAACGCCATGTTTTCCTGGGTCGGTCGTAGAATGTTTGTGTGGATATTATTTGCCCCGCTTTGTAGCAGTGTCCATTCAACGATATTTGCTTGGTTGGTTGGGTTTGAAGGGGATGCAGGATTAAGCTGACCAATTTGGTGGGATGGGAGAATATTGCCGAAGTAACGGGCTTCCGAGCTAATTTTGATGCTGAACCCCAAGCGAGATGAAAATTTGAACAAAGTTCTTCAATTGCGAGGGGGAATGGTGTGCGGTGCTTATGTGAAAGTACACGAAAGAAAACCAAAAAACCGGACAAATGAGGTTGAGTTCACACCTTGTCAGTTCATATTAGTTTCTTTCGAAACATAACATAAAAAAGTTTAGCGTACTAATGGCTGTGATTTAAAAATGGTGGAATATTTTCTCAAATTGAGAAAATTTCATGCTATCAATTCATGATAATTGTTTTTGCTAAACGACTAAGTTTCTCTTTAATTTATATTTATCCATCCGTCCTTAGCGACATAATCATGAAAACTGATTATTTTCGTAGCAAAAAAAAATTTGTATATTACATTCAATTAAAAGATTAAACGTTCAATACTCTCCTGTGAGAAGATTGTGCCTTGTTAAATGTCACCTTTACGTTTCAGTGTAAACAGCACATCAGCATCCCGGATGTTGCAATAAATATGGATAATAGGATTTTTTCTGGCAACAAACACACTTATCGATTATGATACCTTCTTTCAAAGGCGCTTCGGAGAAGTATATTTTCTGCTCCCAACGTTTCTACGCGCTGGCATTGTCAAATACACTTTCCTGAGCTGTTTACCTCTCACTTCAGTGCGTTTCCAGAGCTCGACTCCACATTATTGGCCTCAATTCCGGGGCACGCTAGGTTGTGCGCTAGGGAATTATGTTTCTCCTTTACCTCCCTCTTCGTAAAAAACGTCATCCGAAGGAAGCACCGCTACAAGTGAAACACCTTGCGAATAGAACACCGGTAACCGATTGCTTTCTTTCTTGTTTGCACCGGCGCTAGGTAATGGAGACGCCTGGTGGCGTGTGAAAAAAATGCGAGATTTATGACGATTCAGTTAACCTCTATGTGCAAGGGAACGAGAAGGCACGCGAAAAGTGTCTATCGATTTGATTTTTTGATTGGATTCCGCCGAGGGTTCTTCAATGTTTCATACGCTCGTGTGTTTAGCTCGAATTGCGAGATTGATTGGATGGTTTCGGTGGTTTCGATGGCTGTGAGCGGTTGGGTCGATTTGATACTCTTTATCCCACGAGATTTGCTGTGCTTTGTTTTTTATCTTTTTTGTGTCTACTCATCCGATGGGTTATTTTCGTGCGAAAGTTGATTTGTACTACGGTGTGATAATCATTTATAATCCTTTACGCAGGAAAACGATTTGAATCATCAATTTTTTTGCGACTGATTCATGTGATATGAATTCAGCATCAAATATTAAACATAAACCCTTATTCATTGTTACTAAAGAGGAGTTCTTTGTTAATAAACAGGCGAAAAGTTAAGGATTGCCTGCTGTAACTTCACCTAATGGAGACGCCAGGTGTTTTGTATGAAATAAGTGTTTCAATTAAATTTAAAAAAATAAGCGAAGCTCTAATCTATCCTACAATCTGAGATGCTACCTATCACACCAATTGTCACCATAAATACACAACTGTTGTTCAGTCAACAGGCGTGATTAGTTGTATGATTTGTACCGAGGAAAACATATCTCAACTCAGTAATTAAAGTCAAGCATTCCATTCATCATCTTTTCCACCGCCATACAAACATGCTGAACTGAAGCTTGCTCGTGCGGGCACACACAAAACCATTACAAGATATGAGTCGAGCCGAACGGAAGCACACCGCCTAGGCGTGGCTTAATGCTCCGTCACCTGCGCGAGCGTCTGGTCGCGGTAAATGACATCAAGAGATAATGTGTTTCATCTACAGACGGAATAATTAATCTCTTTCGCAGGACTGAGTGACGCGCGGGGCTGTATTGCGTTTACGTTTTCACGATTAAATTTCTCTGAAATGACGCAATGGAAACGTACAGCAAAAAGCTGCGTTACTAGTGTGCCCACACACTCTCGCACTCGCCGCCACGATCGTAAACCTTGTCACGAGGAGCATATTTTATCGCGCCGGAAGTTTCGTGCGCACTTTGTGACGTATGACACCAAAGATATGCGGGTCGATCTGTGCGTGGAGCTACCATGTGAGCCACTTTTCACGAGGTGGTTCACTCGGTGGACGGCATGCTAGCTAATCAAAACGGTTACGCTTCGATGCGCCGTTTTGCGGTACGGGTGAACGATAAACGAAAGGATGAATGGTGTGCATGTTCCGATGAAGCCCAGTGACCCCGTTGCTATGCAGACGGGTACGGGTACGGGGAAGCGCAGCGCAGATTGACTTCATTATGAATTTATATAAGCTCACAACGGCTGATCTACGAATCGCATCGGAGGTGTTGGGGCACGCCGTGAAATTGAAGGCTCTCTGACGTCACACGCGGCAGGCGTTCTACATTAGGCATACAGTATGCATTAATCATTTCACGAGCTGATTTCGCACCTTCTCGAAATAGGGCACCGTGTGGTTAGATGCGTGTGCTGTGCCGTGGCCGTGTGTTGCGATAACGTAAACATGATGGAGAATGAGTTATTTTTAGAGAAAGCTTTTATCGTTTTATTATTCATGCGAGTGCGTCGAAAATAACGTATCGTTAAACTAATTTTGAGCACTATGTAACAATTTTACAAGAAATTGATAATCTTTTAAAAATATTTGTGATGTGGGACGAAAACGGTCGGTCAATTTCTTTTTGCACCGTCAGTCAGAGGTTGCTTGATCAGATGGTTGCTAATGAGCAGTTGAAAAGTTTCGCTTCAATTTTTTTTACCAATAAAAGGTTTTGGTATGAAAATAAGCATCCAATAAGCCAACATTTAATACATGAAACTCAAACATATTACGATGCTATTTGTATCCTGTCAATACATTACACTTTTGCTGAGTCTGGATCTTCATATGATAACCGTAGGAGTAAGAACGATACAAAACTAGCAGAAAATAATACATCCACCTTGAAAAGTAGCCTCCGAAACGTTTCATTTCTACCCTCAGCTCAAGCCAAACAGTTCATTGTCACAAAACGCGCGCCGGTACCATTATTTGCCGTAGAACGCCCGATGTTCGATGTTGTGGTGAAATAGGTTTCCATCTTCCGCCAGTCCCAGATGATCGCTCAAATATTTGCTCTTTAGAGCTTCCGGCTGTACCCTTGGCGTGAACTTACCCCCAGGCAGGATGTGAATGTGACCGGGCGCTGAGCTTCCGGTTTCTGTTTCTGTGTCGATGCCGGCTGACTTTGCCGTTTACACTTTTTGTCCACCCCAACATGCACTGTCGCAACGAAAGTGTTTTTTCATTCTGTAGCACCATTCTTTCGTTCCTCCAATCGGGGTTGGTTGTGTCGGGACGGAAAAGTGATGGTGACATCGATATGGTAATAGAGGATGCTGGAATGGAGCACCGGCTACCGGAGTGTTGCTGACTGTCGTTTCAGTCACTATTTACTTTCTCACCCACAATTCGGTCGGTTTTCTTATCCCGGTCGCGTAGGGCGAGGTCAGATTAAAGGGAAACTTTAAGCTGAACAGCGAATTGTGGTTTCTGTTCCAGCGATTTAAAAGGATGGATATGTACTTTAATTTTTTTAATGTATTTAAGAACAGCTATCATCTCAAAAAAGGTATTTTTTTAAATTGGTTTATAGAAAAAAAAAAATGTTTTTCAACAAACTGAGCCCAAAAAAATAATTCCTCGGAAATGTGTCACATAATTGTGTGAACTTCTTTTCTATCCTTCTGAGAAACAAAAATCATATTACATCATATTTCCTCTGGAGTTTACGTCTTTATGTGAGTGAGTAAGATATCAAAACCCGTAGAAACAACGAAAAAATAGCGGTAAAAGAAATCAATATCTTTTTTCTTCAAATGATTGACACACGGAGCTAAGTTGATTCTCTTAGAGTCGTTATCAACAAGGTCTCAATCTCGTTCTCGTAGCTCAATTTCTTTCGTAGAAATGATTGTGTCAAATTCATCGAACGATGCGAGTGCTTATTCCCAATAAGCCGTGATCGAAATCAGAAATAGCTCAGCTTTCCAATTCCAGTCTCAGTTGCAGACTTCGAAATAAGTTAACCATCATACCATCCGTTTCGTATCGAGTGGTATAGATCTGTCCACTTTATTTCAAACCACGGGACTGCTTCCAAAAGTACGGAATAATTCGCATTCCATGATTCTCACCTCTTACCGTACGTTTATTAACGAAGGACCATCGTTTTTATCTGCTGCTTCTGCTGCTGCTTGAGATGATTTATGTAATGAAGGACTCCCTTTTTTCACGGGCGACAGACTCATCCGATCGCAATCGTTTGTGTTCCATTTCGTAATGAATGTAAGTGCGAGGGATCGTCTCAAGCAGCTCGAATTTGAGTTTGGAGAGCAACATAAATAAATAACCCTTAACAGGGGGCCCACATTCGGACCCACTTCTGCCACAATCAACAGGTTTCCGGGGCAGATCCGTTCGGCAGAATCGTTTTGTAAAACAAGAGGCGAAATCCCCCGAAAAAAAAGAAACTCCCGGTGCGCAAAGGACCATCGAAAGTGAATTGAGAAAGGTGTTTTTGCTTAATCTGTCCGGAGCGTACCGGAAGTGGGGCATTGGGACGTGCCAAAAACGTTCGTAGGGTTGGCGTTTAGAAAGTTTCCGGGCGCTTGAACTTTTCGGATAAGAATGTGGGCGTTTTTTTGCCAACCACTTTTCACCCTTACCGCTTGCCGATCGATAATTTATGGGTTACGGTGTTGTGCACGAAGAAACAGTTCGGGGGAATACCTGGGCTTTTCTGTCGGTTTGCTTGGGAATTTCGGGAGTATTTTTTCAAGAGAAAAAGAAGCATAAAAAATGGTCTAATATATTTCCCGCTCAAGCCACGGGGTGATGGGAAATCAATGGAAGCAATTGGAGCGTGTGAACAAATCCACTCGATTTTTACACGCTCCTTTTGGAATCTCTTAATTATTCAAGATAAAATAGAAGGTGGGAGGCTGATTCCTCGAGAGAAATGTTAGGCTGATTCATCTTTTTTAAATTTTAATTTCTAACGTCATCAGATAGAATAACAAACGAAACAACATGAAACCTAGATTAAAACACAGTGCATTTTTTATTGAAAAATTCTTTATTATACAAACAATGTCACTTGCCATTCGTAATTACAATCATGTTTAGAATATGATAAATAAAAGTAAACGTAATAGATCAATCAATAGCCTCTTTTACCTAGCAGCAAGTACACGTACATACACATTCCCGACAAGATAACGGTTCGTTCGCCTTGACTTAGGTACAACTTCCAAATTGAGACGAGAGCATGTTGCAGCTTTATTAGATGACGTACGCACGCGCTACTAGATTATTTCTTCGCGATCTGAAGACTCTTCGTGCGAGCGGGCAAACTACACGAGCTCCTGATTTTCTTTACGTGTTTAGCGTTAAATTTTTAGGTTCGTTTTGATTTTACTTTACAACGAATATGTCCAAGATATTTTAGGTATTAGGTGTCAGCATCCGGGAATGCTGAGCGAAACGCTTCACGCGTTTCCTATCTTAATAGTACTTATTCAAGCTTTTATATTTAACAGTCACTTTTCCCGTTCTCTCGCCCTTTACCAGCGCACGCAACAGAGGAAGCAATATTCTTCAATAAAACAATTTTCTGTGCAGCTTATTTCGCTTGCAAAACCGGCCAAACTTCCCTATTTTCCCTTAGGTTTCGTTTTCGATCACAAACGGCTGCACAAAAAAGGGCAGAAAACTTTCTGATTTAATGTACCGGTCCAGCTTTTGCTGCAAGGCCCGGAAGTCGCTCGCTAAAAACGTAAAAGTTTCACGTGAAACGAAAGACACGGACAACAAATTGAAGAGCTCGAACGAATGATGGACAGCACAAATTGAATCAATCGGAGCACCCACAACCGAAAGACGGCACACACTCGGCCACGCTGCGATCGATCGATATCACACACAGCTTTCCGGCACACGGTTTGTCATTAGGAAGTCCTCAATTCCTTTCAGGTTGATTTCCGCCTCGGAGATCTCGTCGTCGCGGTAGGTGGACGCCCGGATCGGTTGATGATGGTTTTGGTGGTGGTGGTGGTGCTGGTGGTGGTGGGGTTGATAAAACCGATCCGGATCCTTGACGCGGCCCTTGTCCGGTTCCGGCGACTCCTGGGGCGAGTCGCGCTGGATGTGCTGTTTGATGGCGTACGCCGAACCAGCCGAGTTAATCGGAATCAGCTCCTCCTGGTGGATGTCCGTCAGGCGGGGATACTGGACAAATGACAAACCGAAAGATAGAGGGTTTTATACGAAGCAAGCAACAAAAAAAAAAAAACAGGTAATGATGTGAGTTGGGGAAAAAGTTTAGCAGAAGTAAAACCGAACTGGAATGGAACGGGACAGCGGTAGCAGTTCTGCACACGACATGAGTTTGCGGAACTCGTCTCAACAATGAACAAAGTGGAAGAAAAACTTCCAGCTTAACTTACTGGTATCAGATCGGGATCCTGTTCGTCGTCGATGGTCTCTATTTTGGTTTTCGTTTTGATGCTGCTACCGACGTTGTTCATCCATTTGGTGGTTTTCGTGGGTTTCTCCTTCTGGAAAGGTTTTTTTTTGCAAGGTGTAGCCAAGTTATTAAAACTTATTTGTCGATAGGTTTTGCACTAATGCTATTATTTATCCGGGCAATTTTTTTAAACATATGATTTGTTTAAAATATTCCAATTATTTGTAGGCAGTAGATAAAATAGATATGTTATATTTGAGATCGAGTATATAAAAAATAACCAAAAAACGTATATCAATATGATTTCAATACTAAAATAGAACCTAAAAAATCATCATCACAGGCTGCTATGATCCCAGCCAGCAAAGTGTTTAAAAATAATCGCCACAAAACTCCGCCCTTACCTTCGAGATGTCAACCAGCAGCAGCGTGTTCTTCGACTCCTCCGTGTACCGCTTCTCTTTGTTAATGTTTTGTTTAAGTCTTTTCGATTTCAGATAAATTCTAACGATGATGACGATAATGATCAGTACGATGGTTAGGAACAGACCGATAAGGATGGGCGTCAGCAGGCTGGACTTTGGATCATCCGTCGGTTCGGGATCGTCGGGCGCGGCCGGGATGAGCAGATCGGCAATGAAAATGCGTGGACTGTGGCCCTTCTGGTTGACCGAGTACACGTACAGCTTAAGCGAATCGGCCTGACGTCCGTTGGGTAGTTGTTGTCGCAGCTGATCGAAGGAGCTGACACTGAAGACGGGCTCCTCGGCGTTGGTTAGATTGATGCTGCGAACGAAGGCGCACATTATGTGATGTAACGTGGGAATATTCTTTCCCCATCCTTCCTACCTGTAACCCGGATGCCGGCTCGATAGCATCTCCAGCACGAACGATTGCTTCAACCCACCGTCGTACCCCGGGTGGCAGTTGACCTCGAACGCGTTGGTGAAGTTGCGCCACGAACAGTTGATGACCGAGGTGGGCAGACCTGTTTACGGCGAAATGCCACGAAACGTGTGAACTTTGAAACGCCACAAGAGCTTTTTTTTGTCATGCAATTTGCATGATGAGAGGCAACAGAAATGCAACGTAATTTTTATTATTATCGCTCGTTCTGCGACGATATAAAATGGGGCCAATCAAGCCATCATTCATGCGCTGTGTTTCTTTTTAATGAAATAAAACTGAAATGAGCAAAGCGAGAACGAAAACAATGGCGAGTGCAGCCCATAATTTTCCTTCATTATTCATGGGATGCAAACAGCGAAGCTGAGCTACTGCACAATAGTTCCTTTTTTTCCTCCCCACAACCAAAGGCAAACAAAAGAAGAGGTAAAATAAGCAGAAATGCAAGCAAATAAGTACCGGCTGCAATCAGATGGAAAATGCACGGTTCCGCCATCGTGCCGATCGCGTTCGTACCCCAGCAGGAGAGCGTGCCGTAGTCCTGCTCGCTGGTCGGTGTGTAGTGCAGCTGGCTGGTCGAACCGTTGCTGGAAAATCGACCAGAATCGATTTCCAGCACCTCCTCCGAGTTCTCGAACCGCCAGTAGAATTTGCTAATGACGAGCGGGGAAGGAAGGAAAGTAAAGGGGGAAACAGTGGGTAAACAAATCGTCAAACAAAAACAATGGTCGCTCGTTCCGGGCATCGTTTGTGCGATGATTCGGCTGAAGGGTGGCTCGGTATGGTAGGTTCGGTAAAAACTTACCTCGCTAAAGGGTGCGTGATTATATCACAGCTCACGGTGATCGTTTCCTCCAGTGAGACGCCGATGCTGATGATCTTATCCGTGGCACAGAGAGGAACGTCTAGGGCGAAGAAATGTTTAAAGGAACAGGATAATTGCCGCTCAAATCATCTGGCAAATTGTTCGTCAGCTGAGTGCTAGTTAAATGCATCATTAGGGCAACTTTATTTTGCAGTGACGTAATAATGAAGAATCGTAGGCAGGATATACAGTATCGTAATTTTTACAAATAAAACCGTTATTTTGTTTAAAGAGTGAGGAAACCAATTAGAAATTTTACAACTTTAGGTAATTTAGGTGAACCTAAGTTAATTTAATTTTCAATCTTGAACAATTAATACGTTAAAAACAAAATTGCCTGCCACATCGTTCCGAACTGTAAATGCTCAGAAAAAGTATCGTTTGTTTTGCGTGTTGCATAATTTCAGGGACAATTGTGCTTTGTAGTACTAAAAGTGTGCGAATGTTCTAAACAGTTTTTTAAGTGAGTTATTCCTAATTTGTGAAGCAGATTTTGTAGTTAACTTTTAACATTGTACCCAACTAGAAGGAGGTTTGTGCTATTCAACTGAAAATAATATTTCCTCAATCCAGCGAATGTAAATAGCCTTCGAAACATCGGAATATGAATGAAAAAATTTCTTTCGAGGTACCAAATACCATCAATAATCAATCATCAAACTACCTGGGATTTCCACTTACATTTGATGTTGAGCACGATCTCGTTGCTAAGCGTTTCACCCTCGGAGTTGAGTGCGCCACACTGGTACGAACCGCTCGAGTACCGCGTCACCTTCTGTATGACCAGGCTCTGGTTCGAGCGGACGATTTTCGTCGACGACGAGTTCTGAGGTAGTTGCACTCCCTGGAAAAGTTGGAAATTTGCAGTTCGAGAAACAAGGCAAGCCACACGCCCGGCTTGAGTGGGGAAGTGGTTCATCAATTTCAACAATTCCCCGCCCGGTTCGTGCAACCGATAAACACCAGGGACTATAGCGTTTCGGGAGCAAATTAGTCACTCAATCATTAGTACGATCGTAGAGCGGTATAAGTGCTCGGTATAATTGAGACCCAAGCGTTTCTGGGGCGCTTTTCCCCCGATGGAGCGCGGACGATGGCACAAATCATCGGTCCCAATGGCGAACGGTTTACTGCCCGGGGGAGGGTTGACTGCAGTGTCGTTTTGGAGGCATTAGACTCCGAACGCCGGCTTGCCAATAAATTTATGCAAATTTGATGTAATTGTGGAGTGGTTTGGGCGACGGAATGTTTGCCGGAAGGGAGCAAGGGTGCTCGGTTGAAACGTGATGACACGACAGTCGTTTGGACTGGTTTGGGAGGGCTGGCTCAGCACACGCTGTGCTGGAATTCATTGGAAAACGGAATTTTCATCGCGCGGTACGACGATTAGACGAACAAAACGATGCGGTCTACGTGACCAAAACAGATAATGGCCATAATACCGTTTTTATTTCGTTCACCACCATTGGAAATGGAGCAGCGAAAGGAATGTCCGGGTGACCATCGAATTCCGAAGACGATTCCGAACACGGAACTACGGAACCGTGACGGTATTTGCAGTACCCTTCGGTGGAATGTGAACCATTCGTGCGATGGTCGTGTAACGACGGCGTACTTACATTGTGTAGCCAGGTTAAGCGCCGCCAGGATGGATTGGACTGTATCCTGCACTCGAAGTAGATGTCGTCTCCCTCCTTGATGTCGTCCATGGCGAGCGTGGACCCGAGCTGCAGTATCACCACCGGTGGATCTGCCGAAACGCACCACCCATCACTCGTAAGCGTCCCGCATTGGACCGAATGCAGCGAAGCGGCAAAGCCTACTACGTGCGTGCGCTATACTCACAGTGTACGCTGATGTTCTGGAAGTGCTCGAGAAACAGGCCGGCCACCTTCGGGTTCTGGGCCCGGCAGCCCAGCAGCCGCCCATCGTCCTCGACCGTCGGCACGAAGCTCAGCACCGAGTAGGTCGTGTTCCGTACCGAATGCTCCTTCACGCGCTTCAGCGTCTTTTTGCCCTTCGTCCACTGGATGACGGCATTCGGGCGCGCCCCGGTCGACTGGCACACGATCTGGTACTCCTTGTGGGCGGCCAGCGATTCGGTCGAGTTGAGAATGTTCACCACCAACGGTTTTACTGCAAAACATTTGTTTTTCCATCAGAGACTCGTCAGAGAGAGAGAGAGTTATGGTGCTGCTGCGTATGCTGTTTGCGTAGGAAATGCGTGCAGGGGTTTCGGTAGGGATTGTTTGATTTCAGGCCGCGCTTTGACCCACCGGCTTTGCCGGCTTCGGCCCGTGGAAAACATGCTGGCTGTGTAACTTGTGTGTTATGTTTTATTTGCGGAAAAGCACTCCGTGCCACGGCAAGATAACGACGGAAGGATTTCAGCCCAATCTATTTGAATAATGTCCCGGAAGTCAACACGGAGCCGGTGTTTGAGGAGGGAAAATGCGATTAATGTAAATATTTATGGGCGCTCTGGAATCTTTTCTTAAAGAGCGCAGAATACACAAACGATTTAAATACCGACAACATATGGACCTTGCTTGCTTGATGTCTGTGAGATGAGTTTTCTTGCGGAGTATTTATATATCTTCCTTCATTACTCCAGGAAAGGATAACGTTTTAGAACATTCAAAAAAATATTTTAATTACCTTCTATTCGTACCGATAAAAGCGAAACTTATTTTTAAACCTCTATATTGTAGCTTCAATAATGCGTCCTGTTTATATTTCAAAACATGTTCTTTGAAAGTCTCAAAAACATCTCGAAAGTTGAAGAAAATTGTTCTAACAACGTAAAACTTCAGCCTGATGCAACGAGATAATTACACTTCTTTGCGAATCATGCACCATTCGAGAACATGTTCCTTCGAGTGACACGATTGCTTCAGCATGACATTTGCAAACCTCCTCTTGGGAGATGGAAAAAATCGTTCAGCAACTTCACCCGACAGGCGAACATGATTGCTGACACCGTATGAAGAATTTTTCCCTTTTTTCCCATCTTGCATTATTGCATCGTTAAACACACTGCTTTCGGTACACGTTCGCTCATGCGAGCAAGATTGAACGAAATCTGATCGATTTCGTACGATGAGGTGGTGCTGAGCTGCGAGCAGGAAGTGCAAATTCATTCTACGCCAGTTTTTTTTTCTGTCGACACTATTTCGTGTTGATGTGATGATGGGTTGGGCGATGAGGTGTGGCAGCCGGGAAGGTGGGGTGGAAAATTGACGTGCAAACACTTACGGTACATGTCGAGCACGAACTTGATCGTGCGGGGCTGCATCAGCTTCGTGTTGGACGCCTGGCACGTGAAGACCGAGTGCAGCTGGTGACGCTGGACCGACGCCCAGAGCAGCCGATTTTCGATAATGTTTCCGGTGTTCTGCTCGATCTGATTATCCACCAGATTATCGTTGATGAACCAGAGCACATCGGGCTGCGGTCTGCCTGGAACGAGCCGGTGGTGGTCGTGAAGAAGGAGGCAAATAAGTGATAGGACAGAAACACAACCCACGCCCGAAAGCGGAAGCGTCGAAGAACAAAACAGGGAGAGAAAAAACTCCTTCTCCAGTGATTGGTGCTTTCGTTGCCATGTTACCGCAACTCGATGGCCGATTCATTTGCAGTCTTCGCGTTGATATGAAATTAAAACGCAACAGCAAACAGAAAAAAATAAACCCGAAAAGAAAAGCAATTAATTCAAGAGATTGGTTTGGAAAATGCAACACTGAGGGAAGGATCATCTCATTTCCGTTCGAGAAGAGCTTTCCAATCGTTTCCGTTCAATCACGTTTTTCTTTGTGATACCGGTTTACTTTTCCCGCACCGGAGTTCTATGTGGCAGATGATGAACTCGCAGAAAAAGGTTCTTTCCGTGCGTTTGATACATTGTAATGCACCTTCGAGTTTTTCCACATGCTGCACATCATCAAATGCATATTTCTTCGTACATGCAGAGATATTCGTTTAAGTCTTCTGCAGAAATCATTTTGCTGGAAACGACTCTGTCCAGGTTGTTTTTTTTTATTTCTTCCTGCTTCGTCCATCCCGAGCTGCTATTCAATCAATGCTGGATTTGTATGCAAATTCAATGCAGCGTTTAAATTCACATTTCCTTTCCGAAGAAACTTTTTCTCCGGCTGGGGATTTGTGGAAAGCTGGCAAGGTGTGTCCTTCAATGGCATCATAAAATCGTCATCGTCGTTGAAATCGTTTTGCTTGTGCAATATTTTCCCCGTCAGTTTCATATTGCTTTCCGTAAGATTATGATCGGTTTGGGAAAACTTTAAAGAAGGTTAAGGAATTATAAAAAAAAATCAAAACGAATCACCTCTGCTTGAAACGAGTTTGCTTCTTCCTAATAAAAAAAAACCAACACCCAACCCAAGCACATTCGTTTCCAGCGAACTGTTTTCAACTGTCGTGCAAGCCACCCCGCACATTTCGGCACGGCGATTCAACAATCAAACCCTGGTCCCTGGTCGTCCAACTCGGTTTCGGACGGATTTTTTTTCCAGTTTCCGTCTGCGCGCGTGCAAAGTGAGAAATATTTTTCTTCCATTGCAGCCTGAAATAATAGTCAAACAAACATCCGAGCCGCACCGAAAATGCTCGCCAGACCGTGAAACATCTGCAGTCGACTTTAAACTTTTAACTGCGCTCGAATGAGTTTTTCGGGAAAATATCCGCCGGGCCGACGGGGAAGCAGCTGCTGCCAGATCAACTTTTGAGGTTGGTTCTCTTTTTTTTTGTTACTGTAGGTGCCAATTTTATTTGTGCTTGAAAGAATAAGCCGATTTAGCCACCAGCGGTAGTGAGCTTCGCATTTCAAGGGATTTCTGCAGGACAATTAAAGAGTGCAAAGGATAACTCTACCCTTTGGAATACTTTATGGACGTTTTTTGACATAAATGGTAACTAAATTAGTAGCGCAAAAAAATTTTATTATTCAACCGTGAATGGTACGAAAGAAAAATTAACATGAATTACCTCCAACAACGCGACAAGTCAGCATAATATCATCTCCCTCCTCCTTTGGTCCTATTATTGTACTATTTAAGACGCGTCCCCAGCGATCTAGAACCACGGGCTGCGATGGCGGTACTGTGGAAGATAATCGACATTTATTTTTCCACATAAACTGCTTCAAACAGCTCATAGTTTTCAAGTCGAACATATTCTATTCCCGGGAAATTCACTTACTAATAACGGTGAGATTGAAGCGGAAGCTTTGCGTTTGGCTATTTTGGAAGTCGACCCGACAGCGATAAATTCCCTGATCATGCCGTTTAATTTCCTGTCGGGTGGGGAATGGGAAAAAAAACAGCGTAAGTGGATTGCCGGAAAACTGACTTCGGAGCTGCGGGCGTAGCACGAACGCTGATGGAAACACGTACGTTCAATTCCAAATATGCTGGGTCACTTTCGATCACATAGCGAGCGCGTGGACCGAACACCTGCGGCGCGGACCAGTGTTGAGCATCGTTGAGCGATTTTCCACGTACGTCCAGGCTGTGGAAGAAGTGGAAGAACAAAATATAAGAAATTAGGATTAATTTTAAAATTAAATTTAAAAATTGTCTTCTTTCTGAATAAGGTAACATCGTGTTAGAAAAAGAATGTAATTCCAGAGTTTCAGATAGATTTCTGGCGTATTGTTATCCCTTTTTCTACATTTAAAATGGCATAAAAATACTCAGACTAGATCGTGGCCATTTGCAATCGTTGTGTCCCAAAAACATTCCCAAATTCATTATCAAACCACTCTCTCTCGAGATATTCGACCAATGAGAAAGTCGTGTCAAAAGGTTCTATGTAAGATAATTGGTAAAACCGGTTGAGAAACGGTGCGTCTGGCTTGAAGCTGTAAATATCAACTGTCCACACGTATTCCCACAGATAATACCCGCACCACATACAAATTTATCTCCATCTGACTTTTGCAGCCGAACTAGCAGCAGCAGCAGCAGCAATACCCCGGATCGGATGATAATTTCTATAACCGAATTCCCCTTTTTTCAGCTCTCCACAAGTGATTGCTGTAACTCTTTGCATCTCCTCACGGCCAAGCTGTGTGCCAGTCCAGTTTTATGGTCTCAATATCGTTTGTTTTGATTCGGTGAGCCAATAGAAACCCTGTTGGGCTTAACATTTGACGCTATTCCGACGAAGCCGGGCGTTTGAAAGGAGCACGATGTAGGGGGAAAAAAATAACGATTCCACCGGATCTAGATATCTAGTGAGCACATTACGCTACGCTACACTGGAGTTATCCGTTTCAATGTCGTGTTGTTGGCCACTGGTTTACTGTTGTGTGTGTGTGCATGTGTTTTATCACGAGAGCGAAGAGATTTCATCCAAATGCCAAACAATGAAAGCAAGTGGAGTAAATGGATGAAAGCGGCAGACACAAACTGTGCCAGGATATCCCGTGATAAACCCGCTTGGTGATGGTTTCTGAACAATGAAATAATCCCCAGTACTAGTTGATAGAGAAAAATATTCTCTTGTCTCGATTGCAGCGCTTTATTCGTATCAGGATTGGCCCAAGCTTACACACACTCACACTCACAGTTCATGGTTTTGTCATCAGCCATAAATGGGGCAGAATCGGGTACCAAATATAAGACAGAAAAAAAGCTCCTCTATTGTCACTGCAATCTCCGCTTCGGTAAGTGACCCAGAACGAGCACCAGCAGCTAAGGAGTGTCAGTAATGGGTTTGCTGACCACTACAACCTCTTCCTGCCATCTCGATTCCTATCTCGACTGGAAATTGCTAACCGAGAGCGTCCCCGGCGCACCCGCAAGTCCCGCGCTGCACGTGTGCCTCCAGTAACCCAATCGAGGAGACGCTTACGTACTTTTAGGGGCGCTCTTTTTGGAGCTGATAGGGGCAGGTGGTGAAAGCAATGGGAGTCAATTTTGATTTCCCCTATCCGGCTGGTCCGGCAGCACAATGGAAGCATCCGTTTTGCTTTCGCACAGCGGGACATCCGAAAGGGAAATTACGTCCAAGTGATTTTATATAAATTGTTATCTTTTTTATTGTCATTTCCGCTCTGTTGACCGGAATGGGTAGTTGCTTTTCGTCATGCGGAGAGCCGCAAGCCGGAGCCGGTGGCAGGGTAAAGAACGATGGCTTATAGCGTTAAGGGTGTATACACTGGTTGATAGGGACGGCTATCCACACCTGAGACCCTACATTCTGGGTCGTTTCGATTACTTTGTCGCACATCTTCAAAGCAGACTGTAATCTTTCAACGTACATAAAAGAACAAAATGAAAATCTAAATTAAAAGACATTCTTTTATACAAGACGTATTACAAAATAGATATTTATATTTACAACGTTCAATGTTTAATTTAAATATTTTATTGAGGGAATGTTAACATAAAAGAACACTTTTCATCAAGCCTACCATTAGCCTTCACTGTCAAAAACACGCCTCCCTTTAAAAGTCTCCACATGACTCAACGACGACCAGTTTCATCAACTGCAAACCCTACCCCATTATGCTTATTCCATTTTCATTAGCACTGTGGCTTTTTCCATGCTTTGGTAATGATTTGTCGTCAATTTGTTGTCTGAAAGCGTTACAAATTGCATACATTACCATCGCAATGGACAATCAATTTCCCATCCAGACGCTCGCCCCAGCATGCAAAGCGACACTCGCAGTCAAGAAATCGGATATACGCCCGGATATACTAAGAACCACCAGAAGATGTTTGCACCATCCGATGCCTGGGATGTTCCCGGGCTCGGTTGCATACATCTGCATTGGTTTCTCGTCCGACCGGATCCAAGCTGGGGAAGAAAATTTATGTTCCCGACCAGCTTGCTCTAGTACGGTGGACTCTTTTGCACCATCCTCACTCCGCCTTCCCACTAGTTTATTGGTGTGATTCCAAAATCTATCGCACGGGATCCGTCCCCTGCCAAGCATGTGAGTCTCACATTGCACGCTTCGAGCGGAAGCCTTTTTTTCGGTTCGCCTGTAGCTGCAGCTGCATCTTAGCTTTATATTTCATGGAGTGTAAAATGAGGTTCGCTCCGGTGCATAATAAAACGGTGCCATAAAACCAACCCGTCACAGGGATTAGTGAAGGCTGCATCGAATTTCTCGATTGATTTGAGCGTGAGCGTGGTGTGGTGCCGGGCAAGTTGTTGAGGGGAAAAAAACTCTCAGTAACACCACTACTTACTACGGGTACTGCAGCGCGTCAAGGGAATTTTGAGACCAGTAGCTGCAGTAGCTTTCAGACGAACGTGGCAGGTGCCGGTTCCTGGAATGGCTTCTTTGAAGGTGTAAAATATTTTGCCCATTCAGCAAGACTTTGATGAGTGCAAGAACGCTTTGGCTAGGTCCGGGGCCGGAAATCGTCGTACCATTTTTTTCATCACACTTTCCACCTGCCATGAAAACCATACCCGGAACTAAATACTCGGTCGCGCTCGGTGATGATGCACTTACCTGTACAGCGGAATTCCAGCGTTGTCACGAAACCACAGCACCATATTGATTTTATCGCGATTCGATGCTAAAAGCGGGCAGTAAAGAGTGGCCTGATGGTCTTCGATTGCTTCCACGTCGGTGGTTTTGACTGCGGCAGTGTGTATTGATGACAAGTGCAGGCGAAGCGGAAAGAAGAGATAAAGAAAGTGAAATGCGATATTGTCAAATAAATAATTTAGAACATTCCCAGCACGAATCGAGCATTATATTTTATGCATATACTGTGCTAAATCTAGCGATTACTTGAAGCACAATAGTTTGCTTTATTAAGCTTTAACATAGCTATAGAAATTTCCTTTTTTGCCTCAGACGATTTTACGCCTAAATGTATGCAACACATTCTTTATTGGTTTTTGAATTGGAAAAGTGTTTTGGTATACTATAAGAAACAATATTAAATTCAGAAAAATATACTTAAAAAAAAATTGCATGTTCTTTCCCTAATGGCTAATCATTAGTTATGAAATGGATACATCAGATGTTATGTATGAGTCAAAAATAAAAAAACAAATCATAACAGATTCTGCTGACACTGAACCTTCGCTGCTTTATTCAAGCCTCACCCTCCCCATTACAAATTCGAGCCTTAAGCAATCGAAAATATGCGTCGTGCTTCACGGTTCGATGCAAACCAACCTTCCAAGCCCTCCAAGAGGTGATGGAATACGAGCATTACAGAGCATTAAATTTTATACGCCACTATAAAACGTTTCCGGTTGGTTTTGTGTGTAGCAACCAAAAAAAAAACGGAACACTCACACACACATACACACACAAACCCACACCAATGATGTATAAGGATTTGCAGAATTTTCACTTCCCCCCCCCCCCGCCCCCCTCCTCAATGGAGTATCCTATTCCAGAGTCAAAAACAGGCCGAAATGAGATGGGATGTGTAAAGTGTAAATAAAGAAACAAGTAAAACCACTTTGCCGACTCCGTGTCCTTGGGCGTGTGGGATGGGGAAAGACCAGCCCCGGGACAGGTTACACGGGTGCTTACGGCTCTAAATGGTTCTTCACTCCCACAATCTCAGACATTCCGCCCGCCCGCGGTACATCTCTCACTGTTATTGCACATCAGACGTTTTGTGAGACGTTTAGCGTTCCTTCGCTAAAGTCTCAAAGGCAACGTCAAAACGCCACCCTCGCCGCGTGCGGTGCTCACCAGATTGACTTTGGGGTCGTAATCTTCTCCCTCCCCCCCCCCCCCCCCCCCCCCCCCCGAGCCAGTCTACTGCGAGCGAAGAGGAAGAAAACCCTCCATGAAGCATGAATATAGAAATATCACAGCTTTATAGGCAAAGCGGGCAGACGGTTTAGTGGTCATTCCGCGATGTCGGCTGGGATCGTTGGACGGGGCCGCATTCGAGCCGAACACAAATCCCCCTCGGATGGGTGTTGGAGCATGATTTTTCAATTTAATAGGGGTCGTTTGCCGCGGGGGAAAGTGTTTTTTTTGGCCCTTTTATGTGCCTGCTGTGTTGGGATGCATTTGACGGTGTTGTTAAACTTTACTCGACATTGCATAAGCACAGGCGGATTGACCTTTTTTGATCAGAAAGCGATTCATTTTTCTCCGTTCGTGCATTTCTTCCACACCCGCGTTGGCTGAGTAAAGCATGTTCTTTTGTCTTGCTAAATAACAATTAGCTATCGAATAATTCATCTCATTTCTTTAAAGCAACTTCGTGTCCTGCGAGCGGTAAACTGTCACGAGCACGGGTTCCAGTGAATTGCAATTTAATTTACTTCCACTGCCGTCATCCTCCGGGACACTCACACCAGCGACGACCACACTGTAGCAATTGTTCGTATTCATTTGTCGTCGGGAAACGGCGAGAAAATTCGTTCCGTCCGGTTCAGCCGCATACGACCCCGGGGGCAGTTTCTGCCGAGCGAACGGATGACGAGTGGCAGCAGCTTCTGCTGCCGCGAACGTCAAGGAAAAATGTAGACTCCACCCGGTGTGCGCTTCTCTCGTTGGGATTTGGTTGGTTTTAATTTAATTTTTTACAGCCGCAAACCGAATTTTCGTTTCGGCCTAGTCTAGCGTCCCACGGTTATACGGGCGGAGTTTATAGAGCGAGAGACGAACCTTTGTCCGTCCGTTCGTTCGTTGGTTCCGTTCGAAAGAAAGCTTAGGGCAATCTTTGGAGTTGTCTTAGCATTTCGTTCGGATAGTCACAAAAGGTTATGCAACGTACCGCTTCGTGGTACAATTTGTGCAATATTGTAGATGATTTTCTACCCTCAAGATTACAACGAGACCGGCGTTGCGTCGATTTATCGAAAACACGAAAACCACCGTCATCACGGTTCGATAAGCGTTTGAGCTGGTTTCATGATAAGTTTAAGTGTTTTTATGCCTCGCTGGATACGACTGCTCGCGGTGAGCGTAACGAATGGATCAGGGATTTAATTAAAATCTTCTTTCCTGGATTTGGCCGTGGATGATACGAAAAAAGGAATCGAATAAAGCACACTCTCACCGTTCAAATTCACCTCACCATCATTTAGTTACGCTTCTGCTTCTTATTAAACACTCAAAAAGTTACGCGATGCGGGTTTGATCGTTCATCACGGCCACCATACGTGTTGTAAGCGGCCAATACAAAAGAAAACAATTTAATTAAATCTGATCGTACGCCGGTGTTTCGGTCGTCTGTTTGATGTTGTGTTTCTTCGAAAAACGCAAATAAAATACACCTCTGTAAAGAATTGCGAACGGCACACACACATGCTTCAAAGGAAGATTTTATTGTGAGAGTGAAAACTTGATTTGAGTGAAGTGATTTTGATTAAAATTTCTCACGCATGAGGGTGTGCTGGGAAAGGAGAAAGTGTTCACTATCATTTAATTGTTTGTATGAAACTAACTAGCTAATTCATCCTTAAACGTTTTTGCCGTGTTCCGAGCTGTAACCTTCACAAAGCTTCACAAAGTTTAACCGTGTTAGCTACCTACACATCCACCTAAAACCGGCATGTTCCTACGCAAGGAGCAATAGAGAGTAAAACAAAAAGAACATAGAAACAAGAACCTGAGAGTCGCAGCCCGGCAAAAAATGAAAAATAAAACACACACTTAATCATCGGAGGCAGAAAGCCTTTGAAGTGAAGCCCCGCACAGTCTTTCCGCACACTTTGCCACGTTCGTGACGAGCCGTCGTGGTCTCAGTTCATTTTCTACCATGGTAACCTGGTTTTTGTCGCACATGGTCTTGTACCGCTGGCTGCGCACGAGTGACTCGATTCCCAGAGCTTACGAAGGGGAAAGACATTGTAAAAATGAGGTTCGGTTGTAATTACGGTGCAATTCGGTTGCAATGGGTGCTTTGAGATGAGGGGACGGAATAAACATGACGAGCTTCGTGCGAGTTCACTGGAGAAAAAAGGGACAAGGCGGAAAAAAAGAATAAGAACCAGGCCGTCTGAGACTTTATTAGATTGGAGAAGTTCATTACCATGGTTGCTAATTCGTATTAAAACATTTTTCTCGTTCGCAACTCACTTTTTCCATACACATCCACGGGATGCTGAACGATGCGAGGAATGTCGTTTTGCGCGGCGTGAGAACATGAATTTGTTTCGCTTCTGCCACAATCGTACGACAAGTGGAGTGAAGGATTAAAAGTGAGCCATTTACGTGACATTTCTTTAAGAATCACGATCCGTGGGATGTGGACAGTTGTAAGTGTGTAGCATTAAAATTGTGTAAAAATGGGAAGACGTGTTTTTTTTCAAAGGATTACAAAGGAATTAGGAATTTTATACATAACTGGAATGTTTTTTTCGATTTAATATGTTACTTTTTATGGTCTAAATTTAAAGTTTTCAGAGATGAAATAAAAAATATTTTTAAAATTAACACTTTTCCGAATTTGTCTACGCTTTTTGAAAATTTTATTTAAATATTTATTGGTTTGCTTGCTTAAACAGAACTGATGTATATTCTTTACTGACTTTTTCCTTACTTGTGACTGGAGTTTATTAAAGTGATTTATTATTTTGAGCTTTTATCAATTTTTTATCATATTTCATCTGCCACTTCATATTAAACTTGATGTAGTGATAACAAAAATATGAAGTTCTTCCATTCGAAAAACAGTTGCTCTCTTCCAGCAAGATAAACATCGCTGCCACGCTGTCAAAACGGTCGATCCGTAATAATTCTATCGTACCGCTCGGCTCGGCACGGCTCGGTGTACTTACCAAAGTTTTCCTTCTCATTGCGCGGATGCGACCAGACAGTCCTAACGTGCGAACACAGATGCAGCAGTAGCAGCAAAAGAAAGCAAGCGAACGACAGAGAAGGGCGGCCGGGGAAGGATGCGAAGAAACGGTTGACCACCGCTGATGGCCGGCGACACAAGAAAAGATGCTGATGATGATGGTGATGGTGATGGTGGCGATTGCGATGATGACGGTGATGGGTTGCTCCTGTTCGGTTCGGGTTCGTGTGCGAAACGTTGAGTGATACCGTTGCAGGATGTTGCTGAACATCGCACGCCGGTCGATTAATGGTCATTGTTGGCGCGCTCAGTCATGTTTGCGTTCGTCCTGCAGTCGGTTCAGCATGCATTTCGTCGGTTTGCGCGTTGCGGGTGGAAGGAGCGCGGGCACGAGTGCATGCGAAGCTCGTCGTTTTTGCACCCACACTGGGACCGCTGATTTACGTGCATTTTATTACGTTTATCCTAAATGATCGTTGAGCGGAATGGTGAACAATTTCGAACACTATCTACGTGCGCGGTAACACTCGTCGCTCGTCAGCTGGACAGTAGCTCTAGGACAAATGAATTCAGTTTCCGACTGTTGCCCTTCACTCGTGCTAAGAAACAGCTACACTGGGGCTATTAAACACTCTTGGCATAGCTCTTTACTCACTTTGCATTTTTATCCTAAATATTCACAAAAAAATCAATCAATATTTTGCTACGAAAAACACATCACACAGTGTAACACTTTCCTTAACGAAAGAAAAGAAGACAAAAAAAAACACAATCTCATCGTAATATTTGTTAAAGCCTTCTAGCTCTCCCATAAAACAACACTCAACACCACCGCCACGATCTCGCCTTATCTCGTGCCGCAATTTTCCAGCTGTTTGCTTCTCATCCCAGCAGGCGGTGCGGGACCGTGCGCGGTGACGTGTTTTGTTTAGCGATTTTTCCACTGAACGTGCCTTCACCGGCGGAGTCTCGGCGGAGCGGACGTTTGTTTCACAGAAATTTTCCGTGCATTTTCCGAAATGCCAACAGCAGCCAACATTTCACACACATGCGTGCGCGCACATACATCGGCACCGGTACACTCACATGAAAACACACACACTCAAACACGCAAACGGCGAGGCTCTGTTTTCCCACAGAGTTTGATGAATATTTCATTCCTTTGTACCGCGCCGGAGGAGTTTCCACGTGCTGTAAAAAATGGAAAATGTGAAAGCCGACGTTAATTTTCGTGAAAAAGGTTTGATGTGAGGGTGATTTAACGAATGCGGGGAATAGCACGAAGGACGTTTATGAGGAGAACTACAGCAGTTCAATTTGTGCGTTTGATTTGCTTGAAAGAAAATTACTTAAGCAATATTTCATCATAATTTCTGGAAAAGATGAAAATGCCTATCGGATCTCTTGTTAAACGTTTTCCTACTTCAATGAATCTCAAGTATGCCCCAGTTTCCTTGGTAACCGACACCACCATCCACAATCCAGTAAACATTGATTAGACAAACTTGGAGCCAAGGATAACCGTATCGAAACCGCACGATACATCCCGAGGCTTTGCGAAGATCAACACACGAAGTGTGGTGCTACCCGAGGCACCACGATACCATTTACACGTGACTTCATTCCGATAAATGGCCTCGATCGCTACCCACCCGCCGCTCTGTATGTTTATGCAAATGTAATCAGCCCGACGACATTAGGCGCCCTAATGGGAAGCGAAAATGTCACTGAAAAATAATAATCGATTAATGGCGAACGGCGAATTTTCGTTGCTTTCGCTTGGGAGGATGAGATGTAAAGTGAGGAAGGAAATTTATTTGCCTGGTGAGAACGAACACAAGCAATTTGGTTGTTGGGTGTTAACGAGCAGAATATATCCCCTGTGATAAACGATTCAGCGCGTCCTTTTAAGTGGTAGATTAAACTAGACTAGAGATTTATGTGCGTTGCTGAATTAACCGTTTGTTAATATAATTTTAAATAAGCCATCTCCCTTTTAAGATAAGCGACGAAGCCTGGAAGATTGAGCGTGAGCGGTAATACTAAATTGTGAGGGTAATATTGTATTTATTTAAACTAAATAAAACACGCCTAAAAGTATGCAAAGTGGAGAATTTCTTTGTTATACGGGTGAATCGATGTTTTGTTTTTTAATTCATAACAATAACAGCAATAACAATAATTCTTGGGATCAAGAAAAATACATCTTAATTCCAGCGAATGCAACTTTCCTTAAAAACTTCAAGGTACAATCTCCTGCTGTACGCAGGTGGAAAACTGAGCGACGTCTGACAAATGTTGACATTTTCCGCCTTCGTAATCAATATTGCTTTTATTACGATACTAGGTTGATGCCCTCCGTAACAAGCACCGGAATCACGAATGTCCTGCAGGTGAACAACATCCCACGCGTCGTACGTAAGTTCAAACAAGCTTTTAATCAAACCGCTGCCAACTTGTTATCCAACTGGATCGCTCCAAAGGAAGAGCAAGGCAAAGCATGTTACATGAAGCAGAAGTCCTTATTACTCGCAGTTATTATTTTGAAGTATTCCCTATCAGTTCGGAAAGGAGTTGCCAGCGAAATGAGGAGAGCAAAACGAAAAACGAAGGGAAAAAAGTGCGTTGAAATAAAGACATCATCCACCGGATAGCAGGTTCCAACGAGGGGTGGTTTTCCACCGTCGGTTGTTATTCTTTTCGTTGGGTTTCTTCTCCCTTCGGTGGAGTTTTCACCACTAAGGGAAAGTATATGCGGTGGAGAAGACGGCAAGATAAACAGCAAGTAATACACGAAAGCATGTCAGGAAATATTTATGCACGGTGAAGTACCCGAGCCTCCCGGGTAACTTGGAGCGGCAAGTTCGACCGTGACTGCCATGGGTTAGCACGATCGTACGGTTTCGCAGCACCGTATACTGATTGCTTTGTTTATGAGATGGAGAAAAAAATGGTAGCAATATGGGTAATCTAAAGCGCACGAGTGATTCATTGGCAAAAGGATAGTCAAATAATGCCAAGTTCGTTACGCAGTTCGTCAACGAGTGAGTCTAAATCAACTTGTATAGAAAGGCAAAAAAGTGAGTTGTTCATCGTGAAGAATGAAGAAGGAAGAAAGTTTCTGTCGGAAGCACGTCCTGTATACATAATTTTCTATTTCAAACAAACAATATCATTCTGTTCCAGCGTCTACCAAATCTCAAATTCATTTCAAAAATACAAAACTAGACTTTGCAGGAACTAAATTGGAAAAATTTGCTGTGTGTTTAAGAGCGAACAGCTGCCATCACTTATTAAACATTGCATGCGAAACGCTACTATTCCTTCCTTCCTCGACAAACGATAGTTATTTGATTCGACATAAACGGCATTTTATTGACCGAAGCCTCCGTGACACGCCACAGACAAGTCAAAACAATATTTGCAACCTTGCTAATGCAAAGCAATAAATATGGTAAAACAATCACTGCAGATAAGTCATTAGCATAAAAATGTACCATAAAGATGTAATGGGAGTGTAATCTTGCTTTACGATTATCTAATGACTTTTCGTGTCCGCCCGAAAGCCCTTCGGCAACACGCGGAATCTATTTGTGGTCGCTCCGGAATATTGATTTTGTTTGGCGTGTTTGGTCGTGGCGCGTGGTGTTTTTATTCGATTTTTTTTCTGTGTTTCTTTTATGATGGTCATCATAGTCAGCCATGGTATAGTAATCTTTCGCATCTGATCCAGGAGTATGGAGTAACGTTCACACACGGGCACGGGTGCTGTTGGTGACGAAAATAAAACTATGACCTGGGTCAAACGTCATTTGATGGGGATGATGATGATGATGACGGTGGCCATTTGCTACACCACCATGGCTCAGTGACTTTAAAGGCCTACCGGTCTGCCTTTGATAAACGAACCGGCGACAACACCTGGCGCCCGTAGCTTAAAGCCTTACAGCCTGCGCCAGTTCCGAAAGCACCACAGCCACAGCCATGCGTTCTTCTTGCGGATATAATTCGGCTCGGGACCGAAAATAAATCACAAACACGCAAGCTGAATTATTAGCGTGCTTGTGTTTTTCGATCATTCGTTTGCGCTGGCATTTCTTACCGCACCTCGTTCGCCTTCTCCCGCTCGTTGGCGGGAGAGCAGTACCTTTTGCTAACGGAAAGTTTTTCACCACTGCAGCGCTCGTTCGGCTCGGGTCAACTTTTCATCGCGAACGTAAGGAACATAACAAATCGTGTAATTTGCATAACTACCGATCGTGTACGCCTGCAACACAGTGTAGTTGATTACGAATTTTTGTAAGCGTGCAGAAGGGGAAAAAGTGACGGTTTTGATTTGACTAATGAGTACAGCAACGTGAAAGAAGCAGCAAAATTTTGTTACTATAAAAATTCAGCTTAAAAGTATGCAATCAGAGTTTATTTCACAATCATTTTCAGTTTGATTTATGGCTTAAAATGGTTGCCAAAAAATAAATATATTTCTATAGACCATTGCCATTCGTTGCACAGTCTGTTTGCACAGAAACGCCTGCTGCATTTTGTTTCACAGGAAGTAGGCTATAATTTGAAGCCGCACGTTCCTCTCACGCCGGCACGAATGTAGTTTATAAGCCCTCGTCCAGTGACTGAATTAGCGCGGGCGGAACACTAGCACCCGAAAAACCATCTACTCATGATGGTATTTATCGTTTCATCTAGATTTATTGTGCGAATGTTAAATTGCTTCCTGCAGCTGAGACCGAAGCGGAACAATAGTTTCGGACCGTTCTCGAACAGGTACGCTGTTCAAACGAAGGAGGCTAGCAGAACATGTTTAGGCGAATGCCGTAAGGACCTCCCACGTGTTGGCCCCAAAAACTAGCTACATAAATCAAATTGTATTCTCATGCTACCATTATCCTCTTAGAACGCATCCTGGGAGAATTTTAGTTGAGGAAAGTTATAATAGCCTCATCCTACTGTACAACCTGATTCCGGGGCAAGCAGACTTCAAAGTTTTAAAATGTATACGTGGGAGGATTGTTTGCATTTGGGATAATCATACCGGAGAGGAGATGAGAAGGGCTCCAGCATTACACTTTTGATCTAGCACATGCTAATAAGTATGCCATGAAAATGAAAATTTATTTTCTGAAATATTAGTACTATTTAAATTGGCTTCATCAATTTATTGTAAAATATTATCAAACTCCAGTAAATTTCACAAAGGCGACAATCGATATGCTACTTGAAATTAATTCAAACACCTGTTTTCCACGCTGAACCACATGCTTTCCTGCATGTTCGTGACCAAACCGGGCAGCTTTTATCGTGATACCGAGCGCACGAAATCTTCGAAACGGATTAAATTATCCCCCTCCGTTCAAAGATAAACCTACGGCGTACAAAACGGCGGTTAATGTAAGGCACCCATGAACAACCCACAGCTTTTCAACGGTTTTCCGCTTCGTTTTCCACCATCAAAGGTATCCCCGGCGAGTGAACGAGTCGTAAGGTGTGACCCATAATAAGGGTCGGATTTTGGAGCCCCGAAGAAGTTGCCAGCAGACAATAAAAAGCTGATGGAAAATTAGACACCAAGCACACTCTCGTGCGGTTGGGTTTTTATGTGTCACTTTGAGAACAAGATGTTCTTTTCAACATGAATTTAAATTTGCACAAAGAACGTTATGGCGATTAATTTACAAAGGTTTAAAAAATGTGTAATATTCAGCAATGAAATGAGTTTCTTATACGTTTAAAAGAACTTTTAACGGACTATTCTCCTACTTTTATGCCGGTAAAGAGCTCAATTCTCCTGTTAATAGGGAGCGTTCATAATTAAGTTCAACCTTCCTTCATGGTGAGTTTACGCAGGTTAAAGAAAAAAAAATGAAAGGTCAAGGCCAGGCCACTGCGGCACAGTCACCGATAAAAAATAGACATTTATACCAATGTAAGCCATTGTAGTCATAAAATAAACAAATATATCGTCAACTGAATTTGTTTTAAGGAAGCATTTCAAAAAACGCTACTAAGTCTTAACCTAATAATTGTGATCGTGTATCATTAGTGCAAGGTACATTTTCCTAAATTGTCCAAGAATAACTTACATCAACACCTCCACTTAGTCGACGACTCGTATCCTTTTTTCGATTTCTAGAGCCGCTCATGGATTAACTTTCTCGCACACAAACACTTCCACCCCTCGAAAACCCCCGAACACAGCACTCACATTAAACTCAATATGCACCAGGTGCTCTTCCGCTGGCAGGGGTACGAATCATTTTCCGTGATGAATGAGCCGTCTTGTCGTCGAATCACCGTACGCTTGCTGATGATTTATCGTGATTATCGATAATCTTTCGCCTTTCGCCGCTCACACACGGCCAACACGCCACCACACTTTCACCGAAAGCTACCAGACACACACATATACAGAGCCCGCACAACGCTCGTGCACTTTATCATTTTCTCACACAGTCGGTGAATTCTCGAGGAATAACTCTTTTCGCGGTTGCCGAAAGATTTCTTTCGCTCGCAAGTAACGCATAACATAAACAGCCAACCAACACGCCCGAGCTCACGAGTGTTTAACCGTCTCACCACCACCACCACCGCCGGTGATCGTAGTGAACCGTGAACCGAAAGGAATTTCCATACCGAAGTGGATTATGCTACGTCCTCCAGGCGCTTCAGGCTGCCATCCTCCCGACCAACGTTCAGTGTTTGAGCGACGTTTTGCGGCGACGAATAATTCTTCACATTTCTCCGCGATTATCCTTCATCGCTTCATCGCACCATCCAAACATCGCGTAATCCTTTGCGCAAATTGAGGTCACCCGTGCCGCGAAGAAACGTGTGAGAGAGTAGGAACTGAACAGCAAAAAAGGACACAGAAATGTTTCCACTACCGCACTATTCCACTAATTTGTCGCTGCCATTGACGGTTAATGACGTACGTGGCTGAAGTGTCACACAGTGTTATCCTTTTTTGTTACCCGTTCGCTTTTTTTTTGTTCTCCTCTGCTGTTGGTGTGATTGTAGCTACTGTTCAGCGAGTAAAACCAGAGTGGAATTCGGTAGGCGATGCCACCGTCGCTTAACCGAACCAACCGACAACGCTGAAGTATCCTTTCGGACTGATTGCAGGCTGCGAACAAATCGTCCTGAGAACGGGCTCGTTGCTCTGCTCCGTTCGTTGCTCTCAGTGTCTTTCTCGAGGAACGTTCATCGATCTCATGAACATACGAACTAGCCGGACTCGTGCACGGACCAGTTTCGTCGATTATTTTGATATATTCATTCTCCAGTGACCGACCAAACAGAGTTCATTCTCATCGTGAGAAGAACAGGTAACAGAGCCTAGGTTTTTACACATAAAAATAAACAAACAAATGGGATTTGAGAAGCAAAAATCTCTCACAAATATTTTTAAAAACAATAATGAATCGTGTTCAAAAACCAAACTGTGTTTTATTAAACGGAAAATAGCGGCCAGACGACATAATTGGAACACATTTAAGTTATGCATTAATAATGAGCTCCGTCTACGATATCTACTTCGAGCAGCATTCTGCTTGAAAATGTGTTTTTATTACTTTACTTTGCTCATCAAACCCTTCAAGGGCTGACGTACTTCTACGAACATGTTTCATCAGCAACAAAAAGAGCAAACTAAACACTGAAGCAGCCTCTAATATCTTCTGCTTCAACGCAACACAGACTAATCAGTCCCACCAGCAATTGTAGCATGAAATTGCTTTTCGATGTTTTTTGGGCCGTTTATGTTACAGTTTCGCCAGAAGAAATGCAACGTTCGTTAACAAGGTAAGGGCAGGCCGAATCGTCAGTTCAACAGGCACCAGTACAGGGGCCCTTGCAGCCGGGAGTGGGTTGAATTTTCCGTTCGGAGAATTTTGTTTACTCAATTTTCTAATTTTTTTTATCGAGCGCTTGGCTTTGTCAAGGCCGAAAAGGCATGCTGAGGCATCGGTTGTTTGTGCAACACACACAAACCGTGATAAAATTGTGAAGATTTTACGAAGGATGCATTAGCCAACCGGTAAGTGTTTAACTCGAATGTTTCAATGTTTCAATATTAATATTTTTTTTAAATTTTGGCCTAAATATCTCACCGACACAGTACATCGCAATGTTACTATATTTTATATTTAATTTAGAGTTCATTCCATCAGGCTCATCAGAAAATAGGCTCATCAAATGAAAATGGCTGTTGAACCAGATTTAATTTAATTTTTTAAAGCATTTTTTCACCATGACAAATGCTTCCAGTACATTCAGTGATCGTAAAACTGCACGAAACGAAATATTGTACGAATATAAAGAACTTAGCGCGTGAGGTAGAACGTGGGTTAGACATAAAATGTATTGTATTGAAAAAAACAACTGTTTCCATTGCACTAATAAGTCTTATTATTTGCACCGGCCAATTAACTTTCCCGAACGTATCGGCTTAATTTACATTTCTCTGTTAACATTTAAACGTCAAACACTGGGCTACTTCGATCCTAATCACCATGGTGGCAGCCCACGATGTCTGCTGTATATAATTAACATAATTCCTTTGAAAATTAGGCGTATCGGTAGACTAGGATCTTTGGCGCAGCGGAAACTGGCACGTATTCACCGCGGTTTCCACCTGTTGGACCTCGATTAGCATAATCTCAAGCAGCTGCGAATCTTGAAACGTTTTCCAGCCTATAGTTGAATGATTAACATTGTAAGATTCGCTACGATTTTTTACTTTTTTATCATAAATAATAATTTCTTTTTGTTTAAATTTTCAGATACGCAATATGATATATTTTCAATATGTTTTATAGCGGCTGCCAACCCTCAATGTGAGGTTTTATCGAGTTTTTCTATAGTGATCTTCGTTTAACTTTGTTACTTTTTCCGTATTGATTAAAATTCATCACCAACTTATCTCGCAATTACTAACCCAACTTATAATCACCGCATATTCCCAATCATGCCGCTAATTTAATTATGTTTCAATTAGGCTGTGAAATTATGTGCACGTTTTACACACGCCATTATTGTGAAATTCGAGTCGTGTGTGCCAGCAAACAAACCCCGCCAGGATCACCGTCGATCGATCTGCCCCACGGAAACGTCCGCTTACGTTCGTCAGATCAGCGCATTAAAATTTACTACGCTGCTCAACCGCGGCCGGCACCATTTGTCTCCATCACCGAACACACCAAACACGGGGAGATGCCGAGATCGTCCGTACGGCATCACCCATCAAACTCTGCCCGGCGTTGGGTGAGGGTTTTCAATTTATGTAAATTTCATGTTCACTAATTGAGTTGGTAGTGCTTTAGTTTTCGACTCGGTTTTCGCGCACAGTTTTCACCGGATGGTCGTCCCCGCCAACGGTGGGAGATCAACGTATGCACTCACACTCACGCCACGTGATTATGTACTTGTTCAGCAGCTGACTAAATGACAACCGGGCAGTAGTTCGGCACAGTTTCGCGCCGAGTTTGTTTGAGTGAGTGTTTTGCATAAAATATTGAAACGGCATACAACCAACATCGATGGTGGCATCGGTTCTGTTTGCTGGTGTGACAGGAGTAAAAATGAGCATCGAGATAGAAGCGATGGCTATCGTGCTTTCTGATGCATTATGTTTTGAACTCATCATTTTAAGCTAACGTGATGTGACTGAAGTAAACAATGTATTGAAAACTTATTCTAGAACCAGGGAACAACAAGTACCATAACTTTCTTGTTCCGTGTCAGCAAAGCTTTTGAATTTATTTAAATAAAGAAAACCATACACAAAGCTCAAGAAAAGCTCTCAACTTGAATTCAAACAATAGATGACAAATCATCGTACCATGTTTGAAAGTTTAGATATGGTCAAATAATTCACGGTCCGCCAATGTCTGGATCCGGTTTGCTTTGTTTCACTTCCTTCTTGCTGGAGGGTAAGGAGAAACGGACGGACCGCGAGACTTTCAATTGAGTTTTGCTGTCAACATGGGTGAATGACTGGATTTGTAGAATACCTTATATCATATTTTATTATCCAAAAAACTTAGTTGTTCCAAATATAGTAGTACCAAGTATTAAATAGTACAAAACTAGAAATATTAAATTTCACATTTCAGTCTGCATGCTCGGTTCATCGGAAATCAAATCATGCACCATCATTCGATGCTCCAGTCTTTCATACGTAAAGCACCCTTTCCAGGCATAAAAAGTAACCCATAAATTATCGACCGACGGAAGGTGATTGAGAATTGCCCCTTGAAACGGGATACACCACTTTCTCTTACAAGCCGAACCCGAGCGAGCCTACTGCGATCTAGTTTTTTTTTGTTCTCCACCCTCCCGACCATAGTTTTAGTTCAAAAACCCGAAAACTTTCAAAATGCAAACCCTTTTTTGCGCCTCACTTTGCTGGCCCAGACAATCGGACCACTTTCCGTGCGCCAATAGACTAAGCAAAAACACCTTTCTCAATTTACTTTCAGCTGCCGGGACAGCTTTTTTTTATCTTCCACGGCTTTCAATTTTTGTTTCATTTTCGTTCCGTTCTACAAAGTGCTTCCGTGTGTTCGGTTTCGCTTGTCTAGCTGCTGACCTGGGAAGGCGCGCAGAAATTGAATCCCAATTCAACTCATCCTCTTCCGGGACCTGTTGATTGCAGGGCAGAGTGGTAGTAGAGGACATTCGATGAAAGGATCTTAAAGATTGGTTCGTTCGAATGTATTTCGAAGAAGATTATTTCATCCTGGATTCTTCATTATAAATAGGATGCATTGATTTCCTTGAAAAAAACTTGCCTCCTTGTTACTTTACTTGAGATAGAACATAAATCCATTCAAACAAGTAAATAAATAACAAGTTTTTGGCCCACTTTTGATGATGAAGAAACGTTATGTAGTTTTCATAAATATTTGTAACAATAAATACTACAAAAGTCAGACAAACAAACAATTGAGCAATTTAATGTCATTTTTAAAAACTTCTTCCAGTTCCGACCGAATCAATCAACTGATATCATCATCTTCTTTTTTTTCCCGACCACAGCTGTCAAACAAGCGGTTGACACGAACGATAGGCAGTGTGAAAGATGATCTCTCTCCATCAATCTTTTCGCTCACTTCACGTTCACTTCACTACCAAAACCCTCCCATTCTTCCCATCTCACTAGCACCAACCGCCGACTGGGTATTATTTTATTTCCCGTAACTGAGCGGCTTCTAAGAGGGGGAGAGAATAAAAAACGACGTGACTTACTACACTTACACTTATCCGATCGCTTTCATGTGAGGAAAAAAGTGCCCAATGGCTGCGTGGTTGCTGTTATTACAAATGATGCGAAATAATGATGTGCGCGCGCGTAACAATAAACAAGCGTACATACACACGACGGCAGGGAAGGCAAGAAAGTGCCACCGTGTGTGTACGGAAAAAAAGTTGCACAAACAATACGAGCGCACAATCTGGCGCTAAATCGTTTGCTGCCTTTCTTCATGAAATATGGATGAAAATGATGGATGAGTTTTCGAAGCAAACAAACAAACGTTTAGTGGAACTTAGTGGAATTTCCTCCAAATTGGGGATGCTGTTGTTTAGCTGAGACCGGCAGTTGTACTTTTACTTTATGTACACTTAACAATTATTTTGATTTAGTTCGATTTCGAATCAGTTTTTAAATCCAACAATCCACTAAACAGTGGAGCACCAGTCTATGCCAAAAAATATGGGTTTCATGCTCACAGATTATTCGTTCGATTTAGCAAGACTATGAAACTAAATAACTCCTTGAGAATTTAATTATTTTTATAATGTAATCGCCATCAATACCAATTTATTGGTAGATCATGCATTTCAATCTCATGGAAAAAATCGCGATTAAAAATTCTTTAGCACCAGCAATCCGATTAATTACATTTATTTCGTAATTCGATTTGTTTCATTAAAACCGTAACTCTTATAACACATTCCTCGGGATGGTGGTAATAATATTAAAAATCTTTTCTCCAATTCAACAATAAATAGCTTTCGTCTCATGTTTCTCACCCGCTCCACTCGCCAACATGAAACACTAATTAAAAAACACAAACGTAATGCAAAACCCACTCCCGGAGCCAGCGAACCATTTCCATTCCGCCTGATCGCATTGATGTCATCACAATGTTTTCCGCTTCCATCCTTCGCGCCGAAATGCTAATGAACGCCGGTGTCCAAATGGTCCATCCCTTTTGCCGGTCTCACAACCCTTCTCGGATCGTGGAAATAGGGTAGGAATTTTAAAATTTATACGTATCATTTTATCTCTGCCCACGGGTGGAATTGTTTTTCGCTTCAGCCCTAGCTCTTTTGTGCTGCCATTTACCATTTGTGCGCTTTCACACCGCCGGTTGCATATTTTGCTCGCACAAATAATCCTTCTAGCTTATTTTGGATGGCGAATAAACCAACACACAAAAAAATAACCAGCCCAAGCGAGTGTTTCTGTGCTGTGCGCAGTATTGTTATCCTTTCTTCACGCGGTGCAGATGCGTAACCTGTTTGCCGCTTTATTTCTCTTAGCGGGAGTTTATTTTACTGCCCATTTCCTCACACACACGTACACGAACACGAACACGCACACTCACAGCACACACATATGTTGAACCTTTTCGGCGTGTCGGAATGAGTTATTTGTGCCGAACAATACCCACACACGGCCATGAGGTAAAAAGTTAAGCTTCAACAAATTCAACTCGCATGCTGTAAGTCGAACCGTCGGTATGGCATTTCGCACCGACAATTCGGCTTCAATTTGCTGTGTCTTTGTGTCTTTGGTTTTTTTTCTGCACCAGGGGGGATAGAGTGGGGTGCTGCCGCATGCCTCGGAACTCGTTCAATATTTCACCGATTATCACCGAGCGATTAAGCTCCGCGCTTTGATGGTGAATAATTTACGCACGCAGCTTGTGGTGAGCCCGGTGAGAAATGCGAGGCGGGTCGAATATCGAGCGAAATTGTTTTTCGCACATTCCCGACGCCTGTCAATGCAGGAGAAAAAAAACTGCAGAAGCGTAGTAAATTCAATTTGCGTTCCATCGCTCGAATCAACACGACCATGATCGTCTGAAGCGGGTTTGTGTGTTATATTTAATTTATTTTTTCACGCACACTGACACGAAGATTTTGGTATCAACATAACACTGTAACTAACGCATCATCGCCTACCTTTCCTGTATCACACTTATTAATTATCCTTCAACACCTGATATCCTTTCCTTGTAGCGACACCGTCTACTTTGATAGCAATCACGTCTAATTGCTATGAAATTGTCCTTCTTTTGTTCGCTCCTCTCGGGGCAGAGTTCACAATGACACCGTTTCACTGGAAAGCACAGCTCGTTCCGAGAAAGTTTCTTTGATGTTGTTCATGTTCAACAATCGGAAGAAAAATATATTTCAGCGTTAGGGTGATTGGGTGAATTAAGAAAGATAAAAAAGATTTTTTTCCTACAATAATGAAAAGTAAGGTCTCTCATGGACCTCTCACTTTATTGCGTTGTTAGACTGTGCTGCCCCTTTTTCTCTGATAAATTTTAAATTTTACATTTAAAATTAAATTTTATTGTATTGCAAAGTATTTTTCCTTACACTATGACTTTTGCTACGTGATAATACATCAATTATCTAAATTGAAAAAATCTTCTACAACGATTTGAACGACGATCTGCATCGCTTCAGTCGACACCCTGTCCCCAGCGTTTGCGTTTAATCCTTTCGAGTTCATATTAAAAGAAGCAATCACTTATCCGGATCCGAACGGGGCTCTAGCTGTTTCCATACGATGCATATATGAAGCGATAGCACCGTTCTCGTCCGCCGGATTCAACTGCCAAACGCACCTGCTTTGACTGATGACGCAAAAGTGTGCTTACTGCAAGCCGTTCGTTTACATTTTCGCACCACAGCACAGCATTCATCATCAATCTGAAAGTGGCATTTACCTCTAACGAGAGGGAAGCATAAGCTCGGGCAGCTTTACTCTCTACCGAGAAGAGTCATGACTTTGCTTATAAGCTCTCAAGCGAGGAGGTTATTGGCTTTGTTTTCATTTGGAAGCAATAAAGTCGTATTAAAAAACGGTTTTGTTTTTTGTTTGACAAAACAAAACAGTTCAGGGAAAGCAAATCTACAATTTCTTATATGAAATCCTAGCTTCTCTCCTTTCCGGAACCGTTTGACTTCCGAAATCCTCAACACCAAGACGTATAATCCGCCCAAAGAGTCTTACTTAAAATACAATAACATAAAACCATCCCATCTCGTTCCCGTGTGCAGTCTGCAGCACACACAATCCTACCGCATGCTGGACAACGCAACGAACCGATAAGCGTACCGGCTTTTAATTGACCACTGCAGCCCTGAGTCTCGCTCAGCTTAGAGTATTTTCTCGCCCCGGGTTGACCATAAACCTATCTATCTGGCATTGGCTTCTGCTGCTGCTGCTGCGGCTGAGGCGTATCTTCGTAGCCGGGTTCAATTTGGGACTGGAACGGCTATACTCAATCAGTTCTGGTATAACGAATCCCACCGGCAATGATTAAAAGTGCTCTAACCCTTACCGGCGAGCTTTTGCTCGCATTTGCCGCCATCGATTATCGGTCCCCCGGGTGGCATCTGGCTAGCTTTCTGGCTGCACCGATCGTGCTTAGAAGACGGCTTCGGATCGGAGCACCCCAAAAGAGGGACGAGCGAGGAGGAACGGCTCATAATCCAGTACATCATCCCTGAGCTCAATTTACGCACGGAAGTTATTTTCGATCGTCTGTTTTTCTGTGATATTGTTTCGGGCACAATTTATGACACCCAATGACGCCAAGGTGCTGCGGGCCGTTTCAACACGATCGTGCAGAAGTTAGCTGCAATTGCTCCCAGCTGGTACGGGTGAATACAGCCAATTGATTTGGTTTAATGCGTTCGGAATCGTTACCGGGGCGATAAACTGTGCTGTAGGAAATAAGGTGCGGAGAATTATAATTCTCACCAGATTTCACATTCAATTGGGAGCAGTTGCACCTTTAGGAAATATGTTTGCTAGCTGGCGAGCAATATTGGAACGGTGTCCGAAAAGAGGCTGAGAAATAATGATGTTCTCTGTATGAAAGAACCTCTTCTTGAGGGCAGTTCAAATAGTTTTTTCTCAAGAAATAATATAATTATGATTGTGTTAAACACAGCATACATTTAGGCGCAGACTCACACAAGGTTTAATGCTGTTGTAGCTGGAAAAATGGGGTTCGATTTTTTTAAATGATACAACATATACATTTAAAACTCTCTTGATTCAACAAGAACAAAAAAAATATATCAAAAAAACACGGATGCACGCTATGGAGAGCATAATTCGCTAACGTAAGCATACACACATCCAAGCAACGAAAAAACCTTTATCTCACATCTTCCCTAGCAACGAAACGGTTGCTACACAAGTACATTACATGCATTACCAACTGTTCAAACATTAAACTTACGCTGGCAATTCTTGCGTTTCCAATTGTTACCCCCTTGTGTTGGCATCGTTAGCCTTCTCCAAGTTCCTGTTTTTTTTTTTCGTTCGTGTGCGCCTGTTGTCTGTATTTCAATCGTTGCTGTGGTTGTTGTGGCAGCTGATGCATCCTCGGCAACCGGCTTCAACCGTGCTCGGCTTGAGAGTCCTCGGCTCGGCTTGGTGGCTGAGATTTCGGATTTTGAAGCATTGCTTGCCATGCATATCTTCTTCCCTGCTGCCACCGTGTACGCTGCTCCCGGAAACGGTGCAGCTGTTGTGGTGCAAATCTGAATGCGATTAAGGCAACGGAGTAGTAGCAGCAGCACCAGCACAAAATGACGCATAACATGCTGGGAAAAATTCAAAAGCAAGGCAACAGATTCACCAACATACACACACACACACACACAGTGATTTCGAGACCCCGTCCCAACTAAACTGGCAAATAAACTGGCTTACAGCAAAAATCGTTTCGTAATAAAGGAAGCAACAAATCGTACCCACCAGCTGGCAGCGGAAAAGGGGATGAATATTCAAAAAATGATGATGCAACATGAATAATGTTTGTGCATGCATTGCCTCGGGTACGGGCGTCAAATAAAAAACGAGCCTGACCTGCGGGTTAACTAAGAGCCAGGGATTGAATTTGTTTCATCCCGGATAGAGTGGTGTCATGAATAAGTAATGTACAGCGAAAAGCTTTAAGCTCATCTTGCTATGTAAATAAAACTTTAAATCTAACGATTGAAAAACCACAGAAGCCTAGACAGTGAATAACATTTATTAACAATGCGACCCTCATCAATAATTCCAACGCATGATAGAAAAAATCGAGCAAAGTATCAAATTATCATCCACTTAAAGTCATTTGAGCGAAATTCACCGTTGATAACGATCGCAAAATTGAATAAAATTGCCTCCCGCGCCGGGGAGACTCACTGTAATCAATCATGGTATAGGTGGCACAAAATGTTAAACCCCTCGCGACAGCCCACTTAGCCCCTCCGGAGGAATCCAATCAAAAAATCAAATCGATGCGAGAGAGCTCGGCTCATTTTGCAGCCACCAGGCGCCTCCATTGTCCGCAAACAAGAAACAAGAAGCTGATGTATTCGTCGGGACCGACTACAGTGCTGTTACGATTTCGAACCTGGGAAACCCTAAGCCGGTAACAACCGAACCGCTCGTGATCGTGAGCACGAACAGTGGATGATAAAACATAATTCTCCCGGGAGCTTCCGGTGAAAGCAGCACCGGTTGGTGTTAGATCGGAACTGGATTTGAATTCGGAGTAAACAGAAGTAAAATAGAAGTAAAAGAGAACGTGGGGAAAGCGGAAGAGAAGAGAGAGAGAGAGAGAGAGAGAGAGAGAGAGCGAAATAGGCTGCATCGAGTGTTATTGAAGCAAGTATCATAATCTATAAGCGTGTTTGTTCGGCATAAAGTATCTTTTATCCATATTTATTGCCGGTTATGTTCCGGTACGGGATTTATATGGCGCTGGTGGATCACAGCCGTTCTGATCTACCGCTTGTTGATATTTGCGTGCATGAGAACGTTCGTGCTTTTAGCTCTGAACATCCGTGAAAACGTGTCACGAACCGTTCATTCAATTTTATGACCATTTTCACTGCTGGCTAATTTAATCGATTTGAAGTTGTTTAATGCTCCGTTTTAAGTAATATATTTCGCCATTATTGTGTGGACATTATGAAATCTTTGCCGCTCGCAAAACGGTACTGTGTTTGTTTGTTTGCTTGCTTTTGACATCAAAATAAATGCTTTCAGCTTTCATTCTGCTCACATGAAAACGGATACGACTCAATGGTGACTGAAACCGATACCGGCTCGGATCTGTTTTCCCTCGCCGTGCCACCGAAGGCCAGACGCATTGTGTGACGATCGAATTTCGGATAGCACATTCCCCGTCTGAGTAATATGCCATCAGACAATAAAGTAATCTCTCGCATTTCAAATACGTCGCAACTGAGAACGAAAACACCCGCAAGAGAACCGAGATCAACCGCTGCCGGCACCGTTCACAGATTCCACCCAAAAACGATAATCTTCATCGCCACAATCGATTTCCCCGAAAGGGCACGACATCTACCGCCAGCCGAGCCGCATCCTATTATGTTTCGGTATGAACCATTTGCCTGATTGACACCAACACCCGAGCGCTCTCGCGTGCTCATGTTCGAACCATGAGGCACGGAAACATAATATTTCGTGTATCGGTGCGGCCGTCACCGCACGCAAACGGTTCCACGCGCGGTGGCGGAAAATGAACTCCCGGAAAAGTTGATTATCATTTCGGGCACACCAGCTGGCGAGGAAACGATGCATGAGCGCGTCCATTAACCGGCTCGTGCCGGCAAATGTCTACACCCTTCGAACGATACGGATGCCGCACGGTTCATCGTGCGGACCCGCAGGCCTATTCTAATTTATCCTTCTTGCAATCGCAATAGCCAAGCATAACAGCCACCACCCGGGATTCCCGGCGTGCATTATCTGGTGTACTCCTTGCGGAGTGTTTTAAACGATTCGAATCCGAGCTGATGCGCCGCATTTTTTGGGTGGAGGAGAAGGAATCCTTCTGCTCCGGACGCTGTCTGTCGCTCAACGTATGCGTAGACGAGTCGGAAAAGCAAACAATAAACAAAGACCACATACGCAAACCAGCCTCATGAAGTTCTGCAGCGCACGGAGCTGATGACCTGCATTCGGAGGCTGTGCGTTCGTTTCTTTTCTTTCCCTTTTTGTTTTGGTTGTTGGTTTGAAACGGGATGCCTACTCGGATGGATCGAAAGGAGTAGGCTACGCGTTGATAAACGGTAGCGCTATCAACCGGAATGTTAGCTTAGCTTCGAACCGCGTGGTCAACGCGTGGTCAACCGACCACCATCTGGCGCACGCACCGTACCGGTGGCATCGTACTGGATTTATGCAGACATTGGTAAAGCGTATGTCGAGACCATTAAGCCGTGGTTCGTGCCGTCGGAAGGTGCTTACGTGGTTGGGTTGAAATTCTTTGCACTACTGCTTACAAGAGTGATTTGTGGTATTAATTTTTGTCTCAATTTTACAATAGAATTGTTATTATCGAAAATTTTATATTTATGCCTCAAATTCTTCAGCGTTCAGTCAAATATCAGCCTCAAAGTATGCAATCAAAACACAATTACGTTTTTTGACTAATCATAGGATTAAATTGCTGGTTGGATTATTATATAAATAGAACAATTAAGTTACCCGTAAAACAGTATTAAGATAGACTGCCATTGTAGTATTTGATTTTTTTAACTTTCATTAGCTAATATTTTATCCCAGACCATTTTCATTTTCATTTTAGTTTCCATAAACTTTTGCTATCAACTAAACACCAATCACTTTCTCACTGCCAAGTTCTCGGAGCTTTTGTTGTTATAATTTATTAGAAAAATTAGGCTTCCGTCAATTGAGAAACGCTTTTTCTACGCTTTTGAAATAAGCTACACAATCATTAATAGTATAGCTAGTGATGGAAATATTAATGGTCCATATTGGCACCGCTCGTTCCTATAAAGACAGCTCAGAAAAGGTTTCCAGGCACGAATTGCTGTTCTAATTGATACGGTGCGAGTAAATCATCTCGAAAGGCAAAAGCGTCCCTCTCGGTAAAGTTTCATTTGAGGCAATTGAAAAGTTTGTACCAATCGGCGGGCGAAGATCGTAAATTAAATTGCCACTTAATAAATTTCGACTCCCTTTTACGAGGATGGCGGTCGGCCGCTTATTGCGCTTCTAATCCTTCGTGATGACCATCAATTACTCACCGCGTTCACGAGAAGTCGGGCAGGATTGGCGTGTGTATTGAATTCTGATCATTGTCGATGGTGGGTCGAACCAAACGAAGAGGGGACTATTGTTTCTAGGCGCTCTAATTAAAAGTTTTTCTAGCGCTCCGCTCGGTGGCACCGAGAGCGAAATGCTTCGAAGTGAAGTGTTTTACTTTTGGTTAAGCATTGAGTCTTCCACGGAAGAGGTACTCGAACAATAACTAGTATTGCATTTCGGGCTCAACTCTACATAACTATCTCAAATCTACAACCAAAATAACCAAATAAACTTCTTCAAAAATTCTTCTCTAATAGTATAAGCAGCAGCAGAATGCCCTTTGATTATCAGAATAAAGAAAATTCATCTCTCACCCATCCAACAATACACGCGCGAACTCCGCTTCTCCCGAAACTCACTCCAACTGTACGTACTGAAAGGCACACAGGAAAAAAACACAACTGTTGTGAAAACTGCGCCCGATGAAATGACCATTTACAGTCATTCGCTTCCTCGTTATACTTCACGAGTGTGCCAGCGGCAAAACTTCGCAATCAGTTTCAAGTCAATTACGGACACAGAAACTGGTGAACTCGGGGTTTTCGAGTGGCCAAACTTTGCGACCGTGTGCGAGTGAAGTTTGCGATCGTGGTTTGCACCGTCACTGGGTCAGCCACCCACTCGAAATGGACAACTTTTTGCGCGCTGCGCAATTGGCTTCATTTCCGACCATCAACACCATTTCTTAAGGGGGCATTATTTCTTAACTTTTGAACATTTTAACTCACTTATAAATCTGTAGCTTCCCGGTTGGAGATGGTTTTTTGTTCTTTGAAAATAAATTTTTGGCATTCTATTTGTTCACCTTTATAAGGATATATAAGGATAAGAATGATGGACATTTCTTCACGGATCTTCTAAAAATCATGGAAATTTATTTTATTATAGTCGTATGCTAGAAATATTCAGGAATAATCACGATATAAAATGAAAAAATAGATATTCTGAAAGAAAAAGTTAGTCGCTTATCCTTCGTCAAAAAAACTAAATTTGAATAGAACTTCATGAATATTTAATTCCGTTTTATGCAAACTGCCTCAAAAAATGATGGTATGATAGTTTCACAAACGCTTTCTCAACGCCTAGCGTTATGTTCGTTTAGGAAGTGTTAAGTTTAAACCCCAAAAAATAACCCACGTTAGCGTGAGAAGAAGAGGAGCACGACACAGAGAAAAAAAGGAAAAACATCATTTATTGCCGAATAAACGAATCAATGTTTGCATCCTTTGAAGGAAGGCATGTAAGTTGTCTCACAAATAGCTTTATCAACACCTATTTTTAGCAATAAAAAACATTTGTTTGAAACCATTCGAAATATCCAATTCCCACATAAAACCGGTAACAAGATTCATTCGAAACCGGACACGTACTTCCCTTGCTTAATTGTAGTTTCACAAGAACTTCTACAGAATGAGCGAGAGAGAAAGAGAGAGAGAGGGAGAGAGAGAGAATTCAGGCACACTTCCGCACTGGGTTTTGCCATAAATTGTTACGAAACTTTCCCCATCAACTCGCCAGGTAGGTTTGAATTCCCGAAATGTGTAACGATACAAAAAAAAAAATAGTGGCTGGTTGTCCACCTGGGAAAACCCACGACGGAAAGTGGTTTTTTATGACCGAATACGCAGAAGAAAATGAGGTTGAATTGTTCTTCCGGAAGTTTTAGTTTAAGACTTCTTTTCATATTTTTTACGATTTACACCGTACTCAATCTATTTTTATCTCACCTTTTTATTACTATTTTTTGGAAAACTATGGTCAAATTGAATAGCTTTTTTGCAATAGAGAGTTCAAAAATGGCTAAAAGCTTAAAGGTTCTATTAAAATAAATTGAAACAAAAAAATGTTTGAATACTCCCGGTGAATGTTTTAGTATCAGTAATTTTCTGGAAAAATTAAAGATAATCACTCTCTTTCTTCAAACGCGGCGAAGCTTCTTTCCCAGAAATCGCTTTAAGGAGGGAACCTTTTCCGGCAAACATTTACGCCCTTGGTTGCAGATAATAAAGAACGACTCACGCAGAACCTCTTTCGGTGAAAAGAAAAAAAATCTCTACGGTTTTTCACAGTGGGTTAAGAATTCCACGTAAGCTTTGCACCAGACGAGCACCTGGTTAAAATGGTCCTGAATTTCTAATTAAACGCAAGCTTGATGGATTTGCAGCCACTTCCATGAGTTGGGAAAAAGGATGCCACGTTAATCTTAGCGCCAAAGTACGATCTCTTTTATCTAAATTCAATCATCAGGTTCTTTGTCTTGGTGTTGTTCAGCGTGGTTTAACGTTCAATTAGACTTTGAATTTTCGGAAGAATCGTTGTAGAATAAAGGGTGCTTGGATGCTTCTGCTACATAATTATGCGTTTGAGTTAAGGTACTTTAAGCAATATTTTTCTCCAAAGCTAAGCCCAAATATGAAGATATCATAGCTAACCTAAGTCCAGATTTTCAGAAAGCTTTACAAACTCACGCCCAAAACTCGAGTTGAGCACGCCGCACCGAAAAGTTTTCCGCCGGGCGACAGTGTGAGCATAAGAAACCACATTTATACGTTGCATGAATAAATTATGCAGCTTCCGTGTAGCGTGGCGTTCATAAATATCAACCTCATTTTTCATCGGGCTCCCTCGTGCACCAACCCCCCCCCCCCCCCGCCCTCCGCATGGCACGTAGCGAACGTTGAAACGTGAGTAACGCGACGTACATAAAGCGCCCTCTCGAACGTCGCACCAATGCCTACTACGTGGTGGTGGTTTGCCCTGACTCATGTCATAACCCATGGTGCGTTGAAAACGCAAACACTGATTAATAAATAGAACAGCGGCCCGGTGTAACACGACCTACCGGCTTTTGCCAACCAGAGCCAACCGAAACCCTTTCGTCGTTGTTCCTGCTCCAAAGGGTTGATTGAAATTAAGATTAACAACCAAATACGAGAAGCTTACGAGGAGTAGGGCTTGAAGGGTTGGAATGTGTGTGCACAACTTTGTGGAACCCTTGGAACTGGCAGGAAGCCTACCACCGGAAGCAATGCTGATAAGCTCAAATATTTACGCCAGAGCTTAAACATTAATTTAATGGAAGAGAAGTATGGGGAGGGAAACAATAAGAGGAATTAATGTAAACGACTCTACCAAAACAAACAAAAAAAAACACCATGTGCTAATGTAGTAAGCTGAAAGGGAAATTCAATTGAATAGAATCAATTTGTTTGCACGTTCTGTTCCAGGCAAATCAAAGCAAATTAGGTCAAATTCTCCCTTTCTGCTGTCCAAGGCTATCTGAACAGATTGTCGTTCTTTGCTCCCTTCCGGAAACAGAAATTATGTTAGATTAAACTCAAGTGATTTGCCGAAATGTCGTGAAAAGGTGTTTCATACCTTTTGTAGCACTACATTCATGCGTAGGGTGCAAGGTAAGGAAATTCGATTAGCCACATCTTAAACGATGGGGGATAAATCATAACACCACAAGTGACTGAGAAGATTCAATAGTAGTTTTTTTTTTGTATCAATAGTATTTTACAAACTGTCTACCATTCTTCAACAGTTGAAGCGAAATATTTCAACTTTAACTAAAAATTTAGAAGCCAACAGGTTTCGTTTGTAGCAAAACAAATGCCGCAAACAACGCAATTCCCCGGCCAAGAAAGCAATGGGGAGTTCCAGTGCGAAATCATTCCGCAATCCGATCGGGACGAAAGAAGCGCCACGACGATTCGCTTTCCTTCAGACAAGCTGCGGTCGAAACTTCTGCCAAGAAGTATCGAAGCCCCCGCTCTGGCACATGAAACTTATAGTCTCACACAAGTGGCCCTCGAAAGATTGCAGCAAACGGCAAGCGAAACGCATCCGGTTGCAAACAGAGTGTGGTTTTTTTTTTCTTTTTGGCACAATGCTGCAAAGTTGCGAAAACCGCCCAAACCACCCGGACGGTCGCTCAACTATCGCGAGCTTCCCAACAGCGGGCGGTAACTAATACGGAACTGCACGTCACGTTAGCGTTGAGTCTTTTGCGAGCAGCAACATTGTTTTCGGTCATGGTGTTCGAGTAGCAGTTGAGCATCATGAGCTTCGCGAGGAACGAGCCTTTTCAAAGGCTGTCGAGCGTGGCGAAAAACTTGCACGCATGGGAGAACTATTTCATGCACTGCTGTACAGCCGGCATCCTCACAGCTGCCAATCATTTGGGGAATGCGGGGGTTTGTTTGTGTGATATTAATTTTTAAAGTTTAAAGTATTTTAAAAGCCACTTTTGAATGTGATGAAATTTTGGGAGGTTGAGTAAAAAAAAAGTTCTATCCTATGGATTATTTTAACCCTAGTCAAAGTCATAACTAATCGAATTAGTGCATCATCAAAACCATTCAGTCATAAAAATACCATCACAGTTGTACATAAAACAGACACATTAATTGTACTCTCCTCTCTTCGATCTCCGAGCGCTTCTAACCCACCATTTGCTCTCCCATAATTGATACCAGCTAGAAGCATTTCTCGCTCGTAACATCATCATCAGCATCCCTCAGCCTCAGCCTCACCAACCAGGCCAACAGCAATAACAATTTATTATCATTGTTACGTGACCTATGGCATCAAACGTACGGGTACGGATTTGCATCCGTCCGTACCCATGCTATCGGGTTAAATGTTCTGCAAAGGATACATTTTGATAGTATGAAATGAAATAAATTCAATACATCCAACACGGCTGTGTCATTCTTGTGCTCGGCGCTGTGTTTGGTTTTATCCTGATCCGGTTATATATTTTTTTACTATTTTTTCGCTGCGAAATTAATTCGTTTGTCGGACACCGGACTGGGTGCAACAAAAGCTAAATCAAATTGCAACATAACACATTTTTCCTGACAGGATAAATTCATGTCCAGCTTTTCGGGCACCGGCTGGCTACGAACACGATCGGGATAGTTTCATTTTGTTACTGGTGCATAAACGAGCGCAATAGTTGCTGAGCTGTTTTGTTTTTAAGCATGGAAATATATAAAGTTTATAATGAAAGGTAATTCAAAATTAATATAAACAGAAAAAATCTTAGCAAAATATAGAAAATGAAATTCTCAGAATTCCTGTTTTTATCCTCTGCTCACTGGAGCGAATTGCTTTCACGAAATATTTACCAGAGCATTTGAATTATTTCACCTTCCTTTACGCTTCTGCAACTTTTCCATTCACAAGTTCGTGCTTTATTTTCACTCTTCTATTTAAACTATTTCAAAATGAAAAAGAAACGAAAAACATATCAGCAAACCGATCAGGCCGGTGAGTTTTGCTAAGTGAATGCACATCGAAAGAACGGTGGAAAGAACGGTAATTGAGTTTGCATATTGAAAAGAGGCAACAAAAACCCTATTCACGAAACAAAAAACAAGCTGCAACACAAGAAGTATAACATAATTGAAATATTGATTTGGCATAGGCTCCGCGAGTTTTTTTCACCACTCCTCTATTAAAAACATTTACAGTGTCTTCACAATTGTTTGCCGTGAAAAAAGGGTGAGAAATGATAAGATTTATCTGAGCAGATTCGCCACCAGGTCGTCCTTTATTCCACCCATGTGCGCTTAAAAACTCATCCATCGCAGTAAATAAAAGATAAACAAACAACATTACGCCCGGTGTCACGAGATGCCGCTCGAGAAGCTGCTCACTTCAGCCACAATCATAACAATCATTCATATCTACATTCACACGTACACACTGCACCGTCGAGTCTCGAGGGCAACTTTGTACCGAGCGCACGATTTACTTCCCGTGTAGTTTTCGCCGATGTCACCGTGCTGCTCTTCCAGAAGCACCCCATAAAAATGAAATATGACGGTTGCGGTGGTAGTGTCTTGGTACAGTAGCAACAGGAGCAACGACGCTGAAGTGGCTGATGTCCGTTGGTGCGATAGTAAAACATAAATGCTGACGTCAAGTCAATACGTGGTTGTTATGGTTTTATTCGTGTCTTGCACGTTCTAGATAAGACTGCACGGGAAAAAGGATTTTTCAGAAATTTTGCAGGTCAACTCAAGGGCTGCTGAACCCCGTGAGAAGATACAAGTTTGATGTTTTAAATTCTTAAGAATGCTTATCACTCAAGCTCTGAAAGATATGCCTAACCTGTTCCACCCGTTTACCTCACAAAGTAGGCGATGCATTTTGTGACATTCTACAGTTGCTTGTAGTTCTACGTGAATCCTTCGAATTTACGACCGGTGCTCAGGGAGCTACACTTTTCCATGATTAAATTCTTTCATAATTGATGCAATAAACTGAACGATTTGGGCAGAGCTGAAGATGCCTCTTCAACAAAGTGTGTGTGTTCGCAGAGAAAACCTTCACCAAGAACGCCAACTGTATCACTAATCAAGCAACCGGACGTAGCGCCTCGAAAACGGGTTCCGGTAATAGATATTTAGTGCAACTTAACGCACATAAGACGGCCAGTGTTATCGCTCAACTTTATGCGAAGCTGTAAAACCGGCCATTCGCATCCGCTTTTGCGTGGTGCCTCGTGAAATTGTAGTTAAAACAACATTTGCTGTTGCTGGAAGTGTGTTCCAAACGAGCTCATTATCGCTAGTTTATACGCCATACAGGAAGTAATGAAGTTGGCTTACTTAACCCTCCAACAATACGTCCTGAAAGGAAAAACGAAACGGTATGAAGAGGGATATTTAAACGGAACTAGTGAATTTTTGGATTTCTGAACCAAGTTTTAATACCGTTGGCTATGAACATAAATGAATATAGAGAACTATTCAAAATGTTTATACAAATTTCACTCGCTCAAACAACGTTCACAAATCATTGCTTTCATCATTCCACCACTACACTCTAATTGAATTAAATGCACGCATAGATAATTAACTCGTTACAGTATGGAGTCGGGTGCGGTGGAAAAGAGCTCAATAAAAACCATTGACACAGAACTAGCCGCTGAACACTGAACTAAATGCTGATTCATCTCACCGATGACTAATGACTCTGTTCAGAGGATCCTTGGGCGGTACAATCGAAATTAAATTCGACCCATCCAGTTATGCAAAATCGCAAATTGATGCCCGTTTCGTTCATGCAGTTCCCATACAAAACCGTTCATTATCACTCCAATCGCATCATATTTATTCATTGCACATTTCGTGCGCTTGGTGTTGTTTATTTTTCTCGTTAGTTGTTTGAAACGGGGCTCATATTTCCTTTTTCCTGCACGTGAGTGTACTCTTTCTGTACTGTTGTGCTACGGCGAATCGAAATAGCATCCATTTCCCGTAGAAGATCCTCACACCTCAGGAACGGAAAACACTCCTACAAGCTATCTCCACTCCACAGCCGGCGTTCTATCAATCATTTCCGATCGACGTTCCCTCGCGGGAGCTCGTTCTGGAGGAATGTTTGGTGAAGGTGAATACGTCGACACTTTTACCACCAGCGGGAATCGCGCTCTCCATATTCATGACATTTGCCGGTACAAATGCTCGTGTACCGCTGCAGCCAACGTGTTTACCAAAAGTGACTGCATTTCCAATTTCCGTCGCGTCAACACGTTGCAAAGCGTGTGCCACTATCGGGGGTTCATGTTGGAAAAATGTTTCAATCAAACATGTTTACACTCACCGCTCGAACTGACAGCTGTAGTGATGAGTAAGAGTGGTGAGCTGTGAGTGGTGAGTTTCGTTTGTTGAATTGAACTGATAGAAGAAATTGGATTCAAGAAGCTAACCGCACTAAAAGCATAAAAAATTAACAACTCTTTTGTCTGGTATATAACGCAAAGAAGAGTAACAAGCAATTTTGAACTGTTCCCTGCGAATCTAATGTTGATAGCCCAGCTTCCGGGAAGCTTTCTGCAGACACAATAAACTTGTTTTTGTCAACAAATTCCTTCCATCCTTTTTCTTCCCGTTTCGTTTCGCACTCGACGAAAAAAAACAATCACCACAGCTCAAGTGCAAAACAAAATCCTGCAGGGCAAAGGGATGCACCATAAAAGAGCTAGCTACGTTCCAGAACTGCACAACAGCATTGCTCGCGGTCAACATTCACCTCGTTGGGCTGATAATTTGGAGCATAAACAAGACAGCCACAGTATCGGCACGTGCACACGCGGGAGGTAATTAAGAAGCTGTTCGCACAATGGAACTTATTTTCGTAACGGTTCCGTGTATTTTCCTCCATTTCCCAAGCGCGTGGCTGCCCGTGCCTTTCAGACGGTTGCGATTCAGCGCTCCATCCGTTTGCAGATGTAACGTATCCGGCCAATACTAACACAACCCGGCCTAGCACGATGGTGTTCGGTCGGATGGTGATGCTAGGGTTATGTCCTACGGCTTAAATATCAGCTAATTACTGTGGTTTTCCGATAATGCCAGCCAGTATCCTACCGAGGCTTTACTGTTCACAGGCTCTATAGATTCGAATACTGTGCTGTTCTCTTCCTCGCATTCCTCGCAGTACTAAACCACAAGCTATGTTAAGCCTTTCAAAGCGACATCCAATGTTTCTGAGTTTGTTTTAGTACACAACACATTCGGTGAAATAAATTTTAACGAGGTATGGGAACGATAAATGGGAGCGTAATGACATGATTATGTATTTTTTAATAGTTTTGAAGCCAGTATAAAATTCTGCAAAAATAAATGAGATAGGATTTCAACTTTTAACAAGGTTTAATCCACGCATAAAAGTATAATCTAAAATCAACATGTCCTCTGAGTGATTATCATGTAAATTTATTTCATTTGGCATTTAGGGGGACTTTCGTTTTTTTTTTTAAATCCCTACTAGTTTCCTTGATTTCTGGAAAAGGTGACCGATGCGGTGAATTCATTTAAGACATAATTTCTAAAACATTGAACGCATAGTTCAGTTTTGAGTAAAGAAAAGATAAAATTTTGTGGTGAATGTTTTTACTGAGAATGTTATCGGTAAGAATGATTTTCAAACTTTCTTTCAGAGTTGCTATCGAAATGAAATGCTTACCCTTCCATCAAGCAGCATAGTTAGTGGTAAGCAGTACAGACTGGTGAAAAAAGCAACTCTCCTTTCTATAATTGCATCCTGCATCATTATGTATCAAGCGGCGTAGCACTCGTGCATCCTGGTTTCCTTTTTTCTGTTTCGTGATAAAACTCCATTACATTTGTTTGAGGAAGTCGTCCGACGATCTCACATTGCATTTCCATTCCAGCAGCTTTCATCACCCGGGTGAGACCCGGTGCGGGAAAAAAAACACCCGGCTTGATCCCGGGCTTGAAAAGACTCTGCGTGATCACTTTACGTAATGAGCTGCAGAACCGAGCCGAGGGCTGCCGTGCGGAATGAATTACTTCCTTATCCTCCGCATGCGACCTCACGCAACCAACCTGTTAGCAGCGGGATGCGTCTTTTCATATTGCGGATGCGCAAAAGGAAAATGCAATTAGAAAGCGAAATAATCAAAGCCCGATCTCGACACAGAGGCATGAGTACGGAGTAAATCGAGACACTTGATGATGCACTTGCTGCTCGTTACATTGGTCGTTTGCAAACAGTTACCTGCTACGAGCTCATCTTCTCATTATCTTTTGCAATCTGTGCCGTAGCCCGAGTTGCCGAGTGCGAAACATCCACTGAATATTAAAATATTGCTTCCCTCTGTGCGGGCAAACATTGCTATTCACGATTTGTTTTTCTATATTTTCCCGTGCAAACATCGCTCGAAACATCGTAAAATAAAGCGCAATTTTAAGCCACTTCTCGCTGGTTCGCACACATTTACATCGCATGTGAACGTCCGGGCCGGAATAAACCCGGAACAACACCAATTAGGTTCACATCCTAGTAAAGTTGAGCGTGTGGTTTCCGGTTTCGCGAGCAGTTTACTCGTCGAGCGAGATAATAGTCACCAAATGGGCGACGCGTAATGTTCTGCCATGCAGAACGTGTGCATCGCAACTGGTAATCGCAGCCCCAACCGATCCCAACTCACCTAAAACCCCGAGCATCTGGCCTTAACTGCATCATTAATTCCTATTTCGGAGCTTATGGATACGGTCGAACGATCAGCCAGAAAGGAAGGAGCGGACGAGTGGTGGTAATTTTCCACCAACGAAAAACCCATTCGATTGAAACCCGCACCTGGAGGTGGTAAAACTCGGCGCCATCTTCCATCCACAAACGCCGTTGGGTGTGCTGGTTCGAAGCGCACCTCCACCATGAAGTTTCCCTGCGATGCATTCTTTCCAACTTTTCCCAACAGCTCACCCCATCAGAAACACCCTACACTCACTCTCTCGCCTCGCAAAGAACTTTTTATCTGCATTCAGCATTCCCGTTTGTGGTGCTTGCTACAGGAAACGCGTACTGCCACCAGTCTTTCCCAGCCGTTTTCAATACCGTTCGATCGGTTCGAAAGCTGGTATGCGCCGGGATTCCCCAAAAATGGTTCTGACCGGAATTTGTGCATTCACTGCGCGGCTTGAATGCAATTTGTGCACCACAAAATCCAGCGCCCGGTGACCGGTTCTGTTTTGTTTCTGTTCCGGTGCGTTCGGGCTGCAGCCGGGGATGCATGGCCCCGTGCCAGGTCAATGCGTACGAATAGGCAACATAAGCCAACGCAAACGATTGGAGGGCGAGCGTTTTAAGCTTCTCTCGATTAAGTACCGAGAACGCATGGTTTTTGAGTATGCGTCCGTGCAAATGGCTTGATATTTAAAATAATTTTTCTTCAAGTAAAATCAAGAAATACACTGGAAACTAGATGGTTTGTAATACTTGAAAAGGTAAACATAAAAATTCAAAATAAAAAAGTAATAACGATTCTCAACAAGAAATGTTCCTAGTGTGAATTGATTTTAATTATTACTTTTATTTTAAATTCCTTACATTTTTCGAAATTATGTTTAAACCTGTGCTGTTTTTTGTTAAATAATCATGCATTTTACGAACCATTAAACAAGTAATTCATCGATTGAAATCATGTTAAATGATTGTTTGAAAAGGATTCCACCGATTCCTCCTCCCATACCTAATCAAATTATACGATGTACAAACATCCGATCGAGACAACCACCGACCACAAATCGAAACGCGCCGATCCGAAAACTCGCAATTTCCGATCCACTTCCTCCCCCCGGCCACCATCCCGGAAAATCCCATTTCTCTAACAGCGCCGGCTGCGGTGACCAGAAAACTAACAAAACTTTGCACCCAATGCATCGGCACAAACAACGTACCGTCCGCACACATACACACGGAAAACGAGAGACTGCCACCACAATGTCAGCTCGCCATGTGCCCGGGGTCGATTTATTCCGGTGTTGCTAGCACACGTAACACACCACGCCCGGAGATGGAACCCCCTGACCAAATCGGCCATCAGGCCATCACTAATGAATGCCTATTGTTTCACGTGTGGTAAGTGATGTGGTTTTCCACCCTGACTTCCGTGCGCGACAGTGGTCACCCGACGTGTCTCCACCTTCGCCTTCTGTTCCCGGGTAGTTGCTTAGATAGTAAGTTGTTTAACATGAGTGCATTAGCATCGGGTGAGTTTCTCCGGACACCACAGTAATGTCACATAAAATGCATTTAATTATAATTCTTCTCGGTAGAAGGAAAACATGTTAATTAGTCGGAGAAAGGGCGGTGCTGCTCGAACCGAACAACAGCTTGCGGGAAGATTAAGGTCACAAGTTGGGGTTTCTCTTCCGCTGGCACGCCTCACGACAGCAGCTGTCGGGCGAGTGACAGATTCCGAGCATGTGACAACCTTGTCAGGCACTCACTTAAATTACCACAAACTTCAACCGTTAACCTTAACTTGCCGGCCGGAACGCTTGATAATGATATCTATTAAACCCTCCGGCAGTTTTCATCTGCTGTCTGTGACTAAATTATCTAAGATTTGGCCATCCATTCAGCCCACCTCTATAGAATGGAACTTACAGAACTAACATGCTTTGAAGAATGAATTCCATTATATCACACCGCTTTCTTTACAACTCAAAGCTTAATGCTATTCAAAACTACTCTCATATTGAAGCAGAAAAGCTTTGACCAACATCATAGCAATATCTTCGGCATTTACTACACAAATAAATCGATTGATCTTTGGTTCCCTGGTGTCACCCGTTCCCGGAAGACGGTCTCGCATGTTCAATCGTCTTCATAAGGTAACCGAAATCCCTCCCTCAAACATGTGAGATTTTGTTAAGCTCTAGCAGCATCTCGGTACAAACCGTAAGTCGGTCCACACGGTTCCATTTATCTGGTCTGGTTCAATTATCGCAACGATCACGAGCACGGCGGTTTGCTGGAATGGATAATTACGATGTTCTAGGAACCGTCCGGGCAGCGTGTTCAGTACGGTCGGGATGAAATTGATTGTGAAATTATAAATTAGCCTTTCGGAGAGCATGGAATTTAATTGAGAGTAGAATGAAATTGAAATAATTTTTATAAACCTAATTGAAGGGTTTGCGGTTAATGTTTGTATTTTTCACAGAACTCTCATAAAATCCAATCTGAGTAATGATTTTCTTCAAGATGATAGTTGTAGTATGCAATTTTTGTAGTATGTGTTGTATGTGTTTTTGATTAAATTTGTTAAATGTTTGTAATAATCGATAAAATCACTACAAGTTCCTTGAAAGGTTCTTTTTTTGGTTGTATTTAAAAAATCTTGTAACTACACAAAAATTCTACTCAAATATCACCGTAACACTTACGTGTGATTCAATAACGCAGAAAACCCTCCCCTAATCAAGGTTACCCTACCCTAGTTTTACAACCCTGCATCTCAATGCATAACAAATATGCTAAACCGTGTGTGTTACGTTGGCAACCACCCATGCGTCCCGTCCCACAATCAATCATTATCATAAAATATTTATAGAATCTGTAAAATCCACATTGCACCGGCGTTCCCAGCAGGATCGCTCTGTTTAGGCTTAAAAGGGCTGCTGCTGCTGCTGCTGTTGCTTAGAAACGGGCCACATGAATTATCCGCACCGAAAGGCAACCGTGGGCAACCGCTCTTCGGTTTCGAGCACGTTTCCGGTGTGCTATATTATTTTACGATCAAAGCATTACGAGCTTTTACCCCTTTTTGGGTGCGATTCAAAGACAGGGCGGAAACCACGTCTCACACATTAAAGCTTTAAGATTATCGACACTCACGTTGGGTAAACGAAATTCATGCTTCGTATATGCCTAACGAGCAGGTTTGAAGTGATCTTGAATTGGAAGGCACACGATCGATTTGTATGTTAAAAATGTTGATTAATGTACCCTCTTGGTGTGCTTTATAAAACTGATTTAATAAAAAATACATTCACAAAATAAATTCTTAACACAGTCAGCCTTGACAAAAACATTCAGGGTTTCTGGCAAGATAAGAGCATGTGCTTTATCTAAACACATTGCTTCCTCTCCGCCGGGCTAACGATCGACGCATTATAATCCATCAAGCGGTGGTGAAACAAATTTCGAGCCAATGATAACATTCCCGTGGCATTAGCGTGGAAAATACACGCCTGGTCGGATGTGAAAGAACCCGAAAGAAGGCCCGCCACGCATCGTGTGTTTATGCAAATCTAATCAGCAGCCAACATTAGACGCTAATGGGAAGGAGAAACGTTGTCGTTGTGGAAATTTATAATCGATTATTTGTACTGAATATAGCGGGGTGGCTATTTTTCACCCGTCAGCAGACGGAATGAGCATTATCGCATGGGATGAATTATTGATGCAACGCTTCCCGTTCGCCTGTGGTGAAGATAATGAGATTTTTCTCGTCATATGTGCTCCAATTTTTTGTTCGCAACAAAATTGTTTTATTCTTTAGCAATTTTAAGTGCTTTGTTCATTTCCTTTCGCTTATTAAATAATTGACTAGAAAAACCATTAAGGCGGAACCCCAATATTGCTACTTTTATTATACGATAATGTTAATAAAAGCGATAATACGCCCTGTTTCGCGTCCGGTGCTTCTTTCCACGGTCGTACCTAACTTCAAGCAATTTTATCGTAACAATTGTGAAACCTGTTCAACCTTGTTCCGCGCGGCAACGATCATTATCCTACTGACGAGGCTGCGTCGCCGGAGCCGGTAACAAGAAACCCGGTACTTGACAAAGCAGCTACAGTCCCTATTTCCCGCCAGCTATTATTCCGAATCGTTCCCATCCCGTTGCGGAAAGAAGTTGTTACGCGTTGGTTAGGCGAATAAAGAAGGCGGAAAACGTAAGGAAATAAGGACATCCACCATCCAACCGGATCTGGCAACTACAACCGGCGGGGGTTTGCATCGCTGTTATTCTTTTTCGCACGGGGTTTGCTGTTGCTTTTGGCCCGACCCGCCGCTCCTCGCCAATGGGTCGCGACGCCCGGATCGGGAGAGCAAAGATAAACAACAAGCAATACGATGGAATGTTTATGCGAGGTGGCAAAGGCACGTTCCCGGTCCCCGAACAAGTGCCCAAGAAGTGAGTCGTTGGAACAAAGAACAAACAGAAAGCACATCGAACATTTTCTTCGAATGACGGTTCAAACAAACAAACAACTCTTTTACGATATTATAAGTAAGCGCGCTGCTCACCGTGTTCCCGCCCGAAAGCCCGAACCCGCTCCCGACCCGAAACGGTTGGGAAAGAAATATCGTCATTCCGCGGAACGGATTGCAACGGGAAAACTTTTCCCGCCAGATCGCCACTATTTCAAAATACGAACGAACGCTTCGCTCAAAGGCCGCTGGAATAAATCATTCAACTGCTGATATAATGATACACCGCCGTGTCTTATCAGCATCAGCTGCATTCAACCGTCATCAGGGACTTTTCATTATGACACCCGCTGAATGCTGTTTGAATGGTCCCTCTGCCCCCGGTGTGCGCCGGCGGAATAATCATCTCGGCGTCTTTTGTAACTGCAATATTATAGAGCGACCGATTGGTACGCATACACATGCACATTTTTAATGCACCCCACAGTGCAACTGCAAGATGTGTTCTGCATAGTGAAGCTCATTCATGAGAGTTTCGATGAAGATAAGCACATTGGTAGAAAGGTGGTCATGGAATTAGAGTTACTTTAAAATTATGGTTAAAAATAGAAAAAATTATTTTAGTTTTTGTTTATTCAAACATGATTTTATTTCTTTTTATTCTTTTGACCATTTTTATTGACGATACTTAAAAAAAGTTTCAACATGATTTTTTGTAAAGTATAGCAAAATTGTCCATACATAAAAAAAATAAAATCACAACGCAATCTCAGCTGCCACAGAAAAAATACTTTTCACTGCAGCCTGGTGAGTAACCAGCGCCATCTTTTGACGCATTATGCAACTAAACAAATAAATTAGATATTTTCACAACTTACCAGAAACCTCTTCGAATTTAATTGAAATTTATAACCAGACAGGATTTCCAAAGTATTCAGGACTTTTTATAATATAAAATGTAAAGAATTATTTTCAAAATATTCAATTTAAAAATATTATGAACTGAACGATCCACAACGTTCCTGCTAGGGATTCCACAAGGGCAAGCCTATTGTGAGTATGATGTAGAAGACAAATTGCACCAACTGTCTGACAAGGCTCCGTCCTCCGTCAATGGAACATCCCTGCGGGGGGGGGGGGGGGGGAAACCTCCCACATTGAATGGGCGCATTTTATCGCACCCCTTTTTCTAAGGTAACCCCCAGCCCACCCCGCGCAATGTGTGCGTTTCCGCACGAGGCCCAACAAGGGAAGACACCGTGGGAGACGATTCCCATCGTGCGCCTATCGTATTCATTCGATCAACAGCTTTGTAAACACGTTCGTTAACAACGGTAGGAGTGGGTTGTCCCACAGTGCGATGTACTCGGCGCCGTATGCACCGTACGGACCAGGACGTTGAAGAATGACACCGGTGTCACGAGGAGCAACACCAGCCCGGGACAAGGACACACGGACACTTCATGTCTCTCAGCATTTCATGGTGGTTTTTATCGGAAATTACAGTGCAAGTTTTTTTTTGTGGTCGTACCAGGAAACGAGCCGGGGGGAAGAGGGAAAGTAAACGTCATCAGCGGTGCATGGCAGGCGTAATACTGTCTCCTTTTCAGCCGCAGCCTTACTGTGTTTGTGTGTTTTATACAAACACACTTGCACACTCTCACCAAACCCTCACTTGTCTGCATCGATCTACATGCGGTGAGCTTGCGTGGAAAATGAAATATGAATCGAAGACCTCATCCCATGCTCTGAGACGTGCGCCCCATAACAGAACGAGTCGTTACATGGAACCTCAAGAAGGAGCGGGTAGAAGCAGCAACAGCAACAAAAAAAAAACAGCACGAATAAGATAAAGCCTCAAGCCTCAAGTAGACCTAAAGACGGTAGATTTAGGATTTCCTTCCTGAGTAATGAATAAAGTGTGGCCTGACTGTTAGCGGCGGGGCCACCATTGTTCTGGTAGGTGTTGTGAAAAGACCATGAAAAGAGATACGTGAGAACTTGAAGCGACACGATGTATGGCATTGTTTGCCCATCCCGGCCCGTGTACAAGGATGCTTGTATGGAGTGACAGGTAGACGAATGAGGTCCTTTTTCTCTTTTCCCTGCTGCTAGTGCGCCCATCCTTATGGAACTACTCTTAAAGCCGACGTAGCCAACATCGACCGGCCGGTGGGGCTAACAAAAAGCCTTTTTTATGAGAGCGCTTTAAACGAACGCCCAAAACAATGACTCGTAGAAATGGGCCGGCGATAAAATTATGCTTTGAGTCATACGTCACACGGTGTTGATGGTTTTCTGCCAAATCACGATATCGTCATAGCTTTGATGGAGTAAAAATAGGTGAAAAATAGGTGAACGCTTCTTTAAACTCGTGCCGTATGGTACGAAATTGTAAATAGAGTAGTTAACAATCTTCTTTTTGTGAGAAATTCTTGGACAGAAATATTTGAGTATTAATGGAAATAATTCACCCGTTTTTTGTAAAATTTGTTTTGATATATTTCTAATTATTTCTAATTTTTTAATTAATTTATAAATATATTAACGTTATTAAAATATGTCCAAATAGTTTATCTGCTAACTTGTCTCCCTATTAACAACAGTCCTCTTTAATCCCAACACATGTTGCTACGTCCTTTCCAAACGCCGTGGAAGTGTTTATCGTTGCATCTAGATTTATTGTTCGAAATTCTAAATTACTTCCCGGGAGGAGAGCAAGAAAGAGCGAGAAATGGAAGCGTCCGTGGGTTCATGCTGTGAGGGTGGTTTCAAGTGCTACTGGCCAATTGAAACAAACGTAGCAAGTTGAACGGGGCATGTTCTGTATGTATGTGCTGCACACAGTATAGTTTTGCATGAAATACAACCACGAACCAGTTCATTATGGCCCCGAACTGGCGAAAACTACGGCCATAAATCAAAGCGCCTTTACGGTGCTTTGGAAATGGGATTTAGAGGTCATGCGAGTTCCAGCGAAAGTTTGTTACGTTTGTTATGCCATGCCGATTTTGGTTCCAGTTTGTTTTCCTTGTGTGGTTTCACCGTTGAAAGCAGCTCAAATTCCGGATGGAATTTTGTTGCTGAATATTTATAAACCAGCGTTCAAGTACGGTTTCACAAAACGTCTATTATATTGAATTGAAAATTTTAATAGAAATTCTCAAACCAAACCCCAATCATAAAACTTCACGTAGCGATCCGAAAAATAGCATCACGTACCCGCTATCGAACATAGCCAGAGAAAATGCACCACCCGATAGGACCGCGGGCGCAATTTTCTGTTTTCGTTCCCATGCTCCCACCAAAACAAAGAGCATATCAGCTCACCCAATCATCATTGTCCGTCTTCGCTGCGTGATGGTTTTTGTGAAAAAATGGTCGTCTAGCCTGGCCTGGGAAAGCATCTCGACGAACCGGATGCTTCTTTCATGAAGATAAAAAAAACGGAAAAACAAACGCCCTGCCGGTGGATGATGTTTTGGGCCAAATTTATGACTATTTTTGGCGTCCCTTTGCCAAAGAAGCTCGTTGTTTGTCGTCTAGTGGTGTCGGTGATGCGTTGATTAATGGAGGTTGTTGTTTGGGCATGATGGTCTGCGATGGACCTTTCGCGTTTCGCGATGGAGGCGCCTGGTGACGCGTAAAATCAAACCACAAGGCGTCTCTATTTCTAAAATATGTTTTTACAAGAAAAAATTTTAAAAAATTGTAGCGAAAGTTCAGCACATGAAAGCTTTTCGAAACGCTATTGAACTTGTATGAAATGAAAATAATATTCCCACAAACTTCGGTCTCCCAATTAAAGGAAGAGACTTTATACTGCCCAACTGTACGCACTCACGGGACGCAGGAAAAATACTTCACCAAACTGTCCGAATTTTCATTCGCATCCTCACGGACAGTGCCATGAAAAGGATTCCATAACTGTTAACCACCCGAAGGCCACTCGTTAACGAGTGGTGTTGTTGAGCCAGTACTCGACGAAGTACAACAAAAAAAAACAAAAAAAAAACAAACAAAAACGGAGGGAAACTTTTCAAAAAACCTCAAAACACAAAACGTACACGAACCGCACGTTCGTGCCGTTCGCATGTCCGCCTTCGTCCACCTCCGTCTTACCTCTCCCCCACCAAAAAAACGACCCTTGTCAACCGAATCAAGACAACATAATTTGTGTTTGTGTGCCTCTGCCCCGCCCCAGCTCTGCCTCCTTTACGCCATCCAAACCGCCCTTGCATAAACGCCCTAAACGGTTCGCATGTGCCGTGCTATCAGTATACGCCAAAGCATGTTCAAGCTTCGACCTCGCTACGCTTGTTTTTCGTCCGTTCCTTGCGCTTGTGTTTGTGTTTAGGGACGTTTTTGCATGTTCTAAAATAATGTTCCTCCCGATCTGGCTTTCCATCCTGTGCCTTGGTTCGTTTTTTCTTCGCCGCTTTGTGCAATCCATCTTTGCTTACAGGAACGCACCGACCGCGTCCCGTGGACTCGCTCAATCTGCGGCAACAAAATAGCGTCACATGTGTGTGCCTGTCTACGGCCATTTTACGTCATATTCCACTACGGTGTTTTACATTTCAATGAAATTTCCTCCAGCCCTTGCCACCCCGCGGTCGCCCCCGAATCTCCGAACCCAGCAGCGCACGGGAATTAACCTCATGAAAACTCCATCAATTCCCTATCGGGCGCTCGTTTCCCCGCTCCCCTGCTCGGGCGCAGTAATGATGTAGATTAGGTAGATCCGGTAGAACACAAACGAGATTGCTTCTTGCAGCGAAACCGAAATCTGCTAAACGTTGGGTTATCCCTAAGGACAGCTGGATCCTCGCTGGAGGCTGGAAGGATCGCATGTTACGGAAAACAACAAGTAATGAGAGAAACATAAAGGTTGGTCAAGATCGGTGTTCGCATTGAAGCTTCGAGTAAAAAGGAGGCGCAAAAAGAATCACACACGGCATACTTTGTTCAAAGAGGATTTAAAACTTTTGTAGCATTCCCTGATGGAATAATGAACACGAAATATGATCCTTAAAGTTTAGTTATTGATTCTCCCAAAATGAATAAATCACAACCTAATTCGAAATGCACCTTACAACCACTCAGCAAAACACCCTCCACGTTATCATTACCACCGCATTAGGGTAACCATTTCTTACTGGCCACACCACGCGAAACGCCACAAAGAGAAAACGGGTCAACCATTTATGAATAGTTGCCCACCGCCACAACGCATCATCGTGGCCACTCATCGCGCCGGTCACTTGAAGCGGCCGAGTGTGCCGCTGCAAAGCGAGGGCTGCCCGGTTATGGGAAATTAATTCAAACGTTTGCTTTCCACGAAAAACCGCTGCCAAACGCCCGGCCGCCACGGCCCGAACCAGCCATAAGTCGGCGCTGAAAAAGGACGCCCCTTTATCATGAAATACTACACACGGCATCTCCGCGGGGGTTAGATTTGCTACCGGTTTTCCCCACCCCGCACCCCACGAAACACCTTCTCCCTTCGGTGGTGCTATTGCGCTGGCCCGAAGATAAACGAACGGCTAACAAAGTGGTTAGCGTAAGGCACCGGGACTGGGCTTTTCATCGCCATTAGGCGTTTCGTGTTTTTCCCTTCAAACGCCACATCATCAAAGGCGCTCGGCGCTTGAGAAAGAAACCGGAACCGGAGCGTATCCTTTCCTCTCCACCGCCCGGGCCGGTGTGTCAAGTGTGTTCAGGTGGGACGGGACGGAACCCCTAAAATAGGGGTCGACCTCGAGCCCTGCCGGCTGCTATTCCCTGCAGACATAAAAAGGCTGGTGGAAAATTAGAAGAACGAACGTACACACACACAAACACACTGCTACAGAGACGCTCACTATTTCTCCCACCCCGAAAAGAGGTGCTCATGAAAAGCTAATGCTCCTTTCCGTTCCTTTTGCAAAAACATCTGCTCCTCGCCGGCACTCGCACGGGTAACCTTTCCCTGTCAGAGCGTGATCTAGAGGGGAGGGTAAAAGTTTTCCACACACACACACACACGCCCTTCACAAACACACGTCCCACCCCGTAAGCACGTGTGTGACGGCAGGTGTTCTACCGGCCCATTTCGTGTACTTTGTGTTGTGCACCGTGCTGCTGGGCGTAACTTTAGGTCAAAATAATTCCACTGACCTTTGAACCTGCGGTGGCGCTGGTTAATTCGCGCCATGTGTGCGTGTGTGAAAGTGGGACCCCACCACTAGAGGAAGGCTTTTCGCACATTCACGCCACGTCAGGTTTCGCTAATTTTTCACCCATAGCCCTCCTGAGAGAGGGAGAGGGCCGGACAGGGGTACGACTGCGAATAAATAGCGGCGGATAAGTGCGTGTAGATTGGAAAGCGTTAATTTTTGGCTGAGGAAAATCGTTCAGCAGGATACATTTGAGGGCAAATAGATGTGGTAAAAATGGTAGTGAGAGAAATATTACACTCGTAATTTGTGGGTTAGATTGTTTCAGGTGGCATGCATTGAACAGGGACTAAACGAAACAAATTAAAATACCACTAATTGGACCAAAAACCCGACTTTGCTGAAAATGTACTGTATGCCCCTTAAAGTATGCAATGTTGGTGATGAAATATTCGTCAAAGAATCATAAACTCGTTGCTCGACTGGCAAGATAAATAGAGTTTCATTTCCTTTATTTTATAATACAGTTTCATTTGCTATCTTAAATAAGAATTTCCATTTAAAAGTAAAGCTTTCACTTGTTGTTGTTTTTCTCTTTTGTTGATGATTTAAATTCTTACTGTACAACAACTTTGTAGCCTGATGCTTAAATTTCTCTAAGACGATATTTTTTTTCTTTCATAACTGCATAAAGATCTTTAAACGAGATTGCATAAAGATCAAACGATTATGAACAATTTATGAACCGCAACTGCTTCCACTTTAAGTGAATCTCCTAAAAAAAAACAACAAACACCTAATTATTCAGTGCATACGGACAGCTCTCTAATCCAATTTTTCAACACCTCAGTTTAAACAACACAACTCTTGATTATGAGCCATCATCGATGTTAATCCTTCACGCTAAAGAGAAAAACACATGCCACAGTGCAGTAATGGTTATGTTTAGAGCGTCGACCGTCCAATAAGCGACCCCCCATCGCTCCATGAAGCATTAATTATGCAGCTTTAATTGTGACCGTGTACCGCACGAATGACGCCGGGTGATGAGGACGATTTATCACGCTCGCATCATTTTGTTTTTTAAATCGTCACTTTTTTAATCGCTTTCCGAAAATTTAACTCGCTCTGAGGGATGGAAAAATTAACAAAAAAAATTTACCAGGTAGGTGGATTTATTCCCCACCCGAACCGGAACCACTTCAATAATGAATCTTGCCGGTTTTCGGCTTGTTTATCCGAAATTCGGCTGTTCTTCCCTTGCTTGTGCTGGGCGCTTCTCCAAAAATAGCTCACTGATTGCTGATGCCGGATTGTTTGGCGCGCATTATTATTAAACCAGTTTTGCGGGAGATGAGAAGTTGTTACGGCACACTAACCACGTGAGCGAAAGAAACATTTCAACAACGCCCACGGCCGCTTCTAGCTTCCTGACGCACAGCCGATTGTGCTTGGAGCCCGGCGAAAGGATAAACACATTCCCGAACTTCATTAACCAGTCTCGTACGCCCACCTCGGCCGCAGTCGGAGGGTTGCGTTGAATTATTACTCGACAACCGGATTCAGGATGTTGCTGCTGCTGACCAAACCAACTCCTTCTCAAGGTTCTGGAGGCGTTCAACAACAACAACAGGTCGCTGCGTAGGGTAGGATGAAATTCCCACCGGTCGTTTGGGGGGGGGAGGTGATGATGACGTGCCGTAACCCCCTTTGCCGCAAGTTGTATGCCAAAGGTTGTAAGTCAAAATCGCAATAGAGTGGAGGTGGAGGAAAAAAAAAGATTGTTTTCCGGTTGGATGGTCATCATTTCGCTGGAACGGTGGTTCGGTCCAGACTTAATGAGTAATAAATGAGTGGAGCTGCCCGCTAACCTGCAGCAATATTGTAAGACGCGAGAGTATGGTCGAACACTGAACAGAAAATAGTCATAAAGATAGCATCTACGGGAAGAAAGTCGTAGCAGAAAGGCGGTAGCATCACTCCGGAACTATTCCGGACGGTATAATACACTCGTTAGCGTACGTCCTGTTCCGGTTCCGATGCGGGAAACGTGGCGATCACGTAGAATGCACACCGTGCGTGGTGTTTAGGCACAACAGCAAACGGGAATTGTGCCAAAATTTGAACGAAATAGGAGGCTGGGTGATAAAAATTGAATAATCCTTAAAGATGGTTCGAAATATGAAACACTTATTTAGAATAAAAAAAAAATAATTTGAAAAAAGATACAAATGCGCATATTTAAGCTGCGATTATTTTAGTGCCTGAAAGTATACAACTAAAAAAACGATTTAATAATATCGTAGTGGTTTGCTAATTTATTCATAACTTTTATTTATCAACATTTCACTGCATACATTATCACCAGTTCCGAAGAATCCTCACCCACGGTTAATGATGTGTGGAAAAACCGTCACACAAGCACCAGCTGTACGCCTTTTTCTTTTATTATTATAACGTGTCGTTCGTTGAAAGGTTGCCAGGACCGACCGAAAAATGTGCGAATGCTGTAGCACCAAAACAACCGACCGCACGAGCGAATTTCGTCGAACTAAGTTCGGAGCAAGCAAAAACGTAACGCCCGACGATCCCGTCTCCGGTCGAGTGGGAGAGAAAAAGAGCGTAGCGGAATGTTTCGCACGTTGAGCGGGCAAGTTCAGTTCTCATAATTCAGATAATTTCGGCTTCACGGTTTGCTCTCTTGCTGTCGAAATGAACATGTTTTCATCGAGTTTATCGTCGATGTTGTTGTTTTGAAATAAGATTCATCGAGTTCTTCAATAATCAGGAGGGAAATGAATAGAAACCTACTTGCAGGAATCCTTTTTTGGGTAACCTTTATTCAAGATGTCTTCATAGATGTCGATCATATTGCTTTCCTGGTGTTGTATACCTTTTGGTGTAAATTCAGCCACAAAGTATGCAATTCGCATAACGAATTTTCGTGATTCAGGTTCGGTGATGATGTCCTAGTCACGATTGTCGCCAGCATAACGCATCATATCCAAGGGACCTCTTTATCGTTGAGGCATGTCTTACTGCTCCATACATATCACTTGCCTATCCTACAAACTTTGAACAAAGAAAATAGAACTTGCTTAAGTACTTGGGACCTCCCGCCACGTCTTCCAATTACACAAACACTCTACGATTTTTACATCACATCTTCTAGTGTGCTTACTGCAGCAGCCAAGATGTGGCACTCATTTATGGGACCCACAGCTCACATTATGGGTGAGAAAATGCCGCCCGTACACTTCCTGCACGTGCCACGCACTCTTGCCGGGGTAGTTTAATAAGTTTACAGTCATTTCCATTCCACTTTCGACATAAGCTACTGAGTGTTTCGAAAAAGGAAACCGAAAACGTGGGTTCGGCTCACGGCTTATGCGCCGGCATCGGGAGTGATGCTTTTTAACTACAACTCCGGCTTCGGATCACCGGCTGTAACCCAACAAGCAACCGGAAACTCTGGTCTCTAATTAACGCACGCATTTCAGCACCAAGAAGTGAATAGTACGTGCTCGGTAAGATAGTTGCTAGCGGTTTTAGACGATCCTATCGCTAAGTGTAAGTTTTCTCTCAACCGAAATCCATTTACCAACCACTGCTTCAACCCAATCAAGCACACTCTCATCGACTTTAAACCGATATCAGCCGGAGCAGCAGGTGGTTTGGCTTCGTGTGGCATGTTTAAGTTATGCATTAATAATGAGCAAACGTCTTCGATATCATTCCCTGCGCAGGCACACCTTCGCGTGAAACATATTGTTTGAAATTGCGTTATGTGCCTTTTTTTTTGCTCCTTCCCACCCCTTACGGTTGGGGCCTCGTTGAGGCGATTGTATTTCGGGGAGCATACTTTACCGACAAAAAGAACGCAAATGAAAACAACGTACCAGCCTCCGGTACGGCAGGCTTCAACGGTAACGCAGTCTAATCAGTAAGACCAAACCGGCAACTGGAGCGTGAAATTGCTTTTCGATGTTTTTTTGGGAGAGCGGAGGGGCCGAAGGGTGGGTGGGTAATATTACAGACACGCCACGCCAGACGCAATGCAACGCTCACTAACGAGTCAACATCAGGCCGAATCGTCAGCCCAACAGGTAACCGAGGGTGCCTTGCACCGGGCGGGAGTGAGTTGAATTTTCGGTTCGCAACGGTTTATTTATTCAATTTTCTAATACTTCAACTCCGAAGGCTTGTTATCTCAAGGACGACGAACGAGGCAGCATTTTGGGCGTGCTCGTTGTTTGCACACAGTACACCGACCGTGAATGCGTACTTTGGGCTGGTTGTATTAACGAGCAGACAAGAAATTCGGGCGCACGGGTGGAGGCTTCCGTAAGACCGATTTGTTATTCCCTACCGTAGTGAGGTGAAAGCTCTTCTTCGGCGCAGAGTGCACTGTTGTGTTCTGACTAATGAGTGTATAATGCAGTTCAGGAGGATAAACATGCACTTACAAGACGGTGCGGGAAGTGCAGGGATTGAAGTTCATTAGCGAAGATTACGCTGATATTATTAAGCGAAGCGTTAACAATGTGTAGACAAGAATCTTGGAAAGTGTTCTTTAAATTAAATATTGAAAAAATCGTTAAAGTAGAATTCTTTAAAGAAATGGTGCTTTTAATTAAATTCGGATATTTGAAAATGATTTTTAAAAGATAACCCGTTGCTATGCGTTGCCAGAGCTCTTAGTAGGCGCAAAAAAATGCGAACCCTTGCCCGTAAATATCTGTGCCAAACAACTGCCCCAAACCATGCAGGCTCACCGTACGTGTTCGGTATAATGATAATGTTTAAGGGGTGAAAAGCACATTTTCTTCAAAAAAAAAAAATAAAAAAATGCTGCCCTCACCGCGCTCCCCAAAGAAACGTGATTGCAACCGACACGGAACGGCACAGTGGAAACGAAAAGGCGTTCGGAAACAGTTTGGGCACCGGGGCAACGCGGGGCAGCGTGGTTCTGCTTGATTTTAATCATTTTAAATTGCAAATTAAATGCCGCGATAGTGCAGCGGACGTGTTTTTGGCACCTTTGCCGTTTTTCGGCCCGCAGCCACCTGCACCGTGAGCACCGGCGTTTAATTAAATCAAGAAATTGATGGCTAAATAGCATGCTTTGATGCGTCAGCTGGAAATGACATCCGTGCATGCGCGGGTACGATAGCAGGCCAACATGGTAAGTATAAATTCCGCTGATATAAGACAGCCGTATATCCGCTCAAATATAAATAAAAACAGACACTCAGTAACCAATTCTGCGCCTTCGAAAAGATGCTCGCTGGCAACAAATTCCCCCATTATGATAATAATGTTCCATTAACAATTTTTCTCTTCATCTGGTTTCTGTTCCGGGCTCATTCCTAGCTGTCCTACCCCGATACCGCTTAACCCCTTTGCTTTGGATCGGTTTTGGCCGGCTGCACGTTATCATCTTTGCTCCAGTGGTCGCAATACGTGCCTCTGCGTTCTATCGTCCCCGGAGCCATTGCCCGTGCGCATCGTTGCATGTTTTTATTTCCATGAATTTATTTACACCGTAGAAAACCATGCATAAAACTTTATTCTTTGGAGCATTATGCCTCCGATAATAGTTGTTGTATTTTTGTGGAGAGGTGGTATTTCTGTAAAGAGTTTTGTATTAATTTGAAATCCATTTTTTGGAGATAAAGTGAGATAAAGTGTAACGAAACACCAAAACGGTCAGTGCAACGAAACCAAAAGTGATGCTTTAAAATATTAAATATCATAGCAAATTGGCATAATAAACATAAATAATCGCTGATATTAATTAAACATACATAATAAACATAAATTAACATAAATATACGCAGGTATTAATTTAACTAGATGCTACAAAGGTGGTTCATTTTTAAGGCCGAAAAACAATCAGCCTTAAAGTATGCAATCAGTATCACATCCGCTTCATCAGAGCAAGTTTTAAATCGAAAAAATGTTTAGTCTGTTTGATACAACATGGTTTTTTGAATTTTTCACTAAGCTGTTCACCTTCCACACCAAGGTAATTGACGGTAGAATAAATTAAAACCATCGAAAATGATACCAGCGAGAAAAACATAATTCAACCAGCTGGTACCATCCCCCGAACTGCAGGCTTTCGATGCAAATATTTCCCAAATTTCCTTGCATAGAAATGAGACGGTTTTCTTCGAAAGTTGTAAACGACAGCCGGTTAAACGGCCCATACTATCACCTATCACCAGCTGCGTTCTCGGGTTTTGGCCGGAGCTCGGAGCCCTTCTTTGGCCAAATAATTTACATTTTGAGGGTAACTATCGGAACGGTAACTTCGTCATCGATACACACCGGACAACGTCAAACAACGATAAGCTTACCATGAACCAAGCACCGGGATGGTGGCTTGCAAAACTGAATTTAATTTCCATTTCAAATTAGCAGCGCCAGCGTTTTCGGTGAGCAACGAAATGATTTTCCACCTGTTGGAGTTTTGGTCGCATAATTTCATGCTCGTTGGTGATTTTTTTTGAGCGCAAACAGTGCGGTGTGGTTGGCAAAGTTGCATAGTTTTCTTTCCCGGAAGGATAAATGAGTACCGTCCCAATCATCACTCGGTACGCTCGATGGCTGGGCAACGGCAGGGTTGATACACATAAATCAGTTAGCCGGTGTCTTCCAAGCAGCTCCGGATCGATCGTTTATTTTCACGTGTGACAAGTGTGCGATTTATCGAAATGAAACCGGAAATTCCACGAAGGAAACAATCTCCTCGACTATTCCCTTCTGACCGCTCCAATACGCTGGAAGCTGGAACGGTCGTTTCTAACAAGCTCGAACTGATATTCCCCAGTGACGATAAATGAGGGAAAGAACGCGCAGCAACAGAGAGAGAAAGAGCAATAGCGAATGAATGAAAGAGAAGCTTTTAGCAAACGAAAACGTATGTTTTATTATGTAGTGGTCTTTTTAAAAGTCCGTTTTATTTTATTGACCCCCGCTTCCGGGGAAGTAACGGATGCTTTCCAATCAAAATACCTTTCAACTCATTTCAAGATCTCCGGACAAGGTATGCCGTGCGTTTCATCTCGAATCCTCTAGCCCGAGTCTCACGCACGGGTCCATAAATGTCTAGACGAAGGTCATCAATAATAGAGAGCGGGGAGATCGCATGACGTAGCCTCAGATCGCAAATGGAATGTGACCTTTGAGGAACGTGAAGCTTTCGAATGTTTTCATGCATGAGGGTTAGGAAAAATCTCACCGTTTAATACGTGACCCGAAGCAGAAACGGTTTGACGTTTGAACTTAAGGAATGATTGAAATTGAAACGCCTGATTGAGACATTAAATCAGGTAACTGAACCGTGCCGGTTGGTTGATTCGACATGCAGTTGTATCAGAAACTTAAGCGATCAAATCGTGAATTTGTTTTTTTTTTATAGTAACAAGTACAATCTTTTCCATAAACTATTCTATATCAATTTATCTAGTTTTTATCAAACTTACTATGGTGTTGAAAAATATGTGTTCATTATTAATTAAAATTACGCAACGATCTAAGGCATTATTTCAGTGGCGCCATCTTTTGTAATATACTGTAACTAACTGGATATGCGTTGCATTTCTATCTACCACATCTAAGCAAATACACATTTACTATATTTGTACATATAAAAAATCACACGTTTTTACCCTTTTTATACATTTAATGGTTTAAATATTATGTTGGATGAATTTTCATGCCCCGTTCAAAACGCTTCCTTTCATGGAATGCCCTTACGTTCATGTGATGATCTAAAAGCTCAGCTACAAGCTCCCGCCCATCCCGGCCGCACCTGTACTCCGGGCAGCAGGAGAGACACAAAAAATGCAGCAATAATAAACGGTTTAATCCTACCAAACGCACATAAAAGTCATCTCAAAGAGCGATGAAAGGAGCGAGGTTTTTTTCTTCCATCCCACTGTCCTGTCCATGTGCCTTTGCACTGTATTATTCCGTTCTAATGACTAAGGACTACCGGCGTGTTCAGTTTCAGCACATGGACAGAACGCCACGCGATCGCATTTCATCAAAAGAACGCGCGAGTGATGATGAAGCTTTTCCGGGAAATATACTCGCGTTATTTTTCTTCCGCACTAGGGCAGCCATGCCCGGTGTTCTAGGGCGAGAGTGTTGGGGTTGTTCGTGTCGTGTTCCTTTTTTTGTGTCTTTTATCCGGCTCCTCCGGGAAAACGTTTAACCCGAAATTCTGAAACCGTTCTCGAAAGATTCCCCATGCACGAGATGGTGCGGGATAGTGGTCCGGCATTGGGATCAAATGTCGAAACTGCTACCGGAAACGGAAACCGGTTTCGCGTGAGATTGGATTAGGTGAATGGTGGTGAACTCTTTGAAATGGTTCGCTTCTCATTTTTTTCTGTGCAGGCAGATATTGCCACGAAAAAGCCCTATGAAAACGTTCATATTATGGTAACGCTTAATGGTCGAACGGACATCAGGATTAGAATCAAAGGAATCCTCGAAACGAAACCGCATATAGGCAGTAAAAAAACAGCCTTATATTCCTTTCGCTTCAACAGAACAGATCTACAGAAGCAGGTTGTTGCGAGAAATAAAAACATACCTTAAAAAAACTCAAAATTTCAAAGGTCAAACCATAGGGTGTATACCACACGGAATGCAAAGCATCAAATTAAAAAAAAAAGACACTTTAAGCATTTCATCAAGTGCCTTGGGCTTCGGAGATGACACCAGCGAAAATTCATCACAAACAGTAATTAAAACGTCACGGTTGTAACCCAGCGCATTCTTTGATCTGATGTGAATTTTTCAAACGCACGTCAGGACTGTGCGTGTCAAAGCATATTGCTTCGAGCTATTGCATTGAAATTGCGTTTGATGCGTCGATTTTTGTTTTCAGCATGTTTTTTTTTTAATATTTGGCACGGTGAGGATGTTTGTATCTTGTGATAATCAACCTCGTTTCCTGCGTTACTTGCTAGATCAAACTTTTATTTGGCCTAATTGAGCATAACAACTAGCTTTCCGTGATGTCAATTTTATCCTGTTACCTGTTCCGGCGTCTTCGCCAATCTCTCACACTGATTTGATTATATTTTAATTAAGCCTTCAAAAGATGTCATCATCTTCCGCTATCAAAAACTATCGAACGATTGGGTCGTTCCAGGCACAGCTGCCAGCTCGTACTTGCGAGAAAAGGTTCATCCCACCGGCAGCGAACTACATTCCCATGTTCCTTTATTAAACCATCCCATTAAAATTTCCCACGGTTTGGGGGTGCGCGGTTCGTGCGGCTCAATTTGTCACCATCGAACAATGGCGAACGTGAGCGCTGTCACGATCACCGTCATCGCCCTATCGCATCACCTATCATACATTTGCCCAATTTTCCCGGCACCGTCAGGGGACGCTCGAGAGACGCGTAAGTCCGTGACGTGATGGAGGTTTTTCAATTTATGTAAATTTAATTTCCACTAATTGAGTTGCTCGAGTCGTGCTTTAGTTTTCGGTGCGGTTTTCTCGAAATTTCCCAGCAGCAGCAGCAGCTGCGCGGAACGACGTTGATGTTGCGAGGAAGTTCGGAAAGCGATGTACAGCGGAAAGTTAAACAAGCAACAAGAGAAAACTTGTGCATCCCAAATCCCGAAACTCATCCGAACGCGTCCTTAATCTATCATCAGCTTATCGGGCGCTTCCCTTCAGTGGCGGGAGAAATCGGAAATGTACGACAACCGACGGCAGGGAAAAGCAAACGATTGGCGCGATAGTTTAGCGTAGAATATTAAAAGTGCATACAAACGAGCTTGTGCAGGCGTTAGTGGAAAGCTTTCGCCATTTGCAAATGGTGAAAGCATTTTCTTACAAACCATCATATCAATCTAGCAGGCAAACATTTATCCCACAAACTGTCCTTCCACCGTACCCGTAAGGTTCAAAGCGAGCCGACTTTACGGGCGACTCAGACGACCCCGACAGCATTACGCTGATACCCGCCGAACACACTTATGACAGATGATCCTTATCAGTGGAACAAAAGTCCCCAGCCATACCGCGAGGGCACCCGCGCACGTGGCATGCAAGTCCTGCGATGACATTTGTCCGCACGGCGTGTGATGGACGGTTCGGCGGTAATGCTTAAGCTGTCTACCTTTCTTTTTTTTTCGTCGATGTCGGTTTCGCTGGAAGGTCCGTTTCTTTGTGCTCTGTAAAAGCTTCCCCCCGAAGAACACCGCGGGACAAAGGCGAAAAGAGCAGATTAATGTAAATCATCATACGCGTCGGGGGAGGGTTTCGTTCTTTACCGGCAAGATTGATTTGAGTGGGTCTGCGAGCGAAGGTGTCACAATGTGGGAAAGTATTCTTGAACTGTCAACACTAGCGTCATGAATACATCTTACGAATCGTATCAAATAAACACAGTTCAGCGGAAGGACGAATGTCACGAAATCATTCTAAGGAGGCGATGAAACGTTAAAATGATAGCCTACGTCGTTTGTTTAAAAGGAGCAATTTGACAAAAAATTATTAAGTATGACTAAATAATCAAATCAAACAAATAGAACACCTAAAATCATATACAGGGTTTCGAGTCATATAAGGGAACAATGCAATCAGTAGAGAGAATGTGTCAACCGGTTAAGAGAATGTTACAGCCCACTACATGGCTGCATCATTCTCTTAACCTGTTGACACATTTTCTCTGCTGATTGCATTGCTCCCTTATATGACTCGAAACCCTGTAAAAATAAATACATTTTTTAAATATCGAGAACACATCTACTTTTCTTTCATCCTAATCCTTTGAGAGGGATTTCATCTAATCAAATATTTAAAATACGTATTGCTGGATTTACTACTATATACCACTATTAGCATCCACTTAAGTTTCATTACTCTAATTATCACTCGATATTTTTCGTGAAAAATTTCGTTCCCATTGATGTAAATAACCAATCGACGGTGGCTAATTTCCTTCTCTTCACTCATGCCAATACAATATCCCTTAGCTCTGCGTGGATCGAGAAAATTTGAAGAGCACTTATCTCGCAAGTAACTCCTCTCATTAAGCTGCAGCAGGTGCGAATGGTTCTCGTTTCCGCCAGCTTATTCCAGGGAGGCGTACTTTTGCAAAACCACCAAAATTCGGGCACCATCCATTCCGTGACCGAAATTCGTCGAATTTAATCCTCGGCATTTTCCGCACGGAACGTAAACGAACCCACTTCACGCGCCACCAAATGGTAGCGAGAATTTCTGCCAAGCTCGTGAGCTAAAATCCCTTTGCCACCATTAGCTACAGTGTCCTCGAATGGTTTAGTGTTTCCGCGTTTCCATTGCCGCACGAGCTCAAATTGTGTGTGTGTGAGAGAGTGAGTGTATCTCATTTTTCACACACCAGCTTGTGTAATTAAATGTTCACCTTCCCTTTCCGACCCCCTCTTTCCCCGAAAACGGCCCAAACTCAAGTTATTAACGGTTGCGAGTTTCGTGAAAATGCCACTGCCACTTTTTTCAGTCCATCCTTTTGCGCAGGTGAAGTCACTCGTACAGGATACAAGGGAGGGCCGGATCACACGCTCCCCGGGCCGCTGGTGTCTGTAGCGTGGCTGTAATAAAAACCTAAGACAACTTTAGTCCCTGCTGGGTGGCGGTTGGTTTGTGGCTTTACGTTGTACCAGTCATTTTTTTCCTTCCGTTTTTTATTCATTTCAGCAAAATTTCAACCCTTTTCATTGAATGCAAATCGTTGGAGATTATTCAGCAACATTTTCATTACGGTATGTTAATTTCCCTTCCGACAATCGAATTAAATTAAAACTAGTTTTAATGCTTATTAAATCGCATATTTATGAGGCGAATTGTCAAAGCTAAAGCACGGTGGAAAAGGGAAGCAGTTCAGAAGCTATACATAGCTTATTACCATCAAGCAGAGAGATATTCATTATAGTTCAAATTAACCACCCCGCAGAGCCTCTTAGAACGCCATCATTTAGAGATTTATGAAAAACAACAATCTGCAGTAGTGTATTTTGAACTGTATTGAATCATTACTTTAATTGCATAATATTTTCAAATTCTGTAATATTTCTGAAATTCATTACATTCTGAATTCAATAACGGGTATTAATTTAAATTTGAAAACAATACCTGCTAATATTATAGCAAACTATGCTATAAACAATTATACAGTTTTATTCTTAGAATAGTTTTCCGGGTAATTTTCTACCACATTTTTATGGCATTTTTTGGAAACACCAAGAAGTATAAGAAAAAAAGAAGAAACATGTTGCTATTTGATTGCAGATTTTTCAATCGTCTATAGAATACATTTTTCTTATTATGTGTCGTAAAAATATATACATAATTTTTAATCCCATTTCCATTCGGATGGTCAACATAACGAAACTTGTCGGCAAAATTATTCGTGTTCCACCGAGTGTTTCACCACAATGATGGTGACGGTCATCATCATCATCTATGGCGAGTTTATTGATTTTCATCATCACACTTGTTGAACATGCTCCGCTGAGCTGATTACAAATTACGCCTGACGAGGGACGGTTTATCCTGTTGGCTGACACCGTACCGTCCCGTATCCATCGGTGAACCGAGGTGATGAACATATTAAATACTATCACAACGCAGCTATTTTTGCCTCCAAGAAGCGCCGACGGGAAAGTAAGCCTTTGGCAGGGTGCAAACGGTTCTAAAACAGCACAAACGTGGCTTATAAATTGTTTCGTTTAGAATTTCACTACACCACCGGTTTTCTTGTCATAATTTCAAACACTTTGTTGCACTCCCGCGCACGGAATCGGACAAAACAATCCACAACATCAACGCTGCAGCAGAAGCCACCCCTTTTTCACACAAAACAAAAGCACACCCAGGCGACATTGCGTCATTTGAAACTTTTTCAATTAATTTTCGAGCGTACGGCGCACCGCCCGGTACGTACGTACGTACCGGATTATCGGCTTCAAAAGTTTAACAGGTGTCCACCGGTGCACACGACAACACCAGGTCTGGTAAGTTATTTCTTCTCCCTGTTCCGGTTCCGGTTGCTGCTCGACTTAATCGTCCCGGGCGTTGAGTCTCGTGAGACGCCGACGGAGGAGGCGGGGACGGTGTCGTTAAAATGTTTACCACAAGGCCGCAGAAAAGTGCGTTTTATGACTGTGCTTTGGCTTGTTGTTGGTAAGTTGGTAACGCAACGATGATATCTCACGCCTGTTGTTGACTAAACAGGTCTCGGTTTGCGGTCGGTGTAAATTGGCGTTGGGATTGCAAATTTCATGCTTTCATGGCGGAGCTTGTTTTGATAGAAGTTTTCGTTTTTGATGAGTACATTAGCGCGCAATCGTTGGAAAGAGAATGTTTAAAACGTGTGATCTTTGACGAGATGATTAGCGCTGAAATCATGCACAAGTATCAACAGTGCTTTGTGCAGGAATTTGTTTAAGAAAAAAAACCCTTTTTATACAAGTTTATTGCTCAAATGAATACAAGAAGAGCATGGAAATTCAAGTCACACAAAAGACATTTGACGTTATGTAAATCAACTTTTTCTCTCTATCTCCGTTCTCTTTATGCCACGTTGCTATGTAAAATTAATATTCCAACCATTTCTCATCGTTGGATATCGCTTCCGGAATCGCTCCATTCTTCCACATTATGTCGCTTGTTGTCGTACGTGCGTTGCCGTTGTTCAATCTGCTCAAACAAACAATCACACAACTGTTGCTATAAAAAAAAAATCATCTCGTAACTAATTGTCTCTATACGTGCTCTCTATGCTTTAAGTTGTAGTAGGACGCTTTTATTTCCTGAACCAACGCATACTACGATCGGAACAGGACAGGATGTGTAACAAGACGCCCGAAGCAGCTATTAAAACCCACGGAGCCTTTCACTTGAATGAAACCGGCAAAACATTGCACCACTCGAAAGCGACGAATCGTTTCCCACGCCCACATGCGCCCACAGAACCACGGGAAACACTCGAGACGAGATCCGCTCAGACGTCGGTGTACGCTGAACACACAACTCACGCCAGGAAGGGCTTCGTACGCCGGCATCGCCTGTAGCCAATCGAGTCGTTTTCTTAACATTTTTATTTCCTTTTTTCTTTTGAGCTGAAAAAAATTACAATTACGAATTTTTCTACGTCAAAAAGTTTATGTGCCATCTTCGAACTTAACATTCTTCTTTTTTGTCTTTTTTTAATTTAAATACATTTCATAAAACATCCCATCGAAACAATATGGTTCAAACTAATTGCCGCAAAAACCCGCCTACTCGTGATGACCCTTCTTTCCAATGATTGCAAACAATTATTCAACGCGGTGATGGCTTGGTGACACGTTTCCATCCCAAACAATGGGGCAATTTAAAACTTTTACCAGATACCATCCCGTTCGATTCTCTTCGGACGACACTTTTCCGCATAGCCTTTTGGCTCGTTACTGCGCCGGGTGTTTCTTTATAGCACCTCATATTCTTCCCAACGCAAATTAATGTCGGTTGGATATGGTGGTCCATTTGGTTAACCGCCAGTGGAGGAATGCAATTAATGATAGCTTGTAACAACAGCTCAAAACGTTCTGAGGAAGTCATTTTTATTTCAATTCGTCTCTTGTCTTACACGGTCCTAATACAACGAAACGCAATTTCGCTTCCCCGGTATCATTTTACTATGCAAAATCGATTTGGTCGGGTGAAAATGTCGTTCACTTCATTCGAACCCACCGATGCCTTCGCTAAATTTATCGGAGACACATCGACAATTTCCCAAACGACCATTCGAGTAGTTGTTTGACGAAGAATTGCTCGAATTTGCTCGAAACGGTATGTTGGCATCAAGCTTAGTTTCCCATAAAACAAGATTTGCCAGGGTGACTCAACTCGATGAAATTGTCCAATGAAAATTACACGTTTTCGATGCTTAGCTACTTCAATATTTTTATTTTTATGTTATACATTTTTTCAACCAATTTCTCTACACAATTGCAGTATCAATAACATTTATGTAAGTGTAAGGTTTCTTCATTTCCTCATAGCTCTAAAAAACAAAAAAAAAACGTACAAAACAATAAATTATGTCAATTTTGGTGTTAAACCCCGCACTTACCCATAGCAATCTTTTCGGAACCATGCATTTAAGCTTTTGACAAATTTCCGTAAAGCTTGGTCGCTCTTGGGGATCATTTTTCCAGCAGCTGCGCATAATCTGATACACCTCGTCGCTCGCATGTTCCGGAATTTTCCATTTGTACCCACGGGCAAGGCTATTGGCAAGTCCTTCGTTAGACATCTCGTCGACGTACGGCTCACTACCGAGCGAAAACAATTCCCAAAGCAGCACCCCGAACGACCACACGTCAAAGCTCGTTGGTAGAGCGGTTTCTCCGTCAGAATCAATTTGTTGTAAAAGGGTTCTCGCGGGCACGGTAAGCTTTACAATGCTAGCCTCGCAAAGCAGCACTTTAGCGGTGGATAACATGCCATGTACGAGTCCGCGAGAGCCAAGGTAGTGCATTCCCGACGCTATCTGGTACGACCAGTACAGAAGATCAATTTTACTGAAAGAGCTAATGAAATACAACATTTAATAGACCACCATATCAACCATCAGGTATAGCCTCACCTATCGTTCGTACAGTGTTGTCTAAACAATTCCTCATCAAATTCGGGGTGAAACGCCAAACGGTTTTGTTGTAAAAATTGACTCAAATTTCCAAATCGGCAATATTCAGTTACGACAAAGAACTCTCCTGAGAAAAAATACATGCTGTGTTCTAATTATGTCCACAATACCGCTTTCTTACTTCGTGTGATTGCTTACCATGGTCCATATTTTCCATTACGACGCCCAGTAAATTGATCACATTTAGATGATGTCCTACCTGCATGTGGCTGTTTAGTTCCAATAGCAAACTTTTTCGGCCTTGCTTTGTCGTAGCCTCCTTGGCTAAAACTTCCATATCTGACGAAGAATCACGCTTAACATCGGTCACAATCGCTTTCCATGATACACCAAACTCCCCTTGTTCCATACGTTCAATGAGTTGTACCTTTTTACGCGGAAACTTGTGGATATTGAAAAGCATAGTGTCGACGTCGAGATTCGTTAGCTGAGCACGATTACTGCGCTTCGTTTTTTTACATCTTAAACATGTCCAATAGGCACATGCGATAAGAATGGCGATCAGTAGAACGATAGCAATCACGCCACTTATTGTAAAAAACATAACAAGCTGTGCTTTTGCTTCACGCTCTATGCGTTGTGGCGTGTCGAGCAGCGTCTCGGTAGACTTAGTGCCCTGCGTCGATATAGCATCGCAAATTAAAATACCAGGTAGTTTGAGAAGAGCATCAATACCTTCGGAGTTAGTTATTTTCTCCTAAAAGTAAGATACGAATTAAATTAAACACTTCGTAGCAGGCACAACCTGAATACCTTATCAATTTTATGGCGAACGTTTCTAGTTCGACATTCGTTCCATCGCAAGTTTTTACATTCTACAAAAGAAATATCGTATCTCGGTTTGTCCAATCCATCACTGTGACAAAACAGCCCAGCCATGGTCGATAATTGTCCAGAATTGCAAAATAGCTCATAATTTTGAAACAACACTAGAAATAAAATCTTTCGACAGATGTAATTCACGTTCACAAACGAATATATCAACTGAATAAAGCTTTGAAATGAAACTCTTTTTCACCCCTATTCAAGCTAAATTAGTCACCCTACAGCGACATTATAAACTACCTCAGCTACATGCGATAAAACCTACAGTGTAGTTCATTTGTGTGATCACAAATCAATAAGGTGGGCTTAAAATTCTTAATTAAATCTATAAAAAAATAACAAGAAAAGCCTCTTCCACGCCTTACTTATGAACGATATAATTACCCTTAATTACGCAATTAACTTTCGGATAAAACAAATTCAACCATATGTAACACACTGAATAGTTTGTCTTGCTTACAGTTTCTTCTTTCTTTCGTAGAAAATTAGTCATACATCGAACGTCGATTGCATCGCCTACAATATAATCCTATCGCTACGTTCGGCTGGCAGCGTTGAGTTAGTTTTCTTTTTTTTTGTTTTGTTGTTCGGTCCGGGAGTAGTAAGGCATACGAAACCAGCATCAAGCACCTAGCCATTGCGGTTATTTCAAACAGGTGTTAATTTGCAGAGTGTTTCGTGATCATGCTGATGCTGCTGCTGTGGTTGCGGACGGTTATGGAGAAGCTTCAGCTGTTGCTTGGGGTGTTGCTTATACGTCTGTAACCTGCCCACGAATTATTATCACTGGAGCTGGTACAATGTCTCGTTCCTTCGTGCGTTGGGTTAGAAATTAGATTACCAACTGATTACGGTACCGCGGTGGTTCTGGGAAGTCTCCCAGGTATTCCGAATGTTTGATACCGAAACTGTACGCCGGCACGTGTCCCAGGTTGATCTGCGGATCATGATTGTGAGCGTAATGAGGCAAACGTGATGATGATGATGATGATGAAGGTTCCATTGCATCCCGTGAGTGATCCAAGATGGAAGCAAAAGCCACAACACATGGCCAAAGACAAAGAATAAAGTTGTAGTTAAGTTTAATCCACACAAACGTTTCCTAATGGGCACTTCAAACGAAATGACAGCTTCACGACCAGAAACATGTCTTCAAACCGCTCACATAGTGGGGAGTCTTCTGAGTGACATATTTCGAGTGCCGAACGGAAAAGGAGTAAGCTGGTACGCTTAGGAACATATTCATGGCCTACCGGTGAGGGGAAGGAGTAATGCGATTGATTACAGTAAAACGGGTTTTGTATACAGATGGATCGATGGAGAGGATAAACCACATTAAACGGTCAAGCATAAACCATACGGACAATCCTCCGAAAACAAACAAAAATCCAACGCCTACCTTTTCGGGATAGTGAGCCGCCGGGCCCGGTTTCAGTGCCTCGTCCGTCGGACGTCGGAAGCGGGTCGCCATCGAGAACATCGGTGCGCGTCTTACCAGCGGATCGATCTTCGCGTCGTAGTGACCGGGACCGGGGAACCCAATGCACTCAGGTAAAGTTTGCTTCTGGCGCCCGGTGATTGTGTAGGCTGGGGCCGAACGGATCGGCCCTTCCTTGCTCGAACCGAGCACGTTCGGGATGTGGTACTCGTTTGGTGCTGTTTCAGAGGGAAAACGTACGAAACGGATCACAATCACGCACTGCTTGCCGCCAAAGGGTCCCACAAAAAAAAGAGCACGATTGCGATCGTATGAATGACCCCTCGGCACAGTACAGCCCAACAACGCGTAAGGCTTTGTGGGCTTTTTTGCTTGAGAACTAGACCAACACAGAAGATGCGCAGGTTAGTGGATTGCAGGGTTGGTGCAGGTTTACCGACGAAAACAATCAATCAAAAAGCAATCGGGAACAAACGCAAGCTCTTAAAAAAACAAACAAACACTATAAAACAAACGCACTACGCACTAAGGGGCAAGACAAACGGTACTACGGTAGCAAACTAAGCCCGGAAGTGTCCAGTGCAGACCATGCGCTGGTGCTGCACGTTGGCCAACTGCTTCACGCCCGCAATGCAGTTCGGCACCAGACCCTCGCCGATGGCCGCGACCGAGGCTGAACTGTGCTCCTCGGTGGTTGTCTTCCGCTCACGGACCACCTTCATCGAACCGCCGGACGTTCTCGTGGTGGTGACGGTCGTGAACGAACTCTCGCCATTGTGACCATTCTGGACCGTGCTGGTGCTGGAGGTGGTCGTAGCCATGGCGCTACGGTTGTCCACAGCCTGGCTGCTGCTGCTGCTGCCATTAGTGACCACGGTGGACTTGGTGGAAGCTACAGCCATCGATTGGTCACCACTGGTCACCGCGACTATGGGAGATGAATTCATGCGTTCCACACGACACACACCCGACGACATTCACAGTAACGTAAAAGTGACGAAAACGAAATGAAAACAGAAGAAAAAACAGATACGAGTACTCGATAACGTTCATGCAGCAGGGCAGCGGGCAAACACGGATGCAGCTGATGGTGCGGCATTCGCATGTGACCAACAATTGCGACGCATAGGTGAATGGGCATTAAGCGTACCAAAACAAAAACAAGCATTACCTGGGCCTTCGTTTGTGATCGTTTCGTGATTTACCTTCACGCCGAAGCTGTACGCTGGCGAACAGTCGGTTTTACACTTTTCCGGTTGATAAGCCGTTGGGGCTGTGGGAGGATGGTGAAGATCGTTAGTATGTTACGGACAAGACAAGAGCAATGACCTGGTGCCAATTACCTGGTGTATCGCGCAATGTTTCGCCCTTATGCTTGATGCCAAAGCTGTACGCTGGCGAGTGATCGAGCTTCACCTTGTCAGGATTGTAGGCGCCTGGTGCTGTGGAGTGAGGTAAACAATTATTAAATACAGAATTTGTCTCCACATGTATGCTCGATATTGTTTGTGCAAACTCTGCCTGCCAATTAAATAGTACAAAACACACTAGATGCGATGTGGCCAACGGATGAGATGAAATAACTCCTACTACAACTACCCTTCTCACGATAAACCATACAAAATAGCTTACCTGGTGCATCATTCGGCTTCCATCGGTACACCCTGATTCCAAACGGAAACGCTGGTCCACTATCAAGCTTCACCTTTTCCACCGCATACGTGCCGGGTGCCGGTGTCGAGTCAATCTTATCGATCACTGGTCGCATTCCAAACGAATACGCAGGGCTGTGGTCCAGCTTTACCGCTTCTGGGTTGTAAGCTCCTGGGGCCGGAGTTGGAATTATTTTCGTAATTTGGGGCTTCACACCGAACGTATACGCAGGAGTTAGGGAATCCTGCACCTTGTCGGTGTCGTATGCTCCAGGTCCAGGAATGACGCTGGGCTTTTCCACATTTGTCTTAACTCCAAAGGAGTATGCTGGGGAAGATTTATCGATCACTTTATCCGCATCATATGCTCCAGGTCCAGGAATGACGCTGGGCTTTTCCACATTTGTCTTAACTCCAAAAGAGTAGGCGGGAGAAGACTTATCGACCACCTTATCGGCATCATATGCTCCAGGTCCAGGAATGATGCTTGGCTTTTCCACATTTGTCTTAACTCCAAAAGAGTAGGCGGGAGAAGACTTATCGATCACTTTATCCGCATCATATGCTCCTGGGCCAGGAATAATGCTGGGCTTTTCAACGTTGGTCTTAACTCCAAAAGAGTAGGCTGGAGAAGACTTTTCGATCGCTTTATCCGCATCATATGCTCCTGGGCCAGGAATAATGCTGGGCTTTTCAACGTTGGTCTTAACTCCAAAGGAATAAGCTGGTGCTGACTTGTCTACCGCTTTATCAGCATCATACGCTCCCGGTCCAGGGATTGCGTTGGGTTTTTCTACATTATGTTTCACTCCAAACGAATAAGCTGGAGTAGACTTATCGTGCAATTTATCCGCATCGTAGGCACCCGGGCCGGGTATAGCGTTCGGTTTCTCTACATTTGTCCTTACTCCAAAGGAGTACGCAGGGGAAGACTTGTCAATCACTTTATCTGCGTCGTACGCTCCCGGGCCAGGAATGGCGCTCGGTTTCTCCAGATTAGTTTTCACACCAAACGAATAGGCAGGAGACGATTTGTCGATAACTTTGTCCGCATCGTACGCTCCCGGTCCGGGGATTGCGTTCGGTTTATCAGTGTTCGTTTTAACCCCGAACGAGTATGCCGGGGCCGATTTATCGTGTACTTTGTCCGCATCGTAAGCACCCGGTCCGGGTACCGCACTCGGTTTGTCCACGTTCGTACGCGCACCGAACGAGTACGACGGCGCCGACTTGTCAATCGCTTTGTCCGCATCGTACGCACCCGGTCCGGGAATGGCACTTGGCTTCTCAAGGTTCGGCTTCACACCGAACGAGTACGCCGGAGCTGATTTGTCGTGCGCCTTGTCCGCATCGTACGCTCCCGGCCCTGGCACGACGTTCGGTTTTTGCACGTTAGTTTTCACGCCAAACGAATACGCCGGGGACGATTTATCTAGCGTTTTGTCCGCATCGTACGCACCCGGTCCGGGGATTCGATCCACCTTGTCCGTGTTGGTTTTCACCCCGAACGAGTAAGCCGGCGTCGCATGATCCACACGATCGGCATTGTAAGCGCCGGGCCCGGGGATATTGTTCGGTTTGCCCACTTCCGGGCGCAGCCCAAACGAGTACGCCGGAGACTTCCCATCCACCACTTTGTCCGCATCGTAAGCCCCCGGACCGGGGTTGGCACTTGGTTTCTCCGTCTTGGTGCGCACACCAAAACTGTACGCAGGACTACTGTCTACTTTGGCCTTCTCGGGAGAGTACGCTCCGGGAGCGGGTATATTGTCCGGTTTGTCGATTGTCGCGCGTATACCGAAGCTATACTTCGGTGCCGTGTCAAGATTCGCCTTCTCCGGCGCGTACGCACCGGGTGCGGGCGTACAGCTAGGCTTGTCGTGGTTGATGCGCATGCCGAACGCATACGCGGGTGAGTGATCGATCAACTTCTTCGCCTTTTCCGGCTCATAGGCACCCGGTGCTGGTTTGGTTAGGTGTAACGGATGCGGAATGAAAGAGCGAGAGCACGATGCGATGCGGTGAGATGTTGTGTGCAGCAGGGAACAACAAGATGAAGCGGTCATGAAAATGGAGAAAAAAGGAATGAATTCAAACGGAAACATACGGAAGCAACGAGATACTAAAACGGGTGTGCCAAGTAGTTTGCGAACGGTTTGAAAAGAGATCATCCGACACCTACCAGGATTCGAGTTGGGCTTCTCGATCGTGGGCCGTATGCCGAAGCTGTACGCTGGGGTCGTGTTCAGTTTCACCTTCTCCGGCTCGTATGCCCCCGGGGCCGGTGTGTTGTTCGGCTTTTCGACGATCGTCTTCAAGCCGAAGCTGTACGCTGGCTTCTTATCCAACGCTAGTGCCTTTTCGGGCTGATATGCACCGGGCGCTGAAATGGCAAGCGATAGTGAATATGAAACACACATACGGCAATTAGAACGTCCCACACGATGTGACCGAGAGCGCACTTACCGGGCGTTTCTTCTATCTTTTCCGGTATCACTTTCAGTCCAAAGCTGTACTTTGGTGATTTGTCTTTCAATACTTTCTCTGGCGAGTACGTACCGGGTGCTGAAAACCAAACAGAAAGAGAGAAGCAGACAAAACCATAAGAAAATATTGCAGGAAGCAAAAGAGCCAAACAAAAACTTACCGGGTGTATCATTCCGCACCTTACTCTCCGTTTTTATGCCGAACGAAAACTTCGGCGTGCTATCTAGTGTGACCCGTTCTGGCTTGTAGTCGCCGGGAGCTAAAAGATACGGGGACTAGGTTTGTGTGTGTGTGTTTTCTTCGATTGCTTACGTGAAGAGACATTTCACACTGTTAGCATTGGTTCGCAAAGCACCTACACAGCGTTATTCTTGACCAGTAGTATGACATATGAACGATAAGCTGTTTAGTGAATAAGTAGGATCGGTTGTTTCATCTACCTACATTTTACCGTGCACGAATCTCACACCACAAAAATCAAACCAGAGTGCAGATAGACCTACAAGGGTAGATAGATATTGCTACTTTCCTTTTTTGAGGTTGGAAACTACAGAGCTCAATCTCTATCTACTCGGAAGGGGAGTTCACAAATGCAAGGTTAAAAACGAAAGCTGCACCAACCAATAGTTTTCCTCTGTGTCCTTCTTCTGTGTTAGCTAGTTCTCTGTTACTAATATTGTGGCGTTTGTGTGGCGAAATGATGATGGTGATTGACGACGGATGACGGTAATACGAATGGATTTCGTGAGATGAGAACCGTGAGACACATATAGCGCAAATGAATGGGATGCTTCTGGGCGATGCACTAGTTTAAGATGGTTCAGATGAATGATGAGCGACATGGTATGATAAGAAACTTCTCCGCCACACATAGCATTGACGTGTGCGAACGTTTCGCTCTCGTCTACCCCTTTCGCATACGATACCTGGTGTTTGGCTGGTCGGATTCGGCGGCTTCTTCACACCGAACGTATACTTCGGTGCCGATTTGACCAGCATCTTGTCCGCTTTCTCGATGTTGTACTCGCCCGGCGCCGGTGTCAGATATTTCGGGATCTCCTTCGGACGGCTCTGCAAACAGTAGGCCGGCGGTGCGTCCTTTCCCTTGCATCCTAGCCCCGTGATGTTATACAGTGGGCCCGGGCTGAACGATTCCGTGCGCGGTTTGTGTCGCTGGCCGAAGCTGTAGGCGGGTGCGGCTTGCCGTTTGGAGTCTACCACTTTTGTACCTAAAATGGACCAAGGCGTGTTTTAGAGAGTGGAACATTTTTTTCCGGAGGCATTAAGCAGAACCGCATCCTATCTGTTATGGCTTATCTCGTTGGACTTTTTGAAAGACGATAACTTTTATTTGCAAAACACCCTCGGTCGTTGAACGTAGGAGTACGACGCACCTAGTTTCTCGCTCAACAACACGAACACCACGTTGACAATTTCACGAACGCGTCACTCGCAGGTTTTTGTGTGAATATGGTACCAAAATAAATATTTATTACTCAAATCCCCGTATAGGCAGGAAGTGCCGGCTGGCTCCGGATTCGGAGATTGCGTGATGTGACGACCAGCGCGTGTGTGCGATCGCAGCTACTCATCGCCTTATAAGGCAATGTGGTGCTTTTTTGTTTGCGAGATTGCGACGATCCGACGTGCCTAAGGGTGGTATTATTGCGCACTTGCTTCCACGCTCCGAGCCGAAACGCCCACGAGCACTAGGTGTTCGCATTCAAGAGCACGGCCTTCAACTGATCGTTGCAGCGGAAGAAAACACCGATTGATCGTAATTCGGACTGACGGCACGACAGTGAGTAGCCGCTTTACCGGACGGGTCCCAAGTCAATACCATACGGAGCTCCAGAACCAGCTGCGATGCTTGTTCCGATGCCGGCCCACGCACTCCGACCGAACGAAAACAGGCAAAAAATCCCGCACACGCTACGTTGCTAGCTCTAGCTGACTCACCGAGCAGTTGTGGTAGAAGATACTGAGGCCCGGGGCCACGATGTTCCGCCGCGATCGGTCCCCGCCGCTTCGTCGGTGTCCAGGGACGCTGCTCGAACCCGCCCATCACGCGATAGGTATCTCGATACCGCTTCTTGATCGTAGTGCTCTTATGCCGGTGGTAGGTGGTGCTCGCTGTCGTCGACAGATGCTTCGTTTTCACACTGGCTAGGACAACCTGCGGCCGGAAGTACGGAAGTGGTGAACGACAACAATGTATTAGCTGCGCAATGTATTGGAGCGGCGATTGCTACACTTTCTATATTACCATCTTGCTTGGAAACACACACCGCGCTCGCTGGTACACCAAAGCTACACTACCGAAACTTCCTACTGTAGAATTTACAACCGAAAATAGCTACACCAACTACACCAAATTCAACCAAAAATCTGAAAACAAAATTTCGGTACCGTTATTCGTTGCGACCTTGAAGTGCGCACACTCGAATGATTGACATCTGTCAAAGCTTGCTGCGTTAGCTTTTTGTTTTCTTTAGTACGTTTTAGTACACGTTTAGTACATACACACGGTGATGCCCTAATAAGCCGCAAAGCCACCCAGATGGTCGATTTAAACTGGATGAAGTTATAATTAGGGGAAACATACGACGGGAAACGGGCAAGGTTTATTGCTTCCTTTGTCCGGAAAGAAAGTTGCACGATACAGTGTGCATGTTCCGCAGCCCGTATACTCGGCTAGGGCCACCTTCAAGGATATCTCGAAAAAGAAAGCCTAGGCATGCAATCTAGCGCCAGAGCTGGAAGGAGGGCTGTAAATAAGTGCAATGATTAGTGCACTCCCGTGCATGCACGACCAATTCTGACGGGCACGCTAGGGGCACTGCTGTTATTTGTAGAATGTCAGAAAAACGTAGCACAAGTTTGGCGATGGTGTGTTATTTATGTGCAGCCGTGTTGGAGTTAGTTGGAGTTGTTTATTCCATAGCATGGTTTGGGTCACCAATCTGTGCATTCCCTTGTTGGCGGTGCATGAAGAAGCTACTTAACATGGAATTGATTACATCTCATTCTTTATCGCGAATTGGCGCGAATTCTTCGCATTCCACACGTATCGCGAACGAAGCCGAGATTTTTCGCATGTTTTTAATTGAACAAAAACCTTGAAAACGGACCTATAATGATGCATGAATGCTCCGCATTGTAGCCAATATAAGACGATCAAAGGGGGCTGCAAAAAAAGGGGTCGAATAAATGGGACACAGATCGACGACGTCGTCGCCGTCTCGTCGTGGGGATGCCCTTTCGTGGCGTCACGTCGGAGGCGTCTTCTCACGCGTATTTTTTTTTCGCTCTCTCTCTCTCTTCTATAAACAAAAACTCGAAAATCCAGTCATACTTAACAGCGTGCGTGCATACATACGATCAATCGCGGCGAACTTGATGGTGGCGTTTGTGGCACCTTGGCTTTGGCTTTTGCTGAATAAATTACTGCACTCGGCACAGGCCGCAACAACCTCTGAAGGGACCGGGCGGGCGCACACGTACACGTACGCGTTCATGTCTTGCCGTATTGATTATGTCACCGGTCAGTAACATGACGTTGTCCATTGTCGACGACAACACAGGAGGTACGACGAACAGAACGAAACCGTTCGAGCTGGAAGCTGGACGGACAGGTCCAACGCGATCGCGCAGACGCGCCCGGCGTTTAGCTCGTTTGCCCTTCTGCAGCACGCCATAAATGGCGCTACCACGGCTTGTCGACCCCGGCGGGAGTCATCGAGCGATACGTTCGCCACCTTTCCAGTCAGCCGAGCGACCGATCGACCGATCGACCGACCGACCGTTGTTCTGTTTGCTCGTTTGTTCGGTCGCCTGCTCTTTTGATCTCTTTTCGAGGTTATTCTGCTGGGCCTATTCCTATTTATTCGATATTCTTTCCTTCTACGGCGGCTACGCAGTGGCTACGGTGTCGCAAATAATACGTGGCCGTACCGAATATAGGCAACACTGCGATCGAGTGGGTTTTATATTTTTGAATTTCGAAAAGGTTGCGAGGAAAACAATGATCGCTCCAAAAATAGCCAAAGGTGCTGGAGGCGACGCGAAACAATATGTGAACAGATATGGTAAATTATTGATGATAAGGGAAGATCTATCGGGTAGGATAAACTTTGAAGATATTTCAAAAATATAATCTTACAAACAGTTTCTTTTTAAAAAAAACTTTAGGTTATTTCTTTTTTTAAACTTCGATAGATTAGTTTTATCATTTTTAGAACAAACTTCGCAAGAAATACACAATCTAATAAGAGAACAGTGATTCAATTTAGAAGATTTAGATGATGAGGTAAAGTTGACTGCAAAGGTTTATATATGACCTAAAACATACTCCAACCGCGAATCAATTTCTTTCTCACGCTGGTTCTTACCCAACGCGAATCAATCCGATTTCGTCAACCATTGAAAATGACTTGGGAGCTATAATATGCACCTAAAAAGAAAAGGAATTCTTGTCCTACTTCTCCGGGGGCCACTTCGTGCTCGGATTGAACAAAAATCTCCCCCAAGACACCGAACGACAACTTCTTCATCTGCGGCTGGACTCCCAAAACAGGCCAAAAGCAATTACCTGCCGTGAAACAGGTTAACATGGGGTGAGATTTCTTACCCCACTGAGAAGCAATCATTTCGCAACATGCCCTGTCCGATGCAATTCCCCTTCGGGAGATAGCAGATAGGGGCCTTTTTTATGTAACTTTTATCAGCAAACGGGTGTTGCATGTGTGAATTTCCATTTTTGAGATGAATAGAAACGAATTCGTCGCACCGATTGTGTGTTTGTCCTACTATCTTTTATTGGCCAATTAACAGGGCTATTAGCAGCGTTCGTGTGCGCTAGACACTGTAAAAGGAGAAAAGCAATTGGAGACGACTTTGCGCACGTTTCCACGGGCACGGCACGGCACGGCACGGCCTATATCGTGAGGTGGGTCCTCAACGTGCAATGGCCAACACCCGTGGCAATCGCAATAAAGAACTTGGCGTCTTCAACCGAAGGACGCCCTGTTTCGGGACACGATGGCCTGCAGTCGCGAAATGCCAGTTTTCTGGTGCAATGGCATGTTTTCCTCCCTGTTCGCATACACGACGCAACTCAACGGACCTCCGCACAAGGCGTCCCAGGTGTTTATTTATGTAAATGAAAATGGGCTAGCTTCGTTCGTCGAGAACTGCACGGAACGTAACGAAACAAAGGGAAGCAAACGTCCTTGGAGGAAACGTCCAAGGGCTCAGGACAAGGCATAAGAAAGTAAACACACAAAAGGTTCAATGTCGGTTTGATGCAAAAGCGAAGAGAAAACAATGCCACAGTACTTCGGCAAAGGTGACAGGAAGTGGATAATTTATGCGCCCAAGTGCCGTGACAAACCGTTTTCCTGCAGTGTTGTTTCGCGCCACAAAAAGGACAATCTTTTTGTTTTTCACTATATTGCGGTGAAGAAAGTTCTAATTGAAGCAATCAAACTTGAAACACATTAATTGATCTTTGACGTGTCAAACGAGCGGAGAAGAAGGATCTATATTTAATGCGCCCTGTGCGTGCCTTGTAAAAAGCTTGCTTGTTAAGTTTCAACGCAAAGGAATCAAATACATTATGGTGTAGCGAAACAAGCGAAATCACTGAATATCGTTGAGACTTGTCGGGCTTGTCGCGATTATCTGGCCTGAGCACACGAATCCATTAAATCCCACGCAAGCTGCCGGAGCGCACGGAACCACCCAAATAGTCTACTAATTACACACTGTACAAGAAGGAAACGCACAACCTCCACGCGTTCCGGGATCTGCTTTTTTTTCCTCTCCTTCTGCCTCGATTAATCAATCGAAATTAGTCACCCCAGAGGCTATGGCGTTCTTCCGCAATGCAGGGGTACGGTACCACCAGATGGTGGTATCCTTCACCATCTGCTCGTGGGCGCTCCTTCTGCTGCCGTTGTTGTGGGTGGTCAGTTAGCATAACCACATTGTAACCGGGGCTTTACGACACCAGCCACCAGCCTACTTACGGCGGGCCAACGTTTGACATTGATCTTGACGAGCAATGCACACAAATTGCGTGACGACTGGCGCGGGCATGTGTGTTTTGCATGCGATTTTTCGCCTTTCATTTCGCCACCAGACATCCTTCGAAAATTTGATTTGCAAATCGTTTGCCATTCCTGTGACGGTTGTTCGGAAGGAAAAATTGAAAAAAAGAAAACTACCGCATTTCCGGCAACGAAGTGCATAGTGCATATTTCAAAAGTATAACAATTTATAATACGAATGGGGCAAATTTTAAAGGTTGTTTGTCCATGTCAAACTTTTCCTTCTAACTTCAAGTTATTGGCTTAATTAAAAAGGCAGAAAATATTTAAAATTTAATTTAATTTCATGATACTTACAATACAATAGAACCCTGTGTTCGAAGTTGAATTAAGGTATTTTACCTATGGCTGCTACGATCGTCGTGAAATATATTTTCGCTAAGTCTAACGATTCGTAGCAACACTGATTTTATTTTTTAAAAAAGTTCTACACGAAAACTACAATGCTTTAAACATAAATCTCACAAGAACAAGCGAACACGTCAAAGAAAAAACATCTCAAAATTTACCATTAAAGTTTAAACCCCTATGGGAATTAATCTGCTTCATTCGCAAAATGAAGTAATTCAACTAACTAAAAGTCACCTTCAACAACTACATGCCAATCAATGACCGTATTTGATACGTGAGAAAGTACTGACCTCTTTCCAGGCTTCACACGCAAAAACCTGCAAATCAAACGTGTTTTTATTGCCCACAGCTCTCCCACGTAGAATCTATCGGGGAAGTTTGTAATGACAAAAAATAGCACAACATCTCTTAGACATATTTTATTCATAAAGCTTGAAATGTGCGTTGAAAAGAATTGCCTTTATTGTGTTATTAATTCGAAGCACAATTGCCAAGTGTGTTGCATGTTAGTAACACTCCATTGCTTGGCATTAAACAAATATGGCTATAGAAAGCTTTTTAGGACATTTTTCTAAAACATAACATCATTTTAACACCAAAAATCGAGTTCGTTTCTTCAGACCCCATTACAGTCGCTACCGAAAACGGGCAGCAAACCTCGTCGAACAGCGGCAACATTTACATATTCTTTCGCTCTCTCTCTCCCGCTCGCGTTTTATAGCGCCAGAAGGGTTAATTGGTAACTGGAACTCGTCAGCGTGAAACTGGTTTGCCCACGAAACGGTGGAGGTGAATCCGATTCTAGATCAAACCAAGCTGGTTCTCGTCCGTTTGTCAGTTCACAAGCACTACACGCAGCGCGTTTCATTTACATGGACCGATTAAAAAAGGCGATAAATGTAAAATTCATTAGCTGTTTTCGCTCGAGTATCATCGCGTTTGGTCTTTGCCAGCTAAATCGATCTTTCTTCCGGTGGGAGGGGGGAAAAGCAGAAGGCTAAAACGTCTGTTCCATATCTGCAACACCGCCTGCAACCCTGCAACCTTCCCACCTCGTTTTACAAACCAAATCACATCCACCTCACCCCGGGCTTTGCGAAAAGGGTTGCGTAGGCTGTTCCCGTGTAACTCTGACCTAGTTCCCGGAGTGGATTTGCCACAACGCTGCCCTCCAACCCGGGGAAGGTGGAAAAAAGGGACCCCCCCAGACGAGACCGGAAACCGTGGCGCTTCCTCCGGTCGTCTGTCATGTGGAATCCGTAACCGATGCGAAGGTCGGTCGGCTGAATCAAACGGCTCGATACAACCGGGATGTCACGGTAACCGTGATAAACAAGGGTCGAACCCTCGTTTGAAAGCAGTCCAGCAGAAAAAAAAAATCATTCCTATGCATCACCGTGGCGGGATGTGTGTTCGATTAGGTTTGCAAAGCTATTTCATATGCAGTAAAACAGACACACAAAAACACAAATGCCCGAAAAATACCGATACCGGAAAAATAAATGAGAGCAGAAATTATTTGCATCTGCTTAGGCCGAGGGAAAAACCGGTCACTGTGGTAGAAGGCGAAGACATTTTGCTGTTGTTGCCAATTTTAAAACATAAAGTAAACATCCCAAAAAATCGGGTTTTGGTTGCTATTATCGTGTTCTTTTCCTTTATCATTCGCTTTATCATACTCATTAGCAAAACCGGTTCGATTTGCTCCTTTGGGTGTTGCTCAAACAACTTCATTAGGTGAAAATCAGCGTTTGGGTTGTTTTCAGTGTGTTGTTTTTCTGTGTGTTGTTGTTCTTCTTTCATAAAATAATTAGTTTTAGAATAATTCACCACATGCACGCAGCAGAAAGCTCTTCCTTTTCTCATACTTAAAAGCGGAAAGGTTAATTGCCCCAAAACCGATAGCATCGGCCGATGTCACGGTGGCTCATTTGCAAATGCGAAAATAAATTGGATTAAGTAACGCTTTACGACATAACAACTTCCAGCGCGGAGGTCATTTGGGCGACATCGAGCCACGAACGGAACCGAAAGGGAAGTTTTACATTTTAATAGTTGCTTTCCAGCACGCAGAACCACCGAACGGATTCTTACGGACGCGCGCGTGTTGGGACATGGTTTAGATCGCAATCGGCTTCTACTTTCCATTAACGTAGCCAAAAGAGGGTGGGGGGGGGAGCTTTCGCGGTGGAAAGAAGTTTGAAACCAACGATACAAATCATTAACGGACCGATATCGCCACGTTTTGAACGTTCGGCGTTGCAGAAAAGAATTATAAAGTTAAAGTTTTCCTTTCCGGGGAGCGAAACAGCGCGTCATGAAATCGAAACCGACGACGTGCCTTCTAGACGTGCCGCCTCGTAAACAAGGATCGCATGTCCTTATTGGAACGAAACAAAAAACAACAACATAACTCAAACAGGATGGTCCGAGAAAGTTCGCGCGCCCGTGTGGTTTTATAGTAGAGTCTTTTTTTTTTAGGTATTCTTTGGGAGGCTCACCCGCGTTGGGGCTCATCGCGATTTCGTGCGCTGTCTTGGCAACAGGACGCCGTGTTTTCGCGCTCGGGGTAGGTCGATTTCGTGCTTTATTTGCTTGCCCCGTTGTTGGGTTTGTTCTGGTGTGGAGGGATGTTTCTTTTTTTCACGAGTATTTCGCGTATTTCTGACGTTCCGCACCGCGCTCGTATCCGTGACATCAAGATAAATCGATACGGAATTCGGTTCGTCGGTTCGCTTCCTCAGCATGGGAATTCGCTCCGCCAAATGCCGTATGTCCGTGTCTGTCGCTGCGTGTGAGCCGCAGTTGGCAAATCGCAAACGGGTGAAGTTGAGGGTGAAGGAGAAATGGTGGTTTTGAGTGTTTTTTTTTCGCAAAGAATGCATCGAGCTGGCCATGTTAGACACACAAGGTGGTGTAAATCGAAACACATGGAAACACCGGTTTAGCCAGATGTTACAACCACACGAAGCTGCATGGTTCGCAAGCAAGATGATGGTGTGGGTTGAGTAGTCACATGCAAGTTATTTTTCACGATAATAATGAAATAAAGCACGACTTTTAGGTGCCAGTCATCACTTACCAGACACTTTTGGGGTTCCGTTCAATGGCTAGTGCCGTTTCCGTTGAGTCAAGCTTTCTCAATATTATCTAAAACCGTTGCACTGTGAATAGAACAAGAAAACAATCACAAATTTAGGTCATCTGTTTTCATACACAAAAGTCCATGGCTCGTTATTTTTTTGTTTCTTTGATAAAAGTCCGCAAGACACGATGAGTTTTCACGCAGGGTCTTAATTCACTCTCTAGAATTTCAGCACTAATTGTGATCACTTAAAAAAACACTTTTACACACACCTGCGTTTGTTCCAACACCCGTTTTTTCAACCGTCACCCGAGCGTTCGTTCGAGTCCGTCCGTTCGTTTCCGTTCGCTGTTCGAAAATGAATCCAAAGCAACCGTTGACGGTGAGTACTAATATACAGCAAGCCTTTTGCGCGGGTAGTAGACCGTCGTCGGGGCGATGCTTCGCTCCGCGCGAGAGAATTCACTGGCTCACTCCGTACAACTCACACGGGCCGGTGAGTGAGAAAAACGGTACGGAAAGCTCACCAGACGCGAATCAAAACAAATTCTCACCCTACGTGCGTGTGTTTACGAACGAAACCACCCTCTGGGGGTGCTACAAGTGGGGGTGTTTGCTAGAGAAACTTTTTGACTCTTGCTCTCTTGCCGATGGGCGACTCAGTTGTTTTTTTTTTCATCCAAGCTATATCCCAAAGTCCAAAAGCGGGCAAACCGTGTGTGCGAACAGGTTCGACCGGTGGTCGTACGAGATTCGCTCTTTCGTGGCGGGAGCGAAACGGAGTTCACGCGAATGTGGTTCAGGCTTAGCTCTCCTCGGCGAACATGAATCATCGAATAAGACCAACGCTTCTAGAGCTCGTGTTTGCTTATTTGGTGTGGTGGCAATGTGAAACATAAATCTTAAAAATTAAGATAATTCAAAAATTATATAAATATATACATTTTAGTTTTTGTTCAAAGAAATATTAAAAAGACATAACAAATATGAAAAATCGTATGAATAGGATAAAATTGCCTTCAAATGCCTTCATAAGAAAGTTGTTGGAAATGACGTCCGTAATTTGTAAAAAATATTCATAAATGTAACAAAAATTAAATAAAAGGATAAATACACAAACAAACAAAACCAAAAAAAAAGTCATACAACACAGAAAATAAATCCAACAAACTAAGCTAACCCTATTTGAACCAGAAGTAGATCCATTATATTTGAACTGAGTTTGGAAATCCGGAACGAAAAACGTATTTGTGTGTATGCGTGTTTTTTTATATTTCGTTTCCATCTAAGGAAACTTGACTCCAGAAGTACCAAATCTGTCTGCAAATGCCAAATCCGAACGCGTGAAACGTACCACATGAAGGTCGACAAATGGAGAGAGTTTTAAAAACTGACAAAAATGGTTTAAAATGTATGTACAGTAGAAGCAACCACAAACGAACTCTCGACAAAGTGCAACCATCAACTTTCAAGGTAGATTCAATCAATCATGTATCTCGTTAATGCATCTAAGTACCCAGGATATACGTTACAAAAACTACCTAGCTCGTCTGCTAATTGTGTTCGACGCAAGTCTGCTTAACGTTCGTCGGTGGTAAACAGTGTTGTTTTATGGACTTCCTACCCGTCACACCCACACGCGTGGGGCCCATAGGACACGGGTGAGCTGAAAAGTTACCCCTACTGTGTAAACTCGTCATTGCGGTCACCAACCCTACCGACGATTCGACCCAGCGTGATTCAAGGCACTTCCTAACCCGCGGCTCGCCGAGAAACCGAGCGTAGGTGGATACAATCCACGGACATACTAATCTCGCCTACTACGCCTAGACGTGTGGCCTCTCTCTTATTTGTCTTCTTTTTCGCGGTGCGATTTATACGACGCCGGTAACGAAGTGCAAAATGGGTGAGCTTTTACGATGATTACCGGCCTCCTCCCCACATGGCACAGTCAGAGTGTACGGGAGAACGATTTTAACGGTCCAACCAAAAATGGATCATCAGCCGGATTGCTGCCGTCTTCCAGAAAGCAAGAGAGTGGGGAAGATCGACCGGGTGAAATGATTTTCTAACCATTTTAGGCAATTTCGAATCGATTCGCTCCTCTGCTGCCCGGCCGGATCAGTAGCGAATGGGGCAGATAAACTAGAAGAATGATGTCACGCGTCCGGTGATCTTCTCCCGCGACGGTTTCGGTTGCAGGTAAAGGTACAGACGCCTCTGCAGTCGGCAGATTCATCATCCCACCAGGCTCCCTTAATTGAGCCGCAAGATGCAATTCGATTAAAAGGAGTGTCTGTGAGCTAGTGCGAGGAACGTGAATGTTGTCGATGCAATGGCGTGCCGATGGAAACTTTCTACAAATGGATTTGCAATAAATCATTTTTGCTGAACAAGCCGAATGACCTAATTTACCCTACTTACCCGGCATCTTAGTTGAATATTGTGACTAGTTCCGTTTTACTCTCAGAAGTGTTATAGCGTGTTATGCGCTAAAAGTAAAAAAAAAAAACATTTGGTTGCATAAATTACATACTTTAATTACACAAATTAAAATGTGATTTTATCACCGAACACACGAAAAAGGCTCCATCTTCATTTCATACAAGACATTTTGTAGTTTTCGTTTATTTGTAGTGTAAAAAAAATGGATCGACATCTATCCAATAAGATTTCCATCGGTATGTGTATTTTGTTTTGCCCATGTTTATCTCCACTGCTCTGTTGCCTCCGAAACAGGCTGGCCAGCAGTAACTTTACCGCCTCCCCCCGTCAGTCGTGTTCCTTGCCAACCATCATCACCGACCCACGTGGTTTTTTTTTCTTCGATCACTCGCTAATAATTATTAGATTAGAGTTGTTGTTTGCTTGTTTGCTTACTTGGTTGTTTGATATAGTTAGATCTACTGTGTCCCGGGGTATCGACCCGCAATCGGCCAGGGAGTTCGATTATTTTACCCTCAACACACATTCCCTGCAAACGTGACGTTGCTCTAGCCACTTCGACTGCTTTTGCTACTCCGAGAACAAAAACGATTTAACGACTATTTGTAGCTGGATTAGAGCTGGTTTTACTTCACGTTAATTTCTTTGTTATTATCGTATCCTTTTTTCGCTTTTCCGTATGCTGACATTTCGATATCTATGCGCTAGCTTGTAGTTATTAGTTGTATTACCAATGAAGTTTACTCTTTTCTTCACCCTGCTAACCGCAATTGGATTATGTATGTGTGTTTTACATGCACTGATTTGCTTCCATGTCTATTGCTGTAACCGTCACACAGAACTACTCGCTCCCGATTTTGATCTCCATCGTTTTATTTTGATTTCAAATCCATTTTTAATGAACTCACACAACCCGATTTCTCTCTTATGGTCGCCAAGGATGTGACTTAAGTTGTATGTGTGTTTGTCTGTAAGAGAAATAATCAAACAAATAAAAATCGAATGGCATTTCTGTTCCTCGCAACCGTCGTCTAGGTTTATAGTTCGTGTTTGATTTCATCTTAATGCTTGATTCGCTTAAGTAGTAAAGGTAGTAGTAATAGTTAATAGTAATAGTAGTCAGTAGAAGCATGCTCCGCATATGCTTGCGTAATGATCTTTCTCTACTCCTTTTCCCAACCGGTAATGTGTATCATCATTACGACGTACACAGCTCACTGCCATTTACGAATCGGTTTCACGGTTAATGATTAGATTTTAAAAATAACGCTATTTATTGAAACAAATCAGAATAGCAGAAAGATACAAAAATTCGCTAAAACCTTCAGCTGAGATAGACACAGTTGTGTCGACTGTGTCGGGCGATGAAAACAAAACGACTAATACATTTAGCTAAACCGTACATATGAACAACCAATTATTAGCAGCAGGAGTAAACACAAATAGCACAAACTAAAAATGTATGTACAGAAGAATAAAAATCAGATTATCGCTCCAGACGACACTCATAATCGCTTCATCCAACAAGGGCTTTTATTGCATGAAATTGCGTTTCGACTTCACTTTCGTCAGAAAGCAAAATACATCAACACAAACACATTGGCGCTTGCTTGCTTCTCTTTCGATAGAAGAAAATTGGAAATGATTACATTCTATGTTTGTGACATGGATTCGAATAGATTTGATAAAACGGTTCAAATGAAGTTATATCGACAATAGTTTTATTACATGAAATTATTTAAATTAGTAAAATTATCTAACCGACTTACGACAGGTAAAGTGGAAAATAAAGTGTTTTACCAAGCGTTACGAATATTTTGGATCAAAGTACGTCGAGATGTTTTTCCATGGAATATGAAACACCTGAGAGATGGGAGCAATAATGTGTTTCAATATCGGGGAGCAGAGAAAAAAAAAAACTAGACGGTCTTTATAACGTTAAATATCACTTAAATACTTTCCTACACTGTTCTCACCGTGTTTGCAGCGGGTCTGCTGCAGAATTCAGTTTGTGTTTTGCATTATTAACGATAAATACAGAGCTAGTTTGAGAGCGCAGCATAAAAATACAGCGACACTCGGTATGCATACATGTGAATTTAGTACTTGTTCCACACACTGATTTCTAGTTTTGCTTAGCTATGTAAGAGTACTGGTATGTAGTATGTGTCCTGTGTGTATGTTTATTAGTAGTTTACCTGCATACTCGAAATATTCGCCATTTGTAATTTTATTTACCCCTCCTTTCTGCAACGGCGCCTACTGCTAGACTTCTTTCAAATCAAATCACTTTTATCACTTCGCGAATAACGTCCGTTTCGTAACAGCTGCAGCTTAGGGATTTAGGGAGTTTAGGGATAGTATTATACCATATACGATGTACGATATAACGATATATTAGATGTATTGGAGTTTTTTGCTTCACAGGCTCGCGTGTGCCTTACAGCAATAGGAAGCAAATGTAGTCACGTATGCCGTCGTATTTTATTGTTTTGCTGTCCCACCCGAACTCCACCGAACTAGCCTGTAGCGTTTTACAGCTTCACACACCTCAGTCATTTGAATGCATTTTATCTTACGTGAAACTAAAAGGAAAACATGTTCCCCTTCTTCTACAATACCTCTCATTTACGCTCAAACCAATCCAAACGTATATTAGAACATATAAATCTGGCACTCTTGTTCGTGTGTCTGTGTGTTGTTGGCTCAATTCCTTCAAATCAATCTTTTCCATCCATCAATGGACGTTGAAGGAAACCCAATGCTATACAATTGCCATTAGAAAAATGATCGAAGCTGCGCAACGGTATGTATAATTGTAAACAAACAATACGGGAGATACACGGAAAGAGATTTACATAATCGCCATATCGCTAAAAGATCGATTGAGACATTTGTTGTTACTGTTTCTTTTCGAGGCTATAGGCTGAGGAGGCTTACGAATCTATACCTATACTTAGATGAATCGAGAAAAGTAAAATGCCACTCTCTACTTCACACCATAAGAACTAAAGAACCAGTATCGTCTAATCCGTGAGTCCTTGGGCAACGGCGGCAAGCTGATCTTTCAGTATTCGGAATCCTGGACGGTCCTCGGGACTGTGAGACCAGCACTTTTTCATGACCTGCATAAAACATGAAAATAAAATAAAACAATAAGTTTCTATCCATGCGTTCATGTTTCGCTTAGTACATACATCATAAATTTCCTTCGCACACGCTTTCGGCTTTTCCAGTATGATGCCGCGCTGCACACGTTCGACGACTTCGGTATTTTTTAGACGACCGTACGGCATCTTGCCGCACGTGAACACTTCCCACATCAGTACACCTGCATGAAAAAACGGACCGCGTAAGTACATCACCAAATCGGAGAAATGCTATACCCGCTTACCGTATGCCCAAACGTCACTCTTCGAGGAGAATCGCGTGTAGTTCAACACCTCTGGTGGAGCCCATTTGATGGGGAACTTAGTGCCACCGGAGCTGGTGTACTGATCGTCCAGCACGTACCGCGCCAACCCAAAGTCTGCTACCTTGACGGTGTTCTCCGATCCAACAAGACAGTTACGAGCAGCTAAATCGCGATGAATGTAGTTGTGACGTTCCAAGTAGGACATTCCCTTGCAGACCTTATGGTAAAGAATGGTAAGATGTTATTAGTTACGAAAACACAATCTTACAGTGAAATCTTACCTGTATGCACATATCCAACAGCAGACCCATGTTTCCGATCAGCGATTGCTCGTGCCTTCGCAGGTAGTTCAACAGAGATCCGTGCTTCATGTACTCGGTAATGATGTAGATCGGACGATGCTTTGAGCAGACACCGTACAGCTGCACCAGATTCGGATGTTGTAGTTTACTGTCAAGTAAAACAAAAGAGTTCAAATAACATTTCTTCTATTTAATCTTCTAGCTTTCCCACTTACGTCATCACTTTAGCTTCCTCGATGAAGTCATCTTCCGACATGGTGCCCACTTTCATCATCTTCACAGCGGTGTCGATGGATCCGCGCCATTTGGCACGCCGCACTACACCGAACTGACCGGAACCGAGTTCTTCCAGGATCATCAATTCCGAGGGATGAATTTCCCATTTGTCTGGAAAAGACATAAACGCGTATTAATGGATGAGTGTATTATTACTTAAAGATGCAAACTGAGACACCTACCATGTGATAAACCAGCCGTCGGTGGCACGGGACGGTCGCACGGCGACGTCTTAAGGCGACAGGCAAGCCCACCGGAGTTATGGCGATGGTAGTTTATCAAGTCCGGAATCGTTTCGCAGCAGTGCTTCTCGGAGAGGTAAAACTCACTACGTGCATTCTGTTTGATATGGTAGTGCTTCACGTGCGATTGTGGTCTGTTTGTTTTGGAGGAAAAAGAAAACATATTTCAATTAATAATGCCATCATACAAACACAAACACAAGCGAATTTTTTACGCACACTTTGGTATGTAGCGATAGTGTGTAGAGACCCTTGGTGGACGATTTGCGAACCACGAAGCAGCCCTCCTTGTCGTTCTGCTTGAGCAGCGATTCCGCACGCTGCCGGGACATGTCGCCCACGTACCAGTCGTACTTCTGCAGTCCCAGCAGCTCCTTCTCCTTGACGTAGTTGCTCGGAATGTACCCGATCGTGCCATGCTGATCCTTTACCTTCCACCAGTGTTCCTGTGAGTCGTCAATCACCTCGTACTCGGCATTCTGCGTGTTTAAAAGCGCCAAATTAGCAACATTCACGCAATCGGTTATGCACAATATGATCTTACCTTTTCGAGGGAAAGATCACCACTTTCGATTGCCTTGAAAGGGTAAAGCGCTACGACGATCTTCACCCGTGGTGATACATCCTGTTCAGAAGACGGGTCAAGCAAAAAACAAAATTATTTCATAATTAAGGCACACTTCCACACGTTCCGGTTGCAGCACACTTTTCAGAGAGTTTTATTACACTAAGTAGGGTATCCGGTTGCCGTCCTCAAATGTCAAGCATTGCAAATTATAACAACAAACCTTCTCTTGACAAACCTCGCCACAGGAAATTACAAATAACAAACGATTAATTGGAAGTCGCGGGAGTCACGCTCTTCACGGCCATTGCAATAACTGCAACAGAGAGGATCGTAATGCCCCCGAAAAAAAAACGGCAAACCTTCGCATCTTGCGTCCCAAAATCGCGATTGCAATCGGCGCATATTATGCACCGTCAGACACCCGTGACGATGGGTTTGCGTGGATGAAGATGATGACTGGCCGTCTCTCAACAGCCGGATGGATGGACATCTTTGCAAAATTCGCTTACGAACCGAAACTCGCGGATGGGCGTTACCGTGAGAAACTTTGCGTGAGCTCAGGCCGCATATAAATGAAATTTTATTTTTTGGGTAATCTAATGCCTCCCCCCAATGGAGATGCGATAAAGGTCCGAAATGTAGTTATAATATTATTAACTACGAGAAACTCGTAGCGTAAGGTGTGTCGCCATAGCCCCAAAAAATACAATCATTCATTAGACACATTTAGACTGCTCAAAAAGTTCGTGTGTGAAATTGAAACCGGAAACGCGGCAGACTCGGCAGATTTTATTTTATTTTATTTTATTTCATTCGCCACCTACCTTTGCCTTTGTGTTCGGTGTTCCAGGCGTTACTGTTGGACCACCGGGCATATTTAAATCCCCTCCGCCGTTCACGTGCAAACCAACACCGTTTAGGGACGCCGTTTTAAAGGAATTCACAGTCGGAGACTAGTAGCGTGTAATCATGGAACGAAAAGGAAAGGGGAGAAAAACATGGAAGGTTAGAATTGAAAACGAAATTTTGACCACTTCTGTGTTCAGCTCTAGAGAGTCCGTGATTATACACTCGAGAAAAGGTAAACCCATTATGCTGTCACTGTCATGCGGTGGTGCTTCCATTCGAAACTATCACAAGAAACGTAATCGTCAGTAATGTTTTCGATTTCTCCTAGCTTTCGGTAGACGAATCGCGGCTAATGGACATCCCAACTAAATTGCTTAATTGAAATTGTATTTAATCACGTACCCAATCAAGAATCGAAATTATAATACGTCAAGTACAATAATAAATCGATAAAAAAACAACTCAATAATTGGCTGCTTTTAATGATATTTACCCTCTCAAAAAATCGGCGACGCTTAGCAGAAGTCGTAATAAATATAATGTTGAATAATACTCCCACCTTGTGGCAAGGGGAACGGATATCATTAGAATAAAGACGAATAATCAAACGTTTATACTTCAGGGGATGGGTTGGAGAAGGTTTCCCCTAAATACAGGAACGACATGGTTTCAAACTTTTCCATCGCCAAAAAAAATAAAGTAGGAAACCCAATCCCACAACAAAGTGAGTGTTCGGCATACCTTCGAATTAGCGTTGGAGACGGACCCGTAGTATACAAAAAAAAACAAAAACAAAACGGATCGAAAAATAATTTCACGAGCGTTCACGAGTGTTGCTGCATCCGATGCGTGCGATAAAACCATAAGTCATTCTACACAATTTTCGACCGTAAAAAGAACGCGGAGGCACAACCTCTCAACCCGTCGCGACAAAATGACGGCGCAGCAGCGCAACAGCCAAAAAACGCACCAATAAAATCGTGAGAAAATATTCCAGAAACGAAGAAAATCGGCGCCGAAACGGGAGGCGAAACGACGACACCGTTCGAAAAATCGACGCTCGCATTTAACGAATTTAATAACACACACACTCGCATACAAAATTTGGGTGCGCTTTATGATATTATTTCTCGGTGGTTTCTTTGTTCGAATTTCAGTTTTTAATCGTCCACATACGTTTGACGATCATTTGGGATGGGACGTCCGACATCGTCAGCAGTCTCGGGAAGAGCGTGGACACTCCCCCTGACGATTCGCGCGGAAATTAGAATCGATCACGGTCACGGCCTGCGTATCAAATATCTCCTACTAAAAGATGCCTTCCGGTGCGCAGGCAAAAGATCAGTCCACAACGCGATCGCGTTCTAATAATGCGTTTTACGTTTCCCTCTCTCTCTGTCTCCTTCTCTTGTTTCTGCGCGCAACCCCTTATTTGAAAGATCGCGCCCCGGGGCACTCCCAGTACCTGTGGCTGTGCAACGAAGGTGGGCGTTATGTTGCCTAAGCTGCTCGAGCTGCTGTTGAGATGATGGGATGACTGTTGGGAGGTTTGCGATTGCAGCTGCGGTGGCTGCTGCTGCTGTTGCTGGAGGGCGACCTGCAGGGCGGCCTGTTGCTGCTGCTGCTGCTGCTGCTGAAGGTGCACTTGCTGCTGTTGGGTTGGATGCTGCAGCGACGGTGAGTGAGACTGCTGCGGTGGATGTTGTGTAGGTTGAGGTTGTTGTTGCTGCTGGTGCGCTTGAAGCACCGGCACCGTACCGGAGTGATGTTGCAGTTGCTGCTGTTGCGAATGGACCTGCGATTGCTGCTGAGGCAGCGGCAGGTGACCGTTCGGTACGTTTGGGCTGGTACTTCGGGTAGAATTTTGGGCAGGAGAGCTTCCGGTACCTAAAACGAAACGAACCGAGAAGAGCAGATCCGATTAGTTGATGCGAATTTTGAAGAAAGGAGTGTGTGATTAAACTAATTTTAACGTTTACGACCCAACCTTCGACAGCGGAATTCGGATGGAGGAAAATAATTTCTTTTGCACAGCAAAAACCGGCACACCGTAATCAAATTTCTCGCGGGTTTTATGGGTTCGAAAAGGGATGCATCGAAAATGCCCCACGGGCATATTTGCTATCTCTCTCGAGCTCCACATACACGCGCATTACCAGCCGCACAGGGAATGGAACCTTGCACAGAACCTGGAATGTTTTAATGCTGGGGGTATCATAATTCACGATTAGCGGCGAGGTTTCGCCACTTTGGTTGATTCATTCATGCGTCAGTTCATTCAGTTTCCACACCACCACCAAGGGAAGAAATGTTTCAGCCCGGCGGCGGTAATCTTCTCCCGCAGGAGAAAAGGAAGTCGTTTATGTGATTCTCTTTGTTCTCGGTTTAAATTTTCATTGAGATTTTTATTGCACCACACACACGCACACTCCGGCGCATAACTTAAGTCCGTTCGGGGATCCGTGGGAAGGAAAGGGCGTGGCGAGTTACGGTCCAACTTTGCGATGCGTAATTGCGTGTGGAATGTTTGGTGCAGCCAGCAGCAGTACCACAACAGGATCGTCTCCCCACCGGGCCAGGTATAAAGGAGTGTGATTGATCACTCGATGTCCACTCGAAGTGGTGCGCGATGAGTCAACCTGAAACTGGAAGCCCTCGGGACACTCCCAGCGCGGAAGATTGCAGAAACTGTGCCCTGTGCAAATAACGGACCTCAAGCTGGAAAATCACCCTTTGTGTGCGTGCATGTCGTACGCCTAGGACGGCTACAACATGGCGGGAAATGCCAGCAAAATTGCATAGCTTTCTCATACACGTACACTAATTGTGCATACCAGCTCCCTCTGGAATGGAAACGGCAAACGAAGGCATCATCTCCACACGCTCGGGTCGGTTGTTTTGGTCAGTCGGGCAATTAAGATCTAATTTATTATCCGCGGGCGGATGTGTCAAGTCTTTCCGAAAGGAGTTGGGGAAGAATGTGATCGCGCGCGCGCGCGTGGGAACCACCAGTTAGAACAATGAGCTCGGTGTAGCTAAAAGCTAATGTCCAAACATTGGGAAACACTGCGCGCGGCAAGAATGCTAGTTATTTCACAAACACCTTCGTAAAGTGATAAAGCAAAGCGGTGTAGTTTATCATCGCGAAGGCGCTTAGCGGGAGAGCGATTGCATTATAAATATCGTCATAAGTTATGCTTCAATGAAGAGGCTTGGAAACGGTTTAGATAAACTGGTTAGATGGAAAGTGACTACTGCGCTAGAACGGTGTAACGAAACTCGTTATTAACTAGAGCAGAGAGTCAGGAAGTTAATGTAGCATGAGAGGCTTATGCTTCTTTTAAAAATACAAGCAGTACATAAAACGATACCTGTGGAACTTGAGGTAGGAGCTCTACAGCATTCGGTTAAGTCGTTTTCCTACGGTAGATGCGAAAATGAAACTCCTCCTCAAGGTGGGGCCTTCAAACCACCGTTCGAAACATAACCACACCAGAGTCACTTGGATAGAACAGGACCGTTCAAGCATACAAATAATAGGTTCGTAACAAACCCGAGGGCAATGTGTAGTTAACGTTTTGAAGGGACAAGAAAAGTAACACCCAAACGCCTCGCAGCGAGTTGTGCCACATCCGGCACGCTCGCTTCACGCTGATGACCGGATATGTCAAATGGGCTCGCGCACACGCGCGCATTTCTATTTTCACCGTCGTTGCCGAAGTCTTTCGCTTCACACGGGTGCACCAACCGATGCAATGCAACTTCGACGCAGAGACGCCAGAATGTGCACCGAGTTCGAAATCGGGTATGAGCTATGAATGAGCAATTTTCTATTTCCTGCAAAATAGAACCGTGCGCAGACATACCGGCGACGATCACGCAACTCCCGCGCATCGTAAATCGACCGTGGTTTCCTGTCGGATATTCAATGAGGGTGTGTTTGTGCGAACGAGCGTTCAGTTTGATAAAGATGGGTAAATGTTTTTTTTTTATGTTTTTCCAACTTGTCTTAAGAATTCATTGGATGAGTTTAAGTAAAGTGACAGAAACGTTCAAAATTGTCCCATATCTCTGTATCTTCAATGTCCATATGATCGTCCAGAGCAAAAAAATGATCGCATTACGGCAGAATATTAAAGTATCAACCTTTTGACACTACCCCAACTATCCGTCAAAGCTATTATCTAACGATCGCAGAAAGTATTTTTAAAATTCACACCTCCTATTTTTCCATTCTAGATCGAGCACTATATTATGAGTGCATCTTCATTTGGAGGTACAAAAAACACCGTTTCAAACACCGCCAGGTTTCGTCACGCAAGCCGGAGCTCCCCCGTTCTCTTTCATCCTTCCCTTTCCCCCCGGATCCGCTCCCTCATCGCAGGTGACGGTAGACAAAATTGGTTTTAATTGTTTTTTGATTGCATCGCATCGCTCTCGATTGCGATCGCGATGGCTTCGCGGCATCGTATAATAAATAAAACCGACCGGTCCCGGCGAGCAACTACTAGCGAATGGGGTGCTGTGAAAAACTCCCATCCCCGACCCAGATGGTACAGAATAAAACATTTTTTGGGAAAAATAATCCCTCCTCTCTCGCGATCGTGGAATGTGCTCACGGGACTAGAACACACAACCAAGACGGATACACCGCACAAAAAAATGCGACAAAATGCAGACACGAAAATGAAATAAAATAAACAAACAAAAAAGCTGATCGTGGAACCGTTTCGCTTCCTTCACACACCAGCCAAAGGTCTCATCCCTCAGTGCGGGGTTTGTTGTTCGTCGAGATGGGAAAGACAACGACGACGAACCCCGAAGACCCGAAGACCTGAAGACAGAATGGTAATTAAGCTATTGATGGCCGGAAACAACTATCGCGATGGTTTGATCTCCCGAAAAATTCATTTGTTTCTAATAACGCAACCGAACCGAAGCGGCGAAACTTTTAACGGACTGTGAGTTTGCCTTTGCCTCGCGGACCACCGTTTGGAGGAGTTTTTAGACTTTCTTTGTGTTCTTGTCAGGATATCGCGGTATCTCCTTTCTCTTCTAGCGGTGTATCTTTTTTACTGCCAAGCATTTATATACGTTGTACCAAGATTAGCAAAAAAAACGCCGGTGAGAAAGCACCCCCGGTCGGTTCGCAGGAACGACGACAGCGAATTTAAATGAACTCGATTAGATATGCAACCATTTTTATTCCATGTCATCATCACCGGCACAACAACAACAACAAAGGGCACACAAGCACAAAATGAAGCAATTTGGGAGCGCCGGTGTGAGAGATAATTTAAACATCATTTCATTTAATACAATATTTTAGGTAGTTACATTTTTTTGTTCAACAAACTTTCCACCCGCTTACCGCTTGTGCTCAAGATAATCCCATGTTCCAGCTGAGTGCGCCCCAGAAGCCGACGGGTACGGAGTTTTTGTTTTGCCACAGAAGTTAAAGTGCACTTAAGAGGATCCACACCATCCATGACGAAGCGAGTGAGGATCATCGTAATCCTCCCCCCACCCAGAGCCCAAGAACGAATCGGTTCTGCTATGAGTGCTACCAGACAAATCAAGTAGGTTGCCCACAATTTGTCACAGTTGCCTGAGCGAACAGCGCATTAACTCGTTCCAGGAGCGGAGGTTACCCGGTTGACCCTAAAGAAGCTAAAAGCATCGGTACCACATTAAGCCACATTTGGGTGTGAAAATGCCTTTTTTCACACGCCAGCAAACGGAGCGCGCAAAACTCACGTAAAAATCACAAAGCCGCGGGACGTTACCATGCGACCTCCGGGAGTAACTCCTGTTGCAGGAGGAATGGCTCAGTATGAAGTTCGCGCTTGAGGATCATTTGCTTCGTAATTAAAATTCATGACAGCAATTACACAAAAAAAACAACCGAGTATTTGAACGCGAAACCATTCGAAAGGCGTTTCCAGAAAGTTTTCCTCTTCGACAACATCAATCAGACAGGGTGTGGAAAGAATGAACAGGTTTCGTTTTTTTTTTTCACTACCTGATCGCGGAACGTACTCTCCTTGTTTCCAAAAGGCAACAAAACAACAAAAAATGCCGCATATAATAAATGCACGACGATAATTAGCCGGCCTGCAGTGAAAGGGAAAAGAGTGGCCCAAACATGGGCCTCAGAGGGATAAGGAAAGGTAACAACAACAAAAAAAGCCACACCGGCTGGCGTTAATTGGTCTGGCACGGTTGTGAGGACCGCGAAAGTGTACCACACACCAGAAGGAGCGGTTATCATTGAGCGTAGGCTTGCGTTTGGGGCGCTGGTACGATCGCGCAATCGCGATTCGTTGTGACATATTGACCACACCGGCCGGCCGAAAGTAGTGCCACATTCATCATCCACCGAAGAGATCCTGGGCGTTGGCGATACAACTGGCAACGCGAGTCGAAAACCTGTCGGCACGACACGCTGGCACGGTTTCGCACGAGATAATCCGGCTTACGCAAGTGATGGAGAGGCGGAGGAGCCCATAAAACGACTAATCCTGCTTCGGTGAGGCGGTGTTGGTGGAAGAATCTTTCAATCGGGAAGCTCACACGATACGGAGGCTAGATGAGCCAAGGTGATCGCGACGAATATCGGCTTGAGAGTATGCGTTTAAGCCGCTCTTTCAGGGACACACGTCAGAATGACACTCATAATTATGCCTTAGGCTTCACCGCGCGTGTACTCAACCGAACCGACGCGTTGCAAGCGATGCACAGCCTTGGTGCTACATTCTAATTTACTACGAGAGTGTGACGCTGACGTTTGAAATGGCTTTGCCGGGGACTACGCGCACCGAAGCGAGAGAAAAAAACACACGCAACCCAAGAACTCAATAAAGCGATCGTGGGTTTGTGAATTCTTGGATCGCTTCACTTCGGCGACGGATCAACCAGCCGCTTCACCGAGGCACCAGGCACCGCGTGTAGGTTACCATTTATTGCCCCCTTAATTGGGATCAGCACGTTTTTTACGATCACCAGCGTCTTTTTGCTGTGTCTACCACCACGTCGTGCTTCTTCAGCAGCACCGGTGTCGACTAATGCTGGGATCGTGTGCAGCACTAACGAGTTATGTGTGCTTCTGGTGATTCCGGTGGTAACATTTCTTCTACCGCGGAGGTTTGCTGCCCATGCAGCCCAGAGTGACGCAACCAATAAACACCAACCTGCTAAGAGAGGTTTTGTTTTGTTTGTTATCTTATATGAAGTCTATTATAACGGCCAATGAAGCTATAGATGAACTCTGGATTTTTGGAAATTTGTGATGAACATTTGAAAGAAAGAAGGACTTTTGATTGCGATTGAAGTGGGAAATTTTCTACTAGAGCCATGTTATACCACACCAGTGCCACAATATGCAAAGAAAAATGATAATATTATTCCACACTTTTGATAATTTTTTTGGATAAACAAACCCCCTCAATCACACTAATCTGTCCACAAAACAAAGCACCCAAATCATCACTCGTGACCAACTTATTTGCATCAATTATATCACAAGTCGTTTATCTAACTTTTAACGACTCCATACACCGCTCGAGCTGCCACAATCCAGCATTACGACGTTATCGATTGTGTTCACTTTCGGAGCGATAATAAAAAGTCCCCTGAAAAGATCAAAGGCGAATCACCAGCACCACACCACCTGTGTGGTGGTGCGCTGTGTGCTTGTGGTATTATAATTTTTATTATGCCCCGACAAATCGAAATGTCAGACATTCAAGCCAAACAGTGAAAAGCCGAGAAGAGGTTGTAAAAAAATCCGTCCCGCTAGTTTACACTAGTAGAGGGTTTACTAGCCGCGCTTCCCGGAACGCGGCTCGCACCGAAAACGAGACCGAAAACAAAGCCTAACTATAAGCGTAATAAATTCGGAAACGATGGAGAAAATTTTCGGCTGATGAAGTGAAGGCTAGCCGCACGCACACACACACACACCCTTGGGCTACCGTAACCGTGGGCCGACGTCCACTTTACGATTATGCGTGATAATCATACTCCGGCGGTTCCACTAGAAACAGAAGGAATGTAACACACAAAAAAAAAAACAAACCGGTGGCCCTCATAAAACGGGCTCATACTCTCCCGTGGCCCATATGAAACCATGCACAATCACTCTTGGCACAGAAGGGCATATATCTTTACGGTAAACGGGAGGTCTCGAATCAATTGGCTAGAGAGAAAGAGAGAGAGAGAGAGCAGAAGGAAAATCCTTTCGGTCACGGAAAAAGAGATGCTGGTAATCCGCTTAGCCACGGCTTGTCGCTTCGCCAACAGTGAACGATTTTAACGAAACGAGGTGTTGGAAATTTCCAGTAGCAACGGTACACTTGGGACACCTTCTTCCCCGGGACACCTTACAAGCTTCCATCTTTAATCGACTTTAATAAACACCACCGGCAGAGAGGAGCATTTTTACAGCCGTGGGAATGCACGGCAAGCACAGTTCGGCAAATGGCACCAAATGCAGCCGCGGGAGGGAGAAAAAGATGCGCGGGCGCCCCCACGATAGGTGGCTGTGGAATGATTTATCACCTTCCCGCCTAAGTCACAAAGTCGCAGACGAGGGACGATCGTAAAAAAAGCTAAAAAAAATCAGTTTGGTGTCCCGGTAGCTTGCTTTTTTCGAGACGGAATGTCTGGCAGTAAGAATAAATCAACAAAACTTTCGAGTGATCGTTTCTTTTAGTTGAAAATATATCTCTAATAAAACATATTAGCAAGCGTTTTGTCGTACAAGCGCACACGCACACCACATTAAACTCATTACCTTCGTAACGATCGTAATGCGATTGCGTGTCACAGCAAACGTGTTACATAAACATATTAATAGCGTGTGTTGCTTAACGCTGCGGTAGGTCAGCCGGAGGTCAACCTTTTTGGCGTCGCCACAGCGCGAATTTTCCTTCCAAATTAATTTCATTCAATGTAAATGAAAAGCAAGCAGCGCGCCCTCAAGCGAAACGGGGAGGTATCTTTGGCAACACGGCCATACCTCCCCTTGTGCAAGCAGCTGGCGTGCCGCTCTAGCATTAACAGCACCGTTTTGAAGGTAATCCTTTCCGCTGGGTAGTAGGAAGGGGCGGTAGCCACCCATCCGACGAGACACCCGAGCGTGTCGTGCGCCACCATGGCGTTTCGAATCTCTTCACTAGCCTCGTCATAAAACACTTTAATCTCTCATCGACTAGAATCAACAGCTAGATCACTTAAGGATCCTGCTCGTATCAGCTTCACGAGGCAGATTTCAGCACGGTAGCCCTTGGCCGGTCGTTATTTTTACCACCTTGCACGATTCGAAACTTTTAGCCCAGTGAAGGGCCATTACAAATTTTAACCGTGAAAGTGAGAACTTTCGCAAGCCCCGCGCAAACATAACGTGAGCGTTTCAACGCTTTGAATGCAACCACGTGCCCGTGCGTACTGACACTCTTGAGGTTCTGCTCACTTCTCTCGCTGCCACCACCCGGCGCTTCACCGGCAACCGGCAATTAATGCGATGCGTTGGGTGGTGAGTTTAATCCACAGGCCAACGAGGAGCATGCCAACTTATCGCTCGAGATGGTGAATGAGCGAGCGACCAATGGTATTCCTCCGGTGGTCGGTCCGTGGAGATGGGTGTGCAATCGACTCAAGTATCTGGGATGGTGGAGAAGACGGTGGGGAAGGAGAAGAAAAGCTGTGCAAGTTACATCACGCTCAGCGGGTTTGACGTCACGGCGCATCGTGCGGCATCGACACGCGGTCAGAAGTAATGTGATCCAAATTAATGCTAACTCTAATTTAAGGTAATATAGATGAAGCCATGGTTAAGCAGCTACCGGAGAGCTCAATGCAGGTTTATTATAGCAATTGCTGCATTTTATATGTACATGACATATTTCGTAACATACTGTTTCCAAATGAATACACCCAAGCCTAGATTTGTACGGAAAAAATGAGGACGATTTTTTCTTGAACACCAAGCCAAGCTTCCCCACAGAATTTATTGAACCTAATTGATGTATCACTGTAAAGGAAAATAATTATGGGACAAAGTACGCTTTTTATCATGATAGTAAAAAAAAACACTAGCCACGAAAAAAGTATTGGCAGCATCACATTATCGTGCCTTATCAGAATAAAAAAAAACCTTTCAACGCACACTCGAGCGTTGCACAACATAATTTCTCCATCATGTCTCATACCGAACCGTACCACCATTTACGATGTTAAGTGTTTTGCTGTTAAACATCCCAAACATCGGGATGGTCGGTGTTTCGTAGTATTAGCCCGCGCACATAGATCATTAAATATTTGTTTTCTACTGCGATAGACGCGCCACATTCCCGTATCGCGGGGCCGAGAGAGCGCATCGTGGCAGTGCCAGCAAAAGCGTGTATTGAATTTTCCTTCCCATCGGCACACCTTTCCACCCAAACCTTTCCGGCCGCGGCGCAACGGGAAAGCATTTCGATTACAAACCGTTAGCCGCTAAGTGGTTAGGTGTTGGATGTGAAAGTGAAAATTAAATGCCACACCGCGTGCGATGGATACAGGACGGGCGTATTGGGGTTGGGTTATGTAGATGTTTAGTACACACACACATACACATACGCCCGATGCCGGTCAATGCTGGTTCAAACTCGTGCAAGATCACGATGAGCAGACATTTAACAACAACAACAACAAAAAGCGGAGCTCTATTCAATTTTCCTCCACATGTCTGCTGGTAGGTAAGCAGATCCGATAAAAGATAGAAAAGAAATTTCTCCAATCTCGGCTTCGTGCGTAACTCTTTCTCCCAGGACGGAGAGCTACCTGACAAAATCAATTGTTTTCTCCACAATCGCTCAGCCGAGCGGCAGAGGGTTGAACATGTACTTAACATTAACGCAGCACGACACTAAACAGCTAAACAACGAGCCGAGCGACGTGTCAGCAGGTGTAATTGATGCTAGAATTATAATGCGGGTCCGACCTAACCCAAACTTCAAATAAGCTCCTCCATCCGCGGAGGTTGGGTTGTGCAATTTATATGCAACACGCTACTAACTGGATGTTTCCCGAGCAGCAAACGATGCAGGTGGTAGACGATCCCTCAGCTCGCGCGACAACGCTTCCATTATCCTATTATTGTTGTTGTCAGTCACCGGGCCAACACACTCATGCTCATTAAGCTAAATGGAATTAATTGTCCATCCACAGAGCGGTGCTCCATAAAAGATTCTCTCGCGCCTGCCTGCCTCACGACGGTCCATAGAGGTGGCTGTGTGTGTGTCAAGCGTCAGATTAGTTTCGCAAAAAAAATGTCGCCCTTTGTGTGCCAGGCGCAGAACGCACATTAACAACTGCAAACAGAACCATTTGAACGAAATCCTAAATGGATGACGGTGGTTCGGGCAGCAATCGCTGAGCTCCTGCTATCAACAGGAGCGATAATAGCGCGCAACAAGTGTATAATAGGATAAACAACACTAATTGCAGGTCGCTCACGAAGGTTTCAGGAAGTGCAGCAAAAGCCGATCATTAAAAACCCTAGCTCCCTCGAGCTATTTCCCATGTGTGGAGCAAAATTGTAACCAGCCTCAGCTGCTCCTGTTGCCGACAATTAACGTTCAATACACTAAGGGCTTTTTATAGTAAAGTGCTCTTTTAGTTTCACTATTCCAAGTCGTTGATCGCAAACACTAAAAGCATGACCTCACGTAAGGAACTTTCCAACGTCCTAAAGTGCTTTCCAAATAGTAAAAAAAAAAACAACCGTTGATTGATACCCGCCCTAAGCCCGACCCGATCAATAAATCTCGCATCGAAACCTTTAAGATACTCCGCCTCACCTAAGCCGCCGGTCACTGGGACACCCCCTTTTGAAAAGATGTATCAAACAACCGCTAACGAGACGTGATGGACGGAATCAATTAGGGTAAATTGCACTTCATTAACTGCGAGGGCGCATACACAGAGTTTAGAGGATCGCAGTTTGGATTGATTTACGGTGCGCGCGCCATTGCTTCTCCTATCTCTCTCTCTCTCGCTCCCTTTCTTTCTAACTCACAAACAGCCGCACACTTTGGGAAGGTAATCGAATCGAAAGTGAAACAACAACCGTTCGGAACAACAACGGCAACGCTTAACCCGTGGTGAATCGGTGGACCTACCACAAGAAGGGAAAAAACAAAGATCTCTCCCTGCTCCGGTGGTTGGAGATGCACGATCGCTTCACTCTCACAGAAGCCACCGGCCAGCCACGGGGAGGTAGCAAGAGATGCAGGCACCGAAACCATTTGACCCCGTGTGCCTCGAAAAATTGGCACACTCATAAATCCGTTCGATCGCGGTACTCGTGATCTCGTGGCCGTACCACGAATCTCGATCGATCGATCGCAATCAACGGCTCGCTCTCACACACCGAGCGAGCCAGATCAGGAGCAGTGCTAGGAAACCCTCGACGACGGACGACGCGTTAGCTCATCGGAGGTCAAATCGTGGTGGCGATTGCGATGGCCCATCGATCGATGGCCCTCTCCTCGTTGGCCCCTTTCCGCCCCGAATCCGGTGGCGATCCATGCACGGCGATCGAGAAAGGGTTTCGAGATGATTATGAAACCTCGCGAAGACGCGGATTTGCCGCTGGCCGTGTGGTGGGGGGGGGGGGCTGGGGTTGGTCGATTCGGTTCGGTACACCGTTCGATTCGGAGGTGCTCCAGAACACGGTGGGACATGCAAAAGGTTAATTCGTGAGTTTGATTTCCATTCGCGTTTGGATGCACGAGGGGAGTCGAGCGGGGAGTTGTGCACTAACTACACACCCCTTGCTACTCGCCGTACGCCGGCGCTAAGAGTACAGATGTAGTGGCTTCTACGTACAACATCACACTCCACTGCACTGCAACCACAAACGGTCGCAGGCAGCGTCAAGGACTGCCGCGCACCCGCAACGAACAGGTTGTAAGTTGACTCCCGCGGAAGACCATCATCATGTACCAACGACACGGCACCTTGCAGGAGCGGGACGGGGAAGGTTCTGAGATGATACTCGGCTAGCGCCGTAGAAGGCAGGCTTGGCGGTGCAATGCCAAATGCGGCTCACCGTGAGATCGAGGTGCGAACGGGGCTGAGCGTCGAGACCGAGTTGACATTTTGCACCGTGTGATTGAAACAATGGCGGCTCCCACAGTGGCGCTTTTTCGAGGCGTGCTAGCGAAATTAGTAACATTGTTGCCGAACTGGACACCTCCGGCGAGCGGCGCCGCTTAGTGGGAATATTTGTTGGATTTTGAATTAATGTTTCTTTTTTCCGTGCGAAATATTCCGACTGCTCCCAAAGTAAAGCACCGGGCACTTGGTGCCTGACAACTTTATGGACCTTGCGGGGAGGGGCCCACTCTGCCATCGCCTTACCTAGTCTCCAGACCGACAGCAGCGTCATTGCTTCGACGGAGCGTTCCGTGCGCACGGTTACGCTTGAGCACTGGCGCCTTCTCGAACCTATCCTCTGCAGTCACCACCTGCTCCGCCCACCGCGCTTACTTCTGCAGGAACTTCTTCAGGTTTCAAGACTACACTCGACTACACACTAGAGCTCGCGCGTTTTCTCTCCAATAACGCTTGGATATATTGATATTGCAACAGCGGACACACCACCGCACATATGCCACTCACCCACACCTCCACTTTCACACAAAACTAAAACGGTTACACGCTGTATCGCAACACCGCAACGGCAACGAGGAGATAGAAACCGAAAAAAAGACACACACACAACATACACACACACACACACAGCAGACAAGACGACGAAGTTTGCAAGAACGGTGACACCAATATATTGAGACACCTCCCGCACAATACCACTTCACTGGCGATGGGCTCTTGTCAAGGCACTAATAGAGGGGACACCCGTCGCGTCTTATCAGTTTAGATCACTTTGTGTGACTTTCGGTCGGGACATCCAACTTCTTTTCTTCTTCTGACGACGCGATACAAACCGAACAAAATAAAACAAACAGCAAGTGCGTGGTATCACTTAACCTTATCGCACCGTTCCAACGTATCAGATCAGACGTCCGCAAACGCTAACCAAACCAACGATCCAGCGCGAAGTTACGGTGATCGACTAATGGTCGACGCGAGGCAACCCGACATCCACTGAGGGCATTAGAACATCCACCGCTGACAACTTCCCCTTCACTTTTGGAGACCTCACACACGGCATAACAGGTGTAACAACAACAACAACAACAACAACAAATCGTCCGCGCACCCTCCGTCCGTTCAAGAACTTTTATATGCCCGTTCGAAACAAGCTCCGCCAAGCTCCGAAACTCCCAGGTCGCTTCTCTCAGACGGCGGCGCGTTTATAGAAGGTAGTCAAGGGTAGCAACACTAGAACGTCGCGTTCGGTGCGCCGTCGTGACACTGGTTCAGCACCACAAGCTGCCTGCCCGTAGTAGATCACCCGACCAACAATGCACGATCGAACGAGGAAAAACTATGCCCGTAACAGCCAGCGCGAGAAGAAAAGACACCAAAACCGTTCCACTCGATGGAGCCGCTCGATGGAGACTGGCCCGGCGGTGCGCTCGCTAGCTTTTACTTTTTCGTCATGGTATTGTTTCACTCCCCTTCTCCACCTCACCGGGTCCCGGCTCCATGCCTCCCCTCCCACCATCCGAGTGCAAGAAATTGGTTGGAAAATGTGCTCCAACACAACCACCGCCCGCGAGAGCGATGGCGGGGCCGACCATCCACCACCGAAATGTTGCAGCGGCACGATTGTTGTAACTAATACAACAATCGACCGGATCGTGATGAGAAAATATCGTGTAAGTGCAAGTATGTATGTGTGTGTGTGTGTGTGTGTATTGTGGTGGAAAAAATCCGAAAAGAAAAACACAAGATGCACATCTGCATCTGCGGGCACCCCGACCGCACACACAGTCGAATCGAAAACGGGAGCAGAACTGTATCGAGATGGTGGGATGGTGTTGGTAATCACTTTACTACCGTGGTGTTGTTGGTGAATTGGTTTTTGCTGTAACAGTAGTAGTTGCAGTCGCCCGCACGGGAAGTCTGCGAATCGGTTGCTTCGGTAGCGAAATTTATGGCGCCATCTCATAATGGATGCTTCGGTATGCAAAAGAGAGTGCTCCGGATGATGATTGCCGTTCGGGGGGTCTGCCTATTCAGGTATCTGCGGCATTGAGCTACCGCACCCGCAACAGGGGTGGCCGGTGACGTACGACACGGAGAAAACCAGCATTGGCGATATTCAAAACCATCTTCCAAAGTGTAGTGGATGCTTCTTCGCTATCTCCTACCGTATCAACCGGGCGCTGCCTGAGTGGGGCGTAGAAAAGATTTTCGAGTTATCTCAGACATTTGAAGTACCAGCTCGGGAAAGGGGCTTAAACAGTGGCGAACGGAAATTGGTCTGAGCAACGTTCTTGAAGAACGGTTGAGTGTCTGTTATTGGGAAAGTAAATAATACTATTGAAAATAAGTGGTCTAGACTTGGGAGAAAATACGGCACAGGAGCAATAAGGCAGCGTTTATATTTGTTCGTCCTTCAGCATTTTGATCACGCTCAAGGTGCTACAAGGATTTGGTTCCTCGAACCGGATTCCTGCTTCAATTTGTGCCATCACCAAGACACCTCAACCTCAACCTCGTTATGCATGCGATCGGAGCCCATGCTTCGCACATTTTCCAATCAGATTCGCTTTCGTGATAATGCGCTGCAACATTGTCATCACCGCCACACATCGCCGTTCCACGAACCACTTACACACATGGCCCTGGCTGGCGGTGCGCTCGCGGGTTGATGGGGGATGCCGTAGATAAAAATCACTATTCATCATGCCAATCAGGATTTGAATACGGTTGGCACACGCTCTCTCTCTCTCTTTCTCTCTCGCTCTCGGTTGCACTCATTCTTTTTCGCTCTTTTGTGGCCATTTTTTTATCAATGATTACAATCGAGCGCGAGGCGGCACATTGGAGAAGATGCAGCTCCGGGTTCCGGGTACCAGGGTCCATTTGCCCATCCGATGGAATCTGTCTCTTTCCCTTCCGATCAGTGATGGATGCGAGATCTGTGAAGTGGGGCGTATTCTGCATTACTCAGGCACCAATGGGTACACTAAGACTTTGGCTTCGCCTTTCACGGGAGTTAATCGACCCTGGAGCACCATCGTGAACCCGGTTTTTCAAGCTCATCCGGGTGTGTTTTATTAGGTTCGTTTGGAAGATGACGATGACGGAAAAACGGATGGGTTAAAACAGTGTCCTTACGAGTGTCCTGCTAAGGCAAAATAACGAGACACACATTGCCAGCCTCAACCACAACGCTCCGTTGGTAGTGTGATCCCTGTGACCTCTGGAAAGTGGGCCATACACCCTCCGCGTTGATCAGAAATAGCTAGCCCAGCAGCCGGAACTTCCGTGAGATAAGTTACAAAGATATATGACCCTCTCAACCGCGGCAAAAGCAGGGATCTGTGTAACTCGCCACCCACCGTCAGAAGTCACCGTGTTCCACTTATTTTCACTTCCAAATGAGGTAAAGGAGCCGTGGAAGGTGCATGGCGAATTGGCGACGAAAGGTTCATAAAACCATGACCTGCTCATAATAAAACCAATCGAGACCACCCGAGCGACCGGGGCAGTGCAACGAGTTGCATTTTACATTTGTAGGACAGCAAGAAGGAAAAAAATACTGACTGGAACACATTCGCATTGTGTGGAGAAAATTGCTCAACCCCTTTTTTAACCTTTGAGCCATTTTTTCCGTGCTTTCATGGAAACAACCGCTTCTGCAGCACCCTCCACATGATGTGCAAGTGAAATGCATGCGATGTGTACGTTATGACGCAACAGTTATGGAAAAGCGTTTACCTTCTTTTTTTTGGTTGGTGACCCCAAACTGGCGCGACGGGAAAATAGATTCCACCGAGGAGCGAAAAACATCCTCTCGAATCACTCAACTACCCTATAATCATCACTTTCCCAACCGCCCGACCCCGGTGGGCCGGATTACCGAAAAAATGGCTCCCCACGAAACGAAACAACTTTCCCTTTCACACCGCGGATTCTTTTTCCACCGCGCTGGCCACAGCGCTGCCGACCGAAAAGGTCTTTGGCACAGCAGCAACAAACAAAAAAGGCAACTCGGCAGAAAAACAAATCTAATGCCAAAATGGCACCTCCAACAATCGTGACCGCGGGATGGAAAGGGATGCGCGAGTGGGGAAAGAAGCGAAGAAGGAGCTCGCTTGTGTAGAAAATTGGCATAAATGGCTCGCCGTCCGGGCTTTCGAGTGGGGCAAGAGGAGAGTTCAAGCTCCTATTATCAGCCACGAAATGCCGAATGTGCTGCTCTCCAAAAGCTCCGAAATCATCAACAAACCCACACCAACCCCTACCACCACCAGCGCTATATATACCGCACTAATTGGTAGTTTGTTCTTTTTTCTTCACACACTAACGGGCTTGTCTTTCTCTTTCGGTTGCTTAACGCAATCGCATCGGTCAGTTCATCACCTCCGGGCAGGTGCCTGAGGTGCATGCATCACAAACCCTTTTTCATGTGATCACAACATACACCTGTGGGGAGGGTACTTCATCTGACCCAGGCAAGACACTCACGCGTCGAACGGTCGTGAGGAGGTTACGGCTTTTTTTATATTTCATTCGGAACGCTTATTGTTCACGCAACATCTCACCTCACACCACGGGTGTTTGGCGGCTGCTACACAGCATGTTGTTTTGGCACCACGGTGGGAGTTCCACCTGAGATGCATGCACATGATAATCACTCCGGTGGTCAGAAAAAAAATAGTGACCCGACTGACATGACATCTGAGGGCAGGGATGCACAACCTGTCAGAAAAGTCTGACGTTAATCAAATTAATGGGTATTATCTCCAAATATTTAATTTTTTCAAATAAATATACCAAAACTCTACTGCTTGATTTTTTATGACTCCATTGTTCCTAATTGTACAACTAGAAATTATTAATTCCACCTTCAAAATAAAAGACCTCTCATTTTGTACAAAAATGGTCTATTTGTAGTATACACATTTTCTGTAAAGATCGATTTCGGTATGAATTTTTCAACGACAATTTTTTTGAAAATAAATACCGTATAATTTAAGTTTCATCCAAGCTGCATTGATATATCCACAGCAAAAAGTAGTACATCACATTTGTCTCACGTGTTGTAAAACAACTGCCACAAAACATGTTTAAAAGTGTACATATACATGAAACCTGCATTTACCTTCTTACTGAAACATGTGAACTACAAGTCCAATTTGGAGGCAACACACAAAAAAACTGCCATCCATTTACCATCAATTGACGCACGCCCCACAAATGGATTCGCAAAACCGAAAACGGCCAATCAGTTTAGCCACCTAATGGTGCTCGATCACAGTTGTCTTCCGAAACAGATGCCACTCGAGACAACCGTAGCACCATGGTACACGGTCATTGCAACAGATTACTTTACGTACAAATTGAACACCATGAACTCATTTGGGCCTATCAATCTAAATTGCTTCTGCATCTGCAAGCCGGCCCGGGCGAGGGCTTCTGTGGTTCGCATGGTTCCGTGCGACACGCGAATTCGCTTGATGGTGCTGATGGAGATGATGATAGCAATCAACGACAACATTGCGGATGTTGTGATAACGGCCATTTTTAGGGAAGAAGAGTAAAGAAGATTTGCTCATGCGAATTTATATGTACAATAAAAAGAAACGTTCGATTTTGAGTGACACTGATCTGTTTTTCCACTCAGCATATGCGATGCTTTCGAAATATAGAAAGATGAAGTTTGAATTATGCTACTAAAAAATGATGCCGTAAAGCGAATTATTCCACAAAAGAGACCGGACGAAGCTTAACAAATGACATAATCGAAGCGATCCCCATACGATCTCTCAACACGATCCGAAATTTGAAACTAGATCCCGTGTTGGACAAATTATTCGTTCTGAATGGGATTCCTTCCGAAGCGAAGGCGAGCAGATCAGATCAGATCCGAATCGATAGCGAAGGACTACCAACGCTTCTTCCGCTCGTCAGCTGTCATCGAAACGAAACAGCGCATTCCGAAACAACGATGTTCCCATTGTGACTTGTTCCTCTCGGTTCCTTTCGAAATCTCACCCAAAAATGAACTCTAAGCTGACCTTAAGCAGCTCTGCCATCGCCCATTACAAAACACATGAAGAACATCGGGGCATCATGTTACCACGAGCGGACAGCGAACTGTTCCCGGAACTGCGCGATCTCGATCCATCTACCAGCAGCGTTCTTGCAAGCGCGCATTGGATTGCCGCTGGATCACTGGTTGGGCCCTTTTGTTTGGATTATGGAGATCTCTGGCGGGCAGAGAAATGTATGACCCATTCGCTTTGCTTATGTTTTCATCGCGTTTTTCATCTTTCTCCTACGCATTTTAGATGCATTTTATTTTCACACACGCGAGAGGAGAGACAGGAAAACGAAAACCTAAAAACCAGAAGATTGAAAGGTGTCGATATCGCGATCGGCCCGGAGAGGGTTGCGAGAAACCCAATTTTGTTTTTCGCCCCGGGACGACTTTGTGTGTGTGTGCTTGAGTGTGTATCGAAAATGCAGTTGCGTTGCAGCATCAACGTGGCCATCGTGGACATATGGAGCTCGCACAGCTTACGCATCCGTAAATCGTGGCGCACAACAACGAAACTCGATGATTGATGGATGAATGGGGCGCTGTTATATCGAATCCGCGTTATTCTCTTTCATCCCCGTCCATCTTTCTGACAGCTCAAGCGGATTGAAATCATGTTCAGGTTGGCTGTGCCTCTAGATATCGGCAGTTTTTCAAGCCATGGGCAAAGAGGTCAATGTTTGTTCTACGAATTACGATGCTCACAGCGACCGGGTTGATACCTAAATGATATGCAGAGCTCGAACACAAAGCAGAGCATTACGGGACAATTTTACCATCCCCGAGGTCTACGAGAGTTTGTTTCCTCAATGGACACAAAAGTATGAAACTCTGAACTAGCATGGATGGAATGAATGGCACCTTTGGATCAGTCCGAAGCCATTTTACATTATTCTTTGCGAGGTTTATTCTTTTGAGTTGTAAAATTGATACATCATCGTTATTCCCTCCCATTCATGATATAGCCAATGTTCGTTGAGTGGAAAATTATACGTATCAGCAATATTGTAGCAATACGTATATTCTATCAAAGTGTTAGATACTAATACTTTGATAAATAAATAGTAATAGCTGCTGCGATAAATACATCCTTTTCTATGGACATGACTAATAAAGGCATATTTCAAATCCTTTCCTGCAACCCCATAAAGCAACCTATTCAAAAAGTAATAAATTACTTCAAATCAGTATGCACGGAAAAAACTAAACCGTCAACAACTGACACTTAAAACAGCGATACGCGTGCAGCGTACGCGTACATTAGCGCCATGCAGCGTCGTCATCGTAAAATGATCGATTTATTGTTTTGTTGGTTTTCCACCTATACCTACTCTCTCACTCAGTTTTATTCTGCCTGTTATTAGGTGGTACACTTTATCATCAGCACTCCACCCCACCGGCGATGTAAACACCGGCGCGCAACAAGTCAATCAGGAATCGCACATTTTACATTGCCACACGACAGCTCCTAACTAGCTCGGGTCGTCCATGCGTACCGAGTCCTTTCCACACGTAAAAAGGATCCCTTCTGACTCGAATAACGTTTGAAATACTCTCGCACTGAACAAAGAGAAGCAGAGTGTGGCATTGTTATTGCTCGTGCAAGGGGAAATCCAAACGTCAGAGCTTATGGGGGCGCGATACTCCTGCATGCGTAATAGAGCCGAGGCGACACAGGTGTCCATGGCCACCGGAATCGAGCAAACAAACCACCGTTTGATTGGATTTACTTTTCTCGCCCTAGTGGCAGGTGCAAAACCGAACCCCCATTCGCGGTGCGCTTCGCCGAGTTGCCTACATTTCGGCGTTTTCACATCAACGTTACATCGAAATTTTCACACCACCACTATGGACGTTCGCTCGACCAACAGGTTCGCGCGTGAGTGGATTGATTGCCTGAAAGTGGGGAGGATGAACATTTCAATCGTGTACCGCATATGTCTAACGGCGTTGGAACTGAAAATCTTGCTAGGCATAAGCCTCTGTGAGCCACATCACGATGGAAGCGGCGTGCATACATCATATTCCTTCGTGCGTATGTTATACATCACCATTAACAGTAATAACGCATAACGGTGGGTCGAAACGGTGTCTCGGATTCATCGACAACGATCAAAGGTGCTTCCTTCATACGATTTCGTAGCTCTCCAACAGCCTCTCCTGTATGTGTGCAGCCAAACTTACCTAAAACGAGAAGATAAGCAACGAAAAGCAGTTAGAAAACGGAAATCAAATGCGACATACAGTGATATCTACATTCACCCTTCCAATAGGACACAGTCATAAAAGAGCTAATGGCTGCTAACGAGTGAGAGAGAGGCGCACGCGCGTTTAGATGCACACACAGATTTTCTCCCCGATCCCTATCGTTGCATACATTAATCGGTACGGACGGTCGTCGTGCGCGTCATTAACCTCACACGTGAAACGTGACAACCGCAGAATGATGCGTTTTTAACTCCGACGACGATCCTCCACCGTCTGCGCTGCATCACGCGATTTGCATATCTTTCTAACCCAGCGCGATCCCGCGGAAGACGATCAGCCCCCCGGGAGAAGTGTCTGTTGCTAAGTGACTGGTAAAGAAACAGACACTTGCCAGGTGTCTGCTGCATCTCCACTCAAGAGTGGGGGTAACGAAAGGTGGAGAGGATAAATTTACATCAATTCATAAAAGCGGACCTAACTCGGGGTTATCAATGGAGCAGCGTTGATGGGAATATCGCAGCTTCCCAGTAGAGCTGGCGATCGAGGAAGCATACGAGATTAAGGAGCCTCAATCAAGGGTGCTATTCAAATGAAGTGAGCGATGGACCGACTAACCGCACCTTATCCCCCTTGGCATGGAGCAACCTGTCATGGGAAATGAGTTAATTTTTAGTCGAACGAGTTGGTTGAGCGATTCTACAGCGGCCGTGTTCGATAAATTGTATTTTATTGTAAGCCAGACACACACACGCGCGCGCGCGCGCTTTCTGACGGCAGCTTCGTTAGGTTAGTTTGGCTGTAAGTGGCACAAGGATAGTCGGGAATGAGCAAGCCTACCTATCGCACCTGTTCCGTAAAAAAAGGACGATAGAAGTTTCTTTCGCTATCGATTAAACATCGTTTAGCCGGCAAATCGAAAGGCTCACCAGACCGTAATAAAAAAAACCGGATGGGAGAGGAAGGGTGAAATTTCAAATTGAACCAATTCTACGGACGCAGAAAGAACGGCGGATAGTGTGTTCTAGCGCACACAGGATGACAGGGCATATTTTAACCTTTACCTCGTTACCAGCGGTCGGGTTTGGTGGTGTTCTGTGCCGTCATTCATAATCAAGAAGCAAGTAGACGTGCCAACGTCGATGCTTCGGTTCGTACGTTTCCGGTCACGGGATGGAGTTGAGAGCGGTTTTTTTTTTCGGCCTTTATCGAAGGTGTACACAAGCCATTCCATTAAGTGGAAATTGTTCTACATTTCGGTTTCGCTACCGGAATTCATTTAGATACGGGTTTCGGAGCCGTTTCGCTTTGGATAAAGCGAAACGAGCAGGTTGTAATGTTTATGTAGATGAGTCGATGGAGACCTGTTGCAGCGCAAATAGAGAGATCTATTTGGTTGTTTCGAAACATGAGTGCTTATTTTTTAGAGTATGCTAGAGTTTAAAGCATAATAAGAAGCATTGGAGATTTATATTTCTAATTCAATGCAATCAAAAAGAATTCACATACGGCGATAAATTGATTCTCAAAAAGGCAAAGGCATGGGCAGCAAAAAGACTAACAAATGTCAAACGTGCCCTTCCATAGTGGCTTCCTCTTTTATGCTTTAGCCAAAAGCTCTACGCACCTCAGCGTCAACGCACTAATAACACTTTCCACTGAGAGCATACTTAATCCCGGAGGGCGCCATTTCGAATGAGGCGAGAACCGATCAAAGAAGTTTCGACGCGCGCGATTCTCAACGGTTCCATCGGTTCGGTGTGTGTGTGTGCGTGTGTCCACAGCGAGTGTACCGTTAGCACGATTATGCAAAACATGCCGGTGGTCGACCACCACACACACACCCAACCGATCCGTCGGTCAGCTTTTGGACCCACAAGAACCATCCGCTCGGCATCTTGAGCTGGCGATTGGGGCACCACCCGGCGGTACGTGCCATCCACCGTTGAATCTAATCGCTCCGGTACGGCCTACACATCCTGGGCAGAACCCGGCTGTATCGAATCAACCACACCGCACCGGCAAATGCTGTTGTACCTTCGAGCGTTGGGTGCGCGCGGGCACACTCGCCGCGATGAAATCGTAAACCATGTATCCCGATGTCTGCATCGTGAGCATGGGTAATTGATTTCAGATAATTAATGACTGCATCGCACCTCTCGTGACCTCATCCACCATCGTCCACCCGGACGGAGAGTCGGCAAGTCGGACAGAAAGATCGTTTCGCTTGCGCAATTCTCCCCCCAACAGCCGTCTAAAACCGGAGAAGACGGGAACGAAAAGCGATCGCTCCTGGTTATAAGCACTCGCCGGTATCACGGATCTCGCCCCGTTCCGCCTGGAACACTTCAGCACTGCCGCTATTAATATCAACCAACTGTATTTATTCTCCTGCCTCTCGATAATTGATGTTCGACCGCTAATTCCACCGACATTCGCACAGTTCAGGAGCACATTAAATTAATCTGCAATTACACCGATATTGTGAGTGCGAGCGAGGGAGAAAGAGTAATGGTGGGGTAGCGGAAGGCAAATGTGCTCGTTTATTTTATTTCCATTGCTCCACCATTACCACACACTTAGGCCAATGGCCATTATCGATTGACCTAGAATACAGATGTTACCGTGATGTCGTTTGTGGCAGAAGCATCCTTTTCGTTCTGCTCACTGCTTATAATTTACTGAATGAGGCATTAATAACGCCCATTGCCTTGGGACTGTTGTTGTAAAAATAACTACTATCACTAAATCCCTCCACAGCACACTTACCCTTATTACTACCGAAGTTCAGCGTTACATTGTTCCAGAAATTCAAGCGACACCCGAACACGCGCATCTCTTTAACGCGTTCTTTCATATTCCCAAGGACACTGCTCTCCGTGAGACTCACGCACGGAATCATCGGAAGTGTTGGTTTTTCGGTGCCCACCACCACCACCGACCGCCGGGACTCACTCAACACGATGCACACCGGTTGCACACGCCGCCCGGTTTAATAACACCAACTCTCTTCGCTATTTCTTCCACCTCTGCCGTTTCACTCACTAATGGCACTAAATGGTGATCCGTTTGATGAAAGCTTTCGTGTATTCGGATTCGTCTGCTACAACCTCTTCGGAACGTCCGCCAAGCGCACATGCGCGAACCACCATCACCGTGCGCCGGCTTTATCCTTCGAAACACCCAGCTACCTGCTTACTTCACTCTGCAAACAAAGCACAGATCGATCAATTTCACTGCCACTTCCACCGACAATAACAAGCACCAGTGTCGCTGATCGCGAAGATCTACGCGCACTGGAGCACGCATCATCGAATAATAGGCACCAATTTTGCTGCTTATCGTCAGAGTTACGGTAGCTTCGCTTGCTTCGTCGTTGTTTCGTAAAGGCGCGCACACAGACACACACACACCCGTGATCACTGAGATTTTCCGCGTCCAAAGCAGCAGAGCAGAGAAGGCTCCTTGTACTGGTGCGAACGCGAAATGGACGTCCTTCAGCGCATCATTAACACATTCTCACTTCAGCACACCAAGCGCTACGGCAAAACTGGGAGTGAACGCTCCCGATTTCGCGTAGCGCTTAGCGATAATTTCGAGTTCTGCACGGTAATTATGCGGATGCCTCCACAGTCAGCCCCCGCCTGCGCATTGGTCTGTTCCATTCCCCGTGCATATAGGATCTACCAAAAACAGGTTTTACAAAAATTGCTTAATCTGCGCTGCCTTCGCTGCGCTCACGATCACGATGATCATGAACGACGGTGCTGCTCCCACCGTTCGGAACGAGGACGAGAAGAAGAAGTCATAATATATATTTTCTTACTCTCTGCCCTGCCTATCCCACTCCTGACCACAACAAGAAGACTCTGGAAAGATAGGACACCTCAGCACCAGCATCGGAAAAAACCACCTTTCACAAATCTCGATCGCCTTGGAGTTTGGGGTTCGATTCGAAGAACGGGCCGACCAACACAGAATCTGCTCCGGTGCAGCTTTATGCGGATCCGGTTCGCTACTCGCCGGCCATTCGTTACACTTGATCTTATAAGCTCACGCGTAAGTAGTCCGATTCCTCGGCATTAAGCGAAACTCACAGGCGGTGCTCCAGACGCCCCTTCGAAAGGCTCAATGGGCGTTGGTGGTGTGAAGAATAGAAGTTCGAGCTTCTGCTGTTGCACTACTCTGATACGCTCAAGCCTAATGCAAGTACACTTAACATGCACGCGGCATTCCAGCACTGGACGAGCTTAGGCAGAGCGCGTGGCTTCTAATGATAATGCCCGCGCTTCTCACTTCAACTTTACACGCTTCTTGACGAAGATGGATTGATCCCCTAGCGGTCGATATATCGCCATGGCCCGTGCTGCGCGCATAACTTCACGCGTGTTCTCGTATTAGCTTCACATTGCTTGACTCCCTACAGCTCGACGACGATCGGTGTCATTAGTTCGTTCAACCTCACACGAACGGATGACAACGAGATGTCGCTGTCGCGTAAAAACCAGCGGGCACAAGCACGTTGTCGAGTCTCTAGCGGGTTTGGAGCGGAATTTAAGCCACCCGCGGTTCTACAAGACAGCGATGCTAACACAAACCATTCATGTGTGGCCGTGTGAATAATGTTTAGTTTTTACGTAATGTTAAGACACGCCACAGGAGGCACAACACGATACAACTTCATGTACACGGCTTTGCTTCGCCGAAGAACAATTTCTTCCGTTACGTGAATGCTGCTGGCAATTACCATTTTATATACGTTTGGCGAGGTGATTTTGATAAGATAAGAATGAATGCACCACTCGACTCGCACACACGCGTAAGCAATGCGTTTCTTATCAAGCACTGCGACATGTTCCACCGGCAAGAAGAAAGAACAAAACGCATCTAACCAATTCGTTGCGTGACGTGTGAATTTAGAAAGCTGCTGCACCTGCTGTAGTCATTTCGTTCTGGAGTTTACTTCTCAACTCAACAAAGGCACCTAAACACCAAATGAGTGGGACAGGTGCTCTGGACGCATTAGTTGGGCTCTTTTTAATTTCCTGGATCGTCGGAGAAGATGACCCAGAACTTAGGGCAGGTGATTCGATTCGAACTTCTCTTGGGAATACTAGGAAGTCTTTCAAGCATGACTCGAAAGATGAAACAAGAACAGACCAGGGTCATCAGTTACCGTACTATAAAACCATTTCCTAAGTAATCATACAACCGGTCTTCGATTTGAGCAGGAAATGCCCCGCCCGTGCCGTTCCCGGCAGATCTTCTCCAAAGGCTTTCGAAAGTTTAATGGTTAAGTCTCCTCCTCCAGAACCACCTTATATAAATAGACACTACTGATCGCCACGCGAACGGTTGTGGTACGAAGCAACTTCATCAAGCGGTCCCACGCCAGATCAATCATCGCCAGTGCCGTTGTGTCCTACACCTTCCCGAAAGCCTCCGCACACGGATGGGACAGCAATCAATGCACAGCACCACCACATCGCGTGCAGTACGTACATTACACACATCTCAGCGCTAAACATCTTTTGCGGGAGGAGTTGCCTGCCTAGTACACAGACGCGCATCTCGCATGCAGCCACTCCCCGATGGCCTAGTTTCGGGTCGATCTTCTTAACTTCCAAACGCGCTGGTACCGGTTTCTGTGTGAATTAACAGTGAGCGTGTGTAGCTTGGTGGTGGTGTCTGACGCCAACTGACGCCGAGGACAGACGTCCTCCAAAGATGCCTCTCCAAACACCTTCAAGAGTAGCAGCGAGCAAAAGCGGCCGGGCGCAGCAGTATAATAATAGTAATGATAATTATATTCATTACCCATTAGGCGGTGCTGCAAAAGCGCCACGGCACCAGAAGATCGTGGTATCGCGGTATCTAGCGGCGGTAAACACACGCGTCCCCGGGCGCACCGGGTGACTGCATAATAGCTGACGAGAGTTTAGGCTGGGCCAACCGTTTCGCCTAGGGCGGTGCGTAAATTAGTATGCACTAGCTAGCACCCCAACCAACGAAGAAGGGGCGCTCTCTAGCACGCCGTTAAAGTGAGTTATTGGCTTCCAGCCTCCGGGATGATTTTAAGGTCCACACACGGGAATTCTTTCTTCCCGGGTGACAGCGATTTATACAGCCGCCACACATTACACAACCGCCCTTAATCGATGGAATCGCGTGTAAAACATGCACTATCTTAACAACCAATCAGAATCGGCCGTTGCCCGCTGGAGGTGATCGCAGCATCGCACCAGAACTAGAATCTAGTGTCTAACGGAACGGGGTATGTGCATTTGAGTTTGGAATCGATGATGTGATTTTACGATCGTACAGCTCCATCTTCCCCATTTTACGACAGCGTAAAAGATTGTGCATCGTCGTACCCAGTGGTGTGGTGTGTGGTGGTCGTTATCTCCGTACGCAGAACTTGTGCCATAAAACCGGGGAAAGAATTTCCGTGGAATGACCTGAAAAAATTAAGCCATGTAAACACAACATCACACCAGCCGTCATCTAGGTCTAGCGCGTGAGGTGATGAATGTATGAGCAACACAAGCGCACAGTGCGGCGGCACAAATGGACAAAAAAATACAGGGAGCATCGGGCAAGAATTAGTGAGCGTGATCGAGCAATTTACGCGAACGCGTGGGGGGGTCCATGGGGCTTTTCGTGCGGACGATACCGGACCGTTCCAACGCAAGACCACCAGGTGTCCACGATCGCATTTGTTCCAAGGGAAGCAAAAACAAAAAAACGGATCTCATAAAGCGCGTTTACACACGCAGCCAAGATCTCCCTTTTAAAGAACGTGCCGTCGTTGCATCATTGCATCATCGCGTCACGCCGCAGCATCTAACTTGGAGGGCCCTGGACCACCTAGTCTCATAACTAACGGCCAGCTATACCGACACAGGCACGCATACAGAGAGAAAAAAAAACTTAATTGGAAAGCTCTCAGCGAGGGTTCGTCGGCTGTAGTGCGCGCTAAGAGCTTTTGGAGAGATCGTTGTGTTGTGTACCGCCAGAGATCACGGAGGTACTTGTCACCACCCATGGGTGAAACAGAACGGACCGTAGAGAACGGTATGGTGCAATTTTATGCACCACGAATATTTATTACCCCATGTCCCCGTGGCTCTTGTGCGTTCGTTGCACCTTTCCGCAGCCAGCATATGCGAGATTAGCCCGTGCGCGACAACCGACATCTTCGTCGCCATCATTCATCACCACTCTGCCCCTTCGTCGCCAGATACCGATCTTGGGCGCACTCCGACCACGCCGGCATGTTGGTGAAATGACTTTTCACCAGCGCGAATCTCGGTACGGTTGGCAACAAGCGCACCGAGTGCGCAGGAGAGATCGGCCGCACGATTACTTCCCGATGAATAATGGGAGGAGTGGGTAAGGATTTGTTGGTAACCGTTCATTAGTTTCGTGTCTGCTTGCGCCAGACTCGGGCAAGAAACACAATTAAGGCGTGACTGCCGGCAATTCTTCCGGGACCGCTTCTTCCCATAACAATGAGATCGGCACCACCAAGCACCACTTCTTTCTTAGCCGATCGTCATGTTCAATTTGCTAATTATCCTGCAACGCTTTTCCTGCACCTATCGGTGTCCGGATGTATGTATGCGTGCAGATCATCTGACATACGTTATTGTGTGCGTCTAAAATGGCATATTAAATGCGTCAAAAAGGAGTGGTCCTGCTGCTCGAAAAACATAAACCGCAAACCAATGAATCTCTTTAGCCATATGTCGAGTGCACCGAGCACAAACCACCACCCGGACTCCAATTTAGTGATCCCAACTTTCGCCATGCTCGCGTGTTTGTTTAACGTGGGCTCTCCCCGTTCCCGTCTGCACACCGAACGTAAATACAAAAGAAACCACAAAACCACCGCCGTGTATTCAAATTACAGGTTGCATTAACACTTTTTACACAGACCGATACGTATGTGCCATCGATACTTGATCTCCATTAGTGTGTGGCGTGCGGGATAAACGAGACATAATAACCCTTTTGCAAACGGCCCGGTTGTCTCGATCGCATTTCCGTCTGTCAAGGTCGCGGGCGACGCGCTGGAGTCGGCGCTGGAGCCAGCCGGTACGCAAAAATATTATTATTATTTTCGTACGCTTCACCTTGCGGCGTTCCATCATCGCACTTCGGCGTGAAGCAGTGGGCACACCAGCTGGCGCTGCAATTGGGCATGCACACGCGTCTTGTGTGCCCCAGCAAACCAACGATCTGCACAACCGTCAGCTACATCGATCGAAACGAGATGAAGGTGACGATGAAAGTATCATTGGGGCATAGGCAGCCAGGTCGAAGGACAAGTGGTCGATGACGGGTTCTGCCGTGGATGATGCGAGAAGAGGCGAGCGAGCAAAAAAAAGGTGCATAATGATAGACTTTCGAGACGTGGAGCGCGATCGGGTAAGACAATTTCACGAAACACGTTCCCTTTTTCGAGTGCGATCGTATAAATCAAGCCATATTGAAGGTCAGTCGTCGGTACGAGCTGTTTGTTCGGCTTTAGAGGAGTTGCATTTTGCGTTGGGTAGCCAAACAGATGGGGTTTGAGTGCTTTCAAGCCGTGAAGAACCGTTTCCATAGCAAAATATATACATTCTAAAATTTGCTGATATTTTGTTTGCGAGAGTTTTCAAAACAAAAATTTCTAAAATGTTCAAATTCATTTAATATCCAAACCACACCCTTCGTTCACACTCTAACACAAAGTTTCGGCCGTTCGAATTAAGCTCATTTCACACATTAGAGAATGAGATCTCAAGCTCTCATTAGCCCAAATAAAGCGCAATAGCGGTTAGTCGCTTCCCTCCCGAACGTCAAGCAAAACCCCCCCCCGCTGTGCCCGGATGTAAACAAATCACGACTGAACTGACACAAACGGTGAGAGAAAGCCGAAACAACCCGTTCCGAACCGAAAATTTGGCGTACTACACAATCTTAAATCGCAAACGCTTTCGTTTTGGGCAACGGTTTGCGACCGCCGGTTGGTTGGTGTGTTTGAGCGTTTCCAAACGCCGAAATTACTTTTACTTTCCTTCCTTCCGTTCCTTTAATTTCCTCGTGCCTTGTGTGCTGTGTGTACGTGTGCAACCGGTCGTACCCTGCGTCAGCACGAACGATCAACGGCCGATCATCATCATCGTTAGTGTGGATCGATTGTGATCGAGCGAATTTGGCGTCCACCTACCACCGTGGGGCTGTAAAAACTGGACCAGGAACTCCTCCAATCCGATGACCATTTCGAGCCGGGGGAGGTCAACGTACTGCAACGGACACGCTGATGACGGCGAATAAAGGCGTTGGCGGAATCGATTCGAGGCGAATCTAATTTCTCAACCCAATCCCAAACGTACGTAGTTGATGTTTGTGGAGGAAACAAAAAACTTTACCTTCACGGTGTGGAAAATCGGTAAAATACCAACCATCCCCAACGACTGGGAAGAGCGTTCCGCGCTGGTGTCGATTTCAGGCACACACACGCACACGCGTACACAAAATTGTTAGACTACAGTGTGTGTTATTTAGCCCTTTTTTTCGTGTCGTGTATCAGGAGCAATTTTCCATCGATTCGATGTTAGGCCTCACCACAGCAACGACCTACTTTAGGGTCGGTTTTGCAGGGTGGAAGGAGAATCGGATCCCGAAAAGACCCGAATATCTTTCAACAAGCGCGCGAAAAGCGTCCACAAACGCGTCGGGTTGCATGTTTTGTATGTTTTTGTATTGTTTTTTTTCATCGGGATGAAGATTCCAAAGTAGCAAAACAACAACGAACACGATTGTAACGATAATACGAAGAACTAACATCACTTTGATCAGGCAAGCTCTGTAGCCTCTTAAAACTACCCCAACGTGTGTTTGGTGAACACGGTCATCAAAACCCAACCAACACCGCGGTAGAAGTCCCTTACTAACTCCGGGACAAGTTGTTTAGTCAATGTAGCCAGCTACCAGCCACCCGACTTTTAGGTCGTGTTCGCGTTCACACACCGTGGCGAAATTCGCGTGCATGGAGCCAACCACCAGCGACGTTGAAGGCAGAGACCTGCCTCCAGCCAGAGTCCCAAAAATCAAGTCTCGAGGTTCGCATGCCCCTTAGTCCGATGGTCGTAATGTGCCTGGAAGAGTGCTGCAACCCGGTACCAAAAGACCTAGGCATCGAGACGCGTTTTTTTTTCTCTTTCGTTATTCCTGCTTCAATACACGGTTTGCGAATGGAACTCGAAGGGTAGCGAAACAGCAGAAAGGCGCAGAAAAAAGCAAGGCGCAGAATTTCAGGTTTTCGACCAGAGTTGGATGGATTTTGTCAGTCGGGAAATGGGGTCAGCAGACATCATTCGGTGGATTTATCTGTACGGATTTTTTTTTTAATGCTGCGAGTGGGTTTTAATTTGGCAAGATAGAGATTTGAGCGTGTTCACGTTGAAGTCTACCATCTTTTACACATGGTAGATTTGGTTCAAAGGGAATAAAATTAAACCAATTTATTTCGATTTCAAGACATAGTCGCTCTAGATTTCGTCACTCTCTTTCTATTGAAAACCCGAACGAAGTAATCAAAGCGTAACTAACTATACCGATATTTTTATCTCATCTCATTTTGGAATCGCCGAATTGTAAAGTTATTGCAAATAAACCTCCTCCTTTGCGATACTAAAATTCAACGTTTTTATCAACTTCTCCATATTCACACCGCCACACATCCATATTCACGACGACATGCCAAAATCGGCGATTTACAAAATCCCTACGTGGTGGCGACGAAAATTGCGCGTGTCATTATGCGGAACACCGGATTTTTTCGATACGGAATAGCATCGGCCGCTACAGAAGAGCGAACAAAACTTTCTCTCTCGCGCTTCCGTACCAAAATAACAACGTAAACGATGAAACGTCGCACCATGCAGTAAATACACCAAAATTGGAGGAGGAAAAACACACAAATACCACGCTGAATGCAAAAGCAAATCAAAGTTGCAGCACTGCAAACAGTTCCTCAAACAGAAGCTTCACACCGGCTTTGGAACACGTCGACCTATAGCGACTGAAAAAGTGTCTGTTAAAGCTGTCGGTCCTACAAAAAAAAAAAAAATTGCCGCGAAACCCAATCCTCAAAAACCCATTTGCGGATTTTGATAATAGTCCGTGAAGCGTGTCCTATTTTTTGGTCCACCTAATGCAGTCGCTCTCTCCACCAGTTTCTCGCTCTTTCTCCGTTATAAGCGCGAATTTTCATCAAAACAAAACCCAACTCCAACAGACGCCCCGCCACCCCGGCCAACCGTCGATTAAAGATTAGGTTTGAATTAAACATCGAAAGTGATTTTCCTTTTGCACTGGAGAGTGACCTCAAAATTGCATCGCACAGGAAGTAAAGATCGTGTACGTGTCCGCGAACGGTAGGCCGAAGAGGAGGGAAAAAACCGAGAGTAAAAGATTAAATAATTTTTTTCGCCCCAAACGAGCGAGCGAGGAAAAGCGGATACAGGAAACGGATCATGATCGCAGCGGAAAGCGAAAGGCGATCGGTTTTAATTTCGACGTGCAAACAGCAACCGCACCGATTTTCGGATGATCGCAGTTAAATTTTCTTAGTAGTATGAATTGGAAATGTGGTTGGAAATTATGACCATTTTTTCCGTTCCCTCCGTGCTTTTCATAATGTTTGGTTATGAGTTTTCTTTAATCGCCCCATCGCTTGCATCATACGGCAATGCATGGTTTGATTACCACAAGTTACACAGAGATTGTGACTCTTTTCCTGCACATACCGATTGCCAAAACATCAGGGGAATCAGAACCGACCGATGACCTTCGGATTTTGCGCAAATCTCGTCACAAACAAGCAGCAAACCAAACCAGTTCCACCTCTCGGAGTTCGGCCCGTGTCCTAATGTAGCCATCTTTCCTATCGGAAGATGGCACTACCACGTCTGCTGACCGGTTTAACGAGATGCTCGAGATGTTGGAGTCCACTCGAACGTCCAAAGCTGGCTGGCTTCAAACCTGTCGCTATTTCGGATGCTGCGTCGTGGTGTCGTCGCACCTCACGTACCGATGGTGCGGGACCTTCACACCATACCGTTTTGTGGTACGTGATTGGCATCTCGAGGTGACTTTGGGGTGGTTTGGGATTTCCAGACCCCGGGACCACGTTGGTTGATCAATGAATTTGAACGTGGACAGACAGAGAGACGCAAGGTAAAATGGTCAACAAATTATCTCCTTTAGCATTTCTATTATTATAGATTCGATCGAAATGTGTACTTGTCAAACTATCACACATCACTTGTTGAAGACAGCAAACGATTGCCGCGATTGTCTGTCTGTTTAATATAGCATCTCGCGTATAAGTATATCCTCCAACAACGCAATGGTTAGAGTCAGTGTCCCAAAAAGAAAAACTACGAGAACTTGATTGTTAGCCATACACTACAAACTCATATTGCGCCCCAACGTTGTCCGCAGAGAAGAATTTTTATTGAAAACATCTCACCCTCAATTGACAGCTTTCAACCTTTGCCGTCTTAAAACGCTCACGCCAGCATTTGCTTATCTTACGATCGAAATGCACTACGATCCACTAGAGGGAGCCCAGAGCGGTCCTTCCATCTCTCTCTGTCTCTTTTTCTCTCGATCAATGATTGCTGACACCGAACGTACTAGAAGAATGTCTACACAACTAGACGCCGAAGCCTCCTTTCGCACGCCGAATCGAGTCGGGTGCTGCTACTCAAAACCTTGAGGGTGCACAGCTGGGTCCGCAACACTGATAGCCAAAGCGAACGCAATACGCAAAACACGTTGTCAAGTTTGTCATACACACAAGAGCCGCACGGTTCGATCGAACGTTGCCTTCTTTCTACCACCGCGTGGCGGCGGCAGTCGCAAGATCATTGCTCAAACGGAGCCACTAGCCCTAGCTGTCCCGGCGGCATATCTCTACTAACCAGCCAACAAAAGTGTGCATTGTGCTGGGCGATCATTTCTCAAACCGCGCAGGGCTCGTTTGCAAACCTTCGGGTTCGGGTTCGGGCGCAAGGGGCCGCGAATCTTAATCGTCTTATAAGCACCGGCGAGCGTTACGTGCAGCAACGAAACCAACGAGCAGCGGCGACAGCGACAAACAATAAAAAAAAAACTTCTGACAGAAAAATGGCAACTAGTTTCTGTTTTCTCGATCACTATTTTTTGTGCCACCAACTCGGCTCGGTCACTCTCAGCAAGCCTGTCGGTGCGCCCAGCAGTGTGTCCCTCTCGGTATCGCGCAAGACATTCACGAAAACCTTTCAGACCGCGTGGTCAACTCGAGCTGACAATTACGAACTGCAAGCACCGCACAGTTGCATAAGACGCTCTCAGGAGAGCACACAGGTTTTGCCCACATTCGCAGCAACGCCCGAAGTGTTTGCGGTGGTGTTAGCGGACAGCATCTTATCACATACAGCAAAAAAAACACGCACACACACCTTACCCGCCCGTCGCGACACCTTATGACATTTTCCAAAGATCATCGCTGTGCCTGGCCTGCTGGTGTTTCTCGATATTTGCAAATTTGCATACAGAATCTTCGCGCAAGGAGCACGAGGAGTGGATGGTTAAGGTGCACTCCTCACCCCGTCTGCCCTCCTCCGTTGGAGCATCTTCCCGAGCCGCAGCAAAAAAACAGGTACCGGAGACGGTGTCAATAGCGTGTTTGTGCCCGTGCTCGTGTGAGGCACCTTAGAGCAACCGGTTTCGGTTCGTTTCGGTAGAATGTTTTGCCCCTGCTCCTAACTCCTAACTGGCGACCGATGTTCAAACGTTCGCAATCGCAAGAACCGACCGACGGGGAGGGCTTTCTTTTTGCTCTGTTGGCCACTTTTGCCAATACATGGAGATATTGAACATGCACAGGTGAGCAGAACGCCTCGCTCGTTAATACGGGGTCAGCGAGTGGATTGAGGATTGAGAAACGAAGCTAATAAAGTGAAGAAGACTCTAAAATCACACACACACACTAACGCGCGCACGCGGTCAGTTAATGTGGGATTGATGCAAGAGCAAGAAGATCGCTCATGGTTAGAAGATTAATTGCCGCACCAAACACTGGTGGTACATCGGCGTACATCGAACCTCTCCGGTGGCTCCGCAATGGATCCCAACAAGGATGCAGATAATTAGATACTTGCGCGATGGAACACGATCCGGCGCAACGAAGGGGAAAAACTAAAACATGATCCTATTACTGATCATAGCCGTGCCGAGGAGCAGCGCGCGGGAGACTAGATCAATCGTACAAATTGAAGCTTTACCAAAAGTGGTACTTAATTACCCTGCATGGTAATGCACGCCCGCAGCGGGCTCGAACCGATGAACGCATATGTCCAAGATCGAAAACTGCCACTTAGTGCCTAAAAACAAAACAAAGACAGAGTTGACCTGCTGCTGAGGCAAAACCTGTCCCTTTGCGTGCTTGGTGCTGGGCTGGTGGTCGGTGCACAGGTACCCAGCCGACGGCGGGTTCACACACACACACAAAACGCACACACGCGTCGCCTCAAAACCGGCCCTGAAGCGCCTCAAGAGACCATGCGCATATGCACACATACATGGACACACGCATGCACGGCAGATCGAGGACAAGTTTCAGGAACCCAAACGCCAACCATTATGGCGCAGTGCCAGACAAACGACACAAGAACATCGACAAGAGATCATCTAGGTGGAAAGAACCAGAAAGGCGGATATACGTCACGGAAGGAGAGTTTTGTTTTTCGTTCCGAATGCATTGTTTGTATTTTGGGAGCATCCCTTATCACGGAGAGAAACACACACGCACCATGATGCACTTGTACTCTTCCAAGGGAAGTCAGCGCTAAACCTGCAATTAGCGCCGAACGTGGAAAGGCCAAAAACATCAACGACGAAGCAAGCGACGAAAGGCTACGGTATGTTTTCACACCGACCTACACACACGCGCACGCGCGCGCGAATTCAATCTTCATCATAATGCGACACTCATTTCACTTTGACGTCGATCATTAACTTTCGAAATCGAATCCCGAAAACATCGACCAATTTCTTCCCAGCCAATTCTTCCTGATCGTGCGTGGTCTGACACTTCTGGCAGGTGATTGCACGAGATCACTCCCTTTCTTTCCTTTCGCTTGAGCTCTCTTTCTCCACTTTCGATCAATGAGTTGCCGTGTCACCAGTACTGATCACTTTCAAACACTTTTTCTTCTAACCCATGGGGTTTTTTGGCTTCTTGATATGTCTCACGCTATCACTACGTTAGCACGCAAAAAAAACGATACACTAAAAAAGCACTAAAGCTAACCGAAACTAAGAAGGAGGCCAGCGACGGGTTCACACCACGGCTCGAGATACAAAACAGTGACGACGGTGACAGCGCACCGTATAGCAACTACGTCCGAAACGTACGACAGGAAGGCAACAACTAAACTCGTGACGTCCAAAACCCGTGCCATCAAAACATGGGCTCTCGCGCACACGTTTAGCGCTCTCTCCCTTCTGCGCACGATCATGCTCGATCATGAGCCACGCACACATAGACGGCACAGTGCAGCATAAAAGATGGCTGGCGAGCAAACCCATCATCGCCACTACCACCAGTCGAGCAAAGCAAGATCGACACGCGGGAGCAAAGGGATCATGACGTTCAGGCTACGTTGGCTCCCCGCCCGGAAAGACGGTGTCTTAAGTTATGAAGAGTTTTGGAGCGTGTGTTTTTCTCTCAAAGAAACTCCATCCCGGATCGATGATTCCATGTTTTGCGAACCTCGAAGAATATCGTTCGTATTGGAGGATCGAGAATCGTTCCCGTCTAGAGTGTTCCACTCCAAAATCCCAATGCTCCAAACTTCAAGAGAGATCAACTTGCACGAGCGCGGTTCAAGCTCGATCAAGTTCGATCACGTTTGCAGCTTCTTTTCGCTGCTGGCTGTATGTGTACGTATAGTACGTCTTTGTCCCCGTGTAAACAACCATCAGGTCGTTAGACTCTCTCTCACTCTCCCGGTGCACCTTCAACAGGTCGATCATCTTCTCCGATCACTTCGGCGGAGGGGGTGGTTGCGATAGTTTTTACGAACCGAAGGGTTACCGGGGGTGCGTTTTCGAGGTGTTCTCTGGAATAAAACAACGAGTATAGAAATGGGCAAGAGAGAGAGAAAGAGAGAGAAATAAGTAGAGACAACCGAAGAGAGTTTATGACCGAATTAAACCCAACTCCGTGGACACGTACTTCACTCTGCTGCTGGTGGATTTAGTTAGCGCGGGGTTTCATGTATGCGTGTATCCGCTGGGTTCGTGGCCCCTCTAACGCCGTTGCAAATGAAAGAACGAACACATGCAAACGAACCAACCCAAAACAGAACAGGTCTCGGAGGTTCACAGGCAGCGTGTCGGAAGAAATGAGCCACCTCCCTCTGGCCACGACGTTTTGGACGATCTCGCGGAAGAGATTACGGTAATAAAAAAAAAAAACATGATCTTTCATTGTTGTTTCCACTTACAACGAGCACATTTAGGTGTACATACGGGCATGATTAAGTGATTGTCATACAGAAATACACAACATCACAAAAAGAAGGCGGCATAAATGGATCAAACAATGTCATCTACAACTGTACCCGTAAACTTATTGTATGATTAAATATCCCCAAAGCAGGATGTAGATAAATTATCTAATTTACATACGTGAGATATTAGCTCGTCGGTGTATTAGTTGCACCACTTACCTGTAAAGAGAAAAAAAGAATATATATATATATAATTAGTATCTACGAATTCTTTTCCACGACGTAACCTCAACCCTTAAAGTAACCTTTTGTAAAAAAACGTCTGAAAAAAAGAGTTCCTTTCCAAAAGAGTGCAAAGTTCGCTGTGCGTGGGGAGCCCAAAATGGGCCACTGACCTCTTGTAAAAAAAGAAATAACGTAGAAACTAATGCAAAAGGATTCTCCAAACGCGCAAATATTATCGTCCACGCACACACATACACACACCTCTACTACAATTCGCGTTGTCATTAAATGTGCACTGACATTGGCAGCAGCAGACGCGTGAAATGGCCACGGGCTGCATAATAAATAATCTTTCCACTTCACGAACAAACTGCGACGGCGGCGGGAACGACATTCTGCACAGCGCCCCGACGTTTTTCGCCTTTTCTTCTTTTCACGTCTGTTAAAATCACCTTCTCCCTTTGTGTGGGATCGTTGTTGGGATATTTTATTGCCACATAGGTGCGCGAGGTTTTTGGATGCCACGGGTAGCAGTCAGGCCATAAATGTGCTGACTATAGACAGAACAGGAAATATGATCGACCCGACTTTCGATTTTCAATTCGAGCGACAGTTTTGCAGATATTGTTGATTTTATTCTACAATAAATATTGTAATGAAAATGATGAATCATATTTATTCAGGTCCTGTAGATGAGTCATAATACTCTGTTACAGTTCTATCAAAATTACGTAAACTTATCGTCGATCAAACAAAGGTCTGAGAAAAGTTTTAATTCTAGAAGCAATCAAAAGAACAAAAGAATGTCTTTGTCAAACTTCCAAAACACCCTATCCCTAATTGACTGCACTCACGCGTTAAATGACAATCAATTACATTTAGAGTGCACATTTATGTGCCTATTTTGATCAAGTTTTTCTTTTATACCACCGACAAGAATAGCACCAAGAGAATGTATGCAGCCTGAATCACACCGGTTTGCCAGAGAAAAGTAAGAAAACTATGGCATACAGCAGAAAAAGAAAACTAGCAAACTTGTTAAGAGAAACAGAAAAAAAACTATGCACACCTGGGCGGGCGCCAACCCAACGCGAAGCTATTGCACCAGCTGAACTCAGCCGAACCATATCTGCTGGGGGGCGAAAGCCAACCCAAGAACGAGATCAAGGAACGCCAGCAAACCGTACATGCGAATTATTCAAACAAATGATTCTGGTCCGCCGGGGTGGAAGGTCTGCCGGTACAGCGCACCGTAGCAAAACAGCTAAGTAAATTGTTATGAGCTGCTAATTGGGAGGAAAATGCGAATGAACTCCCGCCCGCTCGTTCGCGCTGGTGATCGCAAATGATAAGCACAACCGCACACAGGAAAGGGTCAGTTAGTAAGCGGTTAGTGCCCGGCCCGTGTGACGTGCTGGTCACAGGGCCAGTGGAATAATAAGGAATATTGTTAAACCCAACCGACCCAACCGTGTACGGGCTTTGGATTGTATTCATGGACGGTGCTGATCGGTGCAGTTTGATCGGTGAGATAAGGGTCGAGTGCCAACAACAACAGACGCATCATAACTTTCGGCGAATGGTGGGGAGAGAACAACCATCATTTTGAAAACTAAATAGCATTGCGAGGGATAGTTGCCTAAAGTTGCCGACACGCATATAATGGAATGAAATGAAAAATATCATAACACACCAAAAACTCTAAAATGCCACTAAAATAGTAAGAAAGGTTTCATATATTGCTCTTTATATTTTACTCTCCATTATCATCTCAACTCAAAATCATCTCATCTCTCTGTTACGCTTATTTTCATGATGCATGCAACATTGGAAGCACTTCTGTGTGCACAATGTAAAAAATAAATAAAAATGACCTAACAGATTAAGCCACTTCACGTTTTCTTCATCCACTGGAATCGTTTTGCCGAGTGCAATCCTATCCACCGTGGCCGGCTTTACGAACACTGGAGACTGGCTGACGTCAATATGCCAAACAGCAACAGCGTTTTCTGCGACAGTGTATTGAGCCCTTTGCCTCAACGCTTCCAAACTTCAGCCTCCCGAACCCAGCAAGCACCAGGGGGAAAGACAAACTCGCCCCAAACCGGGTCGAACCTGAACCCCGGGAACATCACGACGACCCAGCACGAGAGAGCATCGGCCGTGTGTATTGGCTGCTGATCATTTGAATAATTTATTGAAATTGATTTCACAACACCTCAGCCCAGCCCAGGTCCGACCTCTCCAACCAGCGTTTCGGTCCCACCGATTTCGACCCCATACACCGGTTCGCGCCGTGGCGAAAGGAAAATGCGACACCGTGTACATGCTGCTGTACTGCACCAACCAAATCTGCAAACGTATTCTTTGCTCGCGCTAACCGAACCGGGCTATAGAAGGTTTACACGGTGAGATTAGGGTGGGTGAAAGCTTACTTCGGAGGAATATTCATTCACTGTGGTGGTGAGGCAACTAGGGAGCTGCTTGGGAGAGCAAAATTTGAAGAGAATATTTACATTAACAATTACTTCAAATGGAAACATCACGTTAGTCTACAAAGTGAGGGAGATTCAAACGGGAAATAAAAAAAGCCGAGTTTATCATCAGCACAAAACCTGTGCGAAGGTAATCCACGAAAAGAATAAATTATGATTCATTTCTAATTAAATCCATTCATACCGAACAGGGTCAATGTACCTGCTACAAGCGACATATGGCATGATGTGAGCAGCTTCATTTCGGTTCCAACGAAATTGAGTACCTTTCGTCGAAGAAATGAAAACAAACCGAACGGAACCGAGCACAGAAAAAAAAAGATCTCACACGGCCAGACCCATTTCCATACCGCTTTATTTCTTTTCAGTCCCGTTTATGACGGGAGGATCTGAGCTATCTGAGAGTAAAGAAAAAAACGAAATCAACCAAACCGAAGGCCAAGCTGCACGACGGAACCGAACAAAAAAAAAAGCACCCATAAATGTCGATCTTCGTCGATGATGCGCAAGAATGAACTTTCTTCCCGTGCGCGTTCAGCGCATCGCTCCCATCCTTCAGCAGCGCTTTATTTTAGTTTCCTTTTTTCCGAACGAACTGATAATAATCTCACGCGGTGTCGGCACCACACCAGTTAATGCTTCCTATAAAAGTTGAGCGCGATAGAGCACGCTGGTGCGACTGGCGGCGGCAGGTGGTGGTGGTTGTCGAATTATCCTCACCAAACAAATCAACCGCGAGACGGAATCGGAGAGAGAAAAAAACGAACCCTTTCCGAAGCGAACACCTCTGGCGTCCTCCTCGTCAGGGCTCATCAAACGGCTAACACGGCGGTAATGGTGAGTGAGTGAAGTACGCGACCACACTCGACCCGCACCCCGTCCGGCGTATGCACCGAGCAAGAATCGAACACGAAGGAAAATGGAAATGAAACCGCGCGAACACCAGAAATATGCGTAATGGCCTCAACGCCGCTCCGTGCTTGTCGCAAACCACAATGGCGCAGCGAAAGAGAAGGAATAAAATATATTACCATCGTAAAACTTGCCCCGGTGAGCGCACACGTTCAGCGTTAACCCGAGAAACAACAATAAATTTAAAGGCATGCAGCAGCGACGAACCCCGGGCGAGGTTCGGCCGAGGGATCGAGTGCGGAGCGCAGTAAAACTCGTGTCGTATTTAAAATTTTCGATTTTCCTCCCCCAGATCCACCTGGGAGAGGCTTCTGAAAATCCGAGCGAATCCATCTCCATTTATCGTTGCGGTGTGACGGTGGGGCGACCGTTTTTCTCGGAATGATTTTCATGTTTCAATTCCATTAAATACCATCGTATGGAGAAGAAGGAGCACACGGCAAAAACCTGTTGAGGTCGGTCGGTGGTAAAAAGGGGGAGAGGAGGACACGATATGAGAGTCATCAGATCTAGAAATTAAGAACGAATAAATGCTAAGAATGATACATAAAAACCGCACGATGGAAAACATCTGTTGCCCTAATCGATCTGATGCGTCGCGATAGGGAAGCGGCGTGATAAATAAGCAAAAAATAATCTAATCTTGATTTAGTACTAATGTGCATCGAATGAACATGACAGCAAATAAAACTACATTTCAAGGTAAATTTCTTAATGTTCTTCACATGAAGCTCACAAATTTGGGGCTCAAATTGCAAACAAATTAACAACGGCGAAGGACAATCGCACAAGACGGTGCAACGATTTAGGACCGGCGGGCCATCCGGTTGCCATTTGTCTGTGGTTTTCCGGTCTACCGCGATGCTAATTGAAACAAAGCAACAGGTGCACCTAAAGCTCATTTCCGGTGCCCTTTCTCTGTTGGTGCTTCAGTCATTCGCAAAACCTGCCCGCTGTACAGTCAAAAGTGTGTACAAACTTATTTGCCTAGCCAAAACACGATCATCATTAGGTGCACCGATCACCTGGGTCCGAGAAACCTAATGATGCTAATTAGAAGAAACCGTGTAGCGAGCCACAACCGGTTAGGCACACGACGGTCCCCATGTTTCGGCGCTTTTTGCACACTCTCCTATCCTTTTCTTGCCTTCGATAGATGAATCCTAACGTTACCTATATGAGCAGCATAGGCAAACCCATCTTCGCAACGAAACAACAGCATCAGTCCCTGAAAGACGTGAACGAGGTTAAACTTGTTACGATTATTCTACGCGCGAGAGTAATCTGAAGGAGCGTAATCGGTTGACCCTTGGAATAACAATTGTTTAATTCCGCTCGTTTGGCCTGTGTGGCCTTTGTTTTCTGCTCGCTATGATTCCTAAACGTTTAGCACGGAACGTCATACATTAGGCCAAATCGGATAAGAAGATAAGCAATAAAATTATACAACAATATATATTGCAATCAATTACTTCTATTGTGACAACTCAATTCAATTCAAAAGTCAATAACAACTAATGTTAAGCTGGTTTTGATTTGTGAAACAGTAATCCTAAAACAATATCGCTGCAAGACACTCAATTAACTAACGACCATCTAATCATAATCCACAATCGCTTCACGTACGCTTCCTGATGATGACTTCCTCTCACGACTCGTTTCTTGGGCCGAGTTGCCCGGAGCAGTACACGATTGTAAACCCTTTCCCCACCCTTTGGTCAGCCTTTGGAAACCCTATCGATCGATGCTTTAACAGCCAACTAGAAACGAAGCAAAAAAGATTCCAACCCTACGAGGATATGGTTGATGCGCACTATTAAAAGGCAAATTACTATACATTGCTGATAGACTCATCCGAGCGGTGGAGCTTCACTTCTCACCAAAGGTGAGAAAAAAACAGAACACAAATCATATCGCAAACCTCCGGCCACGTGCATCAGTCGCATCTACCATGAGCCTGTGCGATCTCGTTCACTTCCCGGCACGATGGCACGAGCGCACACACGCGTGCACATTAAGCAACCGGAAAATGACATGATGAGTTGAGTGAAAAAGGTGAAAAAAAGCGCCAGCGCGAACGAGTGCCAAGGAAGAGGAAGTACAACGCGTCGGCGGCGCACACGGGCACATTGCATGATTGCGAACAATTTCAGTACGGTGAGCTGCAGTGGCAAAACGTTCGGTACTTTGGTTGAGGAGATGATCACGCCATCGCGGTTCACCCTTCGTTACATTGTTACACGGCACATATTATCGATGCAAATAGGAAAGTCTAATTGACTTATCTGATCCGTGGATGGTGAGAAGCTTGACAGCTTCCATATGTTTGTTTTTCTCTGGCTGTGCTGTGAGCAATTAAAAATTATTTAAAATTAAACGTTCATTATTTCGTTCCATTCGCCATGACGGAGGAGCTTTTTTTTGTAGCCCAATGGTTTCTTTTCCGAGCCCACAACACAATCCACATTCCACTCTTATCGCAAAGAACTTCCTTTTACCTACACGTATAACTACGTACTTTACCATCCCAAATTGATTTGTCCTCGCCTTGCCATACAATATTTAATCCACCGGAAAACAACCTACCTCTCTTTGCTGTGGGCAAAACCAGTATACGATAACAATTGATCCCGCATTTTCAACAATAAAGCAGCTTATTTGGAAACATTTGTCACGGGTTCTTTGCATGTTTTGGGTGCCATTTCATTATGGGATAAATTAGTTCCGCTGCGAGCATGAAGGTCGAACCGATTGTTTGGGACAGAATGAAAAGGAATTCCATAAAGAGCCTCGCTGTGCGCTGTGTATGTTTCTATTTACATTGTGAACCGAAAGAATGGTCGAGAAGAAGTTACATTTGAAAATGCACTTTCCGTTACCGTTCCGTAAAAGAGCGGTAGAACGCATAAAGTGAAAAGGATTTCCACCCGCTTTATACCTGCGCGAGGATAAACGGTTGCAATTGCCGTTGTCATGAAGCGCATTCCTCCACCGGGAACGGCTTTTTCAAAACATAAAACAGGCCTGTCAGCAGGTCTACGTGTGCACCTTCTCCTCGGTGACCGATATCTTCTCGGCTGCAATTCGCCCAAGGAGCTAGGAAAGGTGTGCTGCTGCCACGGCTGCAACAAACCGACGAAGAAGCGGGCCAATGCGGTAAGAAAGCCTACAACTGATGCACACTTGAGCACGGTGCAGCCTGCTGTCGTGACATCCGGTGCAGCGGCACCAGCAGCAGCAGCAGAAGGCAAGGTTTCTATGACCCCTCCCTATATGCCCACTATAAGTAGAAAAGAAACGAAAAAAAACGCACGAGCGCACACCGGTGTCGTATAAATTAATTCCTCCCTCGAAGTTGTGCTGGTGATGTTAGAAGGTAGCCGAGAGGGAGTGAGAGACCCTAAAAGGTGGCACAAACAGGCAAAAGGCAGCAACTTCTGCAGAAGAAAACAAACGGTGTCCAGGGATGCAAGCAGGTTGAATCTAGGACAGTAAGCCGGCATCATAACGCCACCTTTATAACACGACGGATCCGACTGAACACCGGTAATAATCAGAGAATTAACCTGCCTCCTTAAAGTGCCATCCTATTCACCATTCACAACTTGACTATTCAACGTTCGGTTGGTGCATAAAACTTAACCTTGGCTATAAACGATACGTAGATTGCATTAAAAAATAATCCGAAAAGATTGTTTGAGTTTCAAACGTATAGGTGCTAGTGAAGCAATTATATACAGAGAACAAGCATCATCTTGCTTTCAAAAGAAAGTAACTTGTTCGGATGACCTTCACCAGGTTTTTTTTGACGCTATGAAAGTGTGCAGATTTATGACGAATTTGTTTGCTCATAAATTGCGACACAGGCAAATAAAAAATGTCAATATTTTCACATAAAGCACACTTAGCACCTCGATGTCTACGGTTCGCCCACATCTTTCTGCGCTCAGTTCCTTAAGGTAACATTTGCACACAAAAACCCGATTGCATCGTATCGGTTTCACTCACTTGGATTATTGTTGTACTCGGGCCATACCGTTGCCACCTGACAGCCGAGCGCACGACGATTCAAGCTCCTGCAGCAAGACCACTTCCTGCCCAACCAGAGTCCCAGATGGTAGCTGAACGATTTCGGACTATACTCTTCACAGACTACGGGAAAAGAGAGTAAAAAAAGCGAATATTACACCACTGCTCGCGAACCATTGCAACGGTACCGTCGCTCACACAAACCTTTCCGAATCGAGGAGATCCACTCGGTGCGATCCTTTTCGCTGTCCGCAACCAGATATAGCGTGTACTGGGGAAGCGTCGTGCCGGGATAGATGCCGTCACTTTCGCAGTATCCTACTTGAAAAGGATATCCCTGGAAAGGTGGGCGATGAGAAACGAAGAAAACGAAGATATTTTTTTTTACACACGCATACAAACCATCGCCCTCTCGTGCGAACTTACATCCGGTGCCGCTGCATCGCCACCCTCGCCTTGCAGAAGAGCCGGTTCCACGAGCCGCACCCCTTTGACGCTGATCCTGCCACGCTCGCGTCGTTTCTGTTTGCATTTTCGGTGGTCGCCGCGGAAAAGAGAAGTTAAGTAACAATTAGTAAACTTCAGCAAACGACAGGTTCGTTTGTTTCCAACTGGCAAAAGAATGTGCAGAAAAGTGTTAAATTAGATTAGGTCTTATTAGTTTAGAGAGTATTTTGTGTGAGCGAATTGTAGGCGACGTGAAGCGAAAAGATGATGGTGCAATGATAGTAGAAATGGTTACAAATGAGCGTTGCTGTTTTAGTAAGTTGAAGCGGAAAAAGATACAGCCATGAGCGAAATATGCGTTACAAAAATTAATATTATAGAAACACTAAAGATACCTAAAAAATAAAACATATAGCACTGTAAAATGTAATAATAGGTAGGTAAAACATTAAAAAGGCTCATAAAATCGCAGGACAATGAATTCGTGCTCAGAAATAAACACACCAACAAGCCACATCAAAGTATCAGAAATCTACTGCCCAGTCAACTTGTAATCCAAAATGTATGTAACCCAACATAATCTAACTTCGTTACTAACAAGTACATTAGAACCAAAACTATCTCAAAAGAAAATCCGTTCAACATTGCCCTCATGAAAGAGGAAAGAGCTAGTTGACGGAAAGGGAAATCAAATTCAATCAGTTAGAAGATACGCTCCAACTAAGACCGTTTCCCGTTTGTGAGCAAGGCGCATCTCGACTGCACTTCAGTACATAGAACCTTCAGTTGCCGGAAATATCACTTTCCACCAAGAACTCTTCACAACTGACGCTTCATTTCCTTCTCCGGAGCGGCAACTCGGGATGGAATGTGATATCGACTCTTTTCGACTTTTGCCGTTGAACGGTACACCCCCCAAAGACGGCACATCATTCCAGCTTCTTGATTTTCTTACCGAACTTTGAACGTTTGGTAAACGTACATATACGATCAGCAGCAAACCACCAGAAGGTGGAACGAATGTCGGTAATATTTTAACCCAGAAGCCCACCATGAGTCCAGTGGGCTGCTGCGTGCCTTTCCGGGCAATCCATCTAAATTATTCAGCGCGCTGCAAGGATTACAGTCCGTTGACCCCCCGTTTCCCACACTCAAAGCATCTGCCGACACGTTCCAGAAAGACAAAGGGTAATATTAAATCAACGTTTTTTACGTCCTTGCGGCTGCTAAATTATTTCCACCGATCATAAAAAGCGCATAAGCGCATTTTCAGTCTTCGCACTTCGGAACTGACCTCCCTTTCTCTAATCAGAGACTTTGTTGGGGATTTAAGACACAAGCTCATTCGTTGCCGAGGTGAGACTCAGTGTTAACAACATCAAACAGATATGAATGCCTCAATTTGTCAGCGAAATTTCTTAAGTAGAAAAGGATTGCTAGATTATATAATAATCAGAAAACGGGTACTCCGAAAGGGTATTCCTTTTGCCTTGGAGTGGCCCTAAATGAACCTAAATTCGGGCTTCACGCTGTGAGGGAATAAAATCATGTATTACCATTTCAATCGTCCCGTAAACGCGACACAAATTAATCATGTCGTGCTGCTCTCCAACCATAGAACAGAGGATCATCATTTGAGATCGTACGTCAAAATGCGTCAAACGAAAAGTAAACTCTCGGTAACAATAGTGTTCAAATTTCAAACTCCTAACAAGGGTCACCCGACGCTGTAAGAGGAAGCCTTTTTGCTTACCCTATTTCTGTAGCATCTTTCGAAGGCGGTGCCCTGTCCAGAGGATTCTCGATGAGAAATAGAACGCAACTAAAAGCAAAGGGACCAACAATCGAGACCTCTTTAGACGGGACACCCACCTTCCCGGCTCAAAATGCAACAAAAGAGCTTCCTACGAATCCTTTCTCTTGTCGATGCCGCCGCATCTCGGCGTTCATATCAACCTCTATTACATTGTCAAACACATACACAGGCAAGATTTGTAAGGTTCTATAAATCATGGCCCTCCGAGGGCAAACAAAGATCGACCAAATCGAGAAGCACACGTCGATGATGGCGAGTGTCGTGCTACGATCCACCAATCCTTCCCCGACGGGGTAAGATGTCCATCCCGGAGACGCGCTTTGAATAGACTGCATTAGTTGCTTCCTCACTTCGAAGAGCCAGAAGTGCCCGAGGTAAACTAGGTCCCTTACGATGAAGCCATTCACACTGCCAGCTTCACTTAAGGAGGGTGGGAACGAGAACTTCTACCTACACGGAGCGTTGTACTCCCAGCCGATAGCTGATTTATGTCCCTGCACCAGTCAATAGATTGCCCGACTAGCGACACACAAAAAGCCCGCGCCGGGTGGGAGAAGAATGAGTGGCCCGCTTGCAGCGCAAAAGGAAATGGGTTAGATGCGGACGACGGTGCGCAAAAAGTGGGTCCCTGCTACTGGAGGTTTCATTGCGAAAACAAAAGGCTTTCGATTTCGACCCGTTTTAATTTTATCAAACGGCGGACACATCTGTCATGGCTTTGTTTGGGTAATATTCAATTACAGTACCAGTATTGAGCGTGTAATTAAAAATAAACTGAGCGAAGTAGGAGTTTTTTAAACAAGGGAAAATACAACATTTTATTTAAAATGTTACCGTCCACAACTGTTTGCGTCATACTATGAACAGTTCTTCTGGGATTAGAGGAGATTTTTAAAGCCCAAATGGGTGTAAACCTCAATAAAGAGGAACCAAATTTGCACAAAAAATCCAAAATCTGCAGAGAAAAAAAGCAACCCCCTACTTATCTAACCGAAAATATCGATACTAACGTAGTTTTAAATAACACCCCTCCGCCCAACCACATCTAACCCTCGACAGAACACACATCAACGCTTATCTAGGTCGACAGGAGGCGGACGACATACGGCACAACACACCGGGAGCGATCGCTGAAGTCCCAAGGTTCCTTTCCGAAATTCACAGTATACGCTTGGCCCGCTGCCAAACGGTGCTGCTTTCGGGCAAGAGGGAAGATTGAGTGAACTTCTGTGCAAGCTGGGAATCAGCAGAAGCAGCAGGCTTGCCAACTTAAATTATTTCCCCATGGAAGAAGTACTCCGTCGTGTGTACGGAAGTCGATTTGGGCAGGCGAAGGAAAAACACACGCTACGGCTAAAACCAATAAAGTGGAGCTATTGGTAAGCCGTTCTTTAAGGGTTTGGCCTACGTGATTTAAAGGTTCAGCGACTAAATTCAATTCAATAATTCGTTGCTACAAACGAGTATAGAAACAATTTTAACGTAAATGAAATTTCTGCTTGCGTGCCTTCGGACGCAATTTTTATTGTGTTTGCTCTGTAAAAAATGCAATTAACGCTTCGCATTTTCATCAGCAAACCCACAACTGGTAGCTGTGGAGAATATTGATCGCTTATTTTTATACAAAACTGAAAATGTTCGCATCAACCAAACCTACCTCTTTAAATCCTAACCCTCGGGATCAGCTCGAACTCTCCCTTGTTTTCTCTCCCTCTGTTGCGCGCTTGTAATCCGACGCTACCCGTCCTGTATTGTGTGTTCGTCGCAACTCAGTCTAGCCGGCACACGGGACAAACACAAACACCGTAATCATCAATATCCCGTCGTTTGCCGAGGGGTGCTGCTTATGGGAGGGTCTGTCCACCCAACTGGGCGTCCACCCAACACAAGACACACACTTCAATGGTCAAACACGGACGCACGCACGCACGCACACAAAACCACGGTCTGCTCTCGCTCTCTGGACATTCAAACGCGCAGCACGGCAGCAAGCAGCTCACCAAACCTGAAAACCCTTTTTTATAAAAAAAAGGATTTTCCTCTTCCTTTTCGGTGCTGAAACAGCGGCTTTATTATGAGCAGATTAGGACAGCCGTTTGGAAAATAACTTCTAAACACACAAGCTATTCCTCTCCCGGTGGAGGTTGCGATGCAAAATGGCAATTTTTCACGTTTTAAGCACAATAAAGGTGTGACGGGAGGAGATGTTTCTTAAGGGAAACGAAACGTTAAAGCACCTTTGCGAACACTCTTTTAAACTTCTTTCTTTTTGCGTAATTTCCTTTAAATCATTTTCATCGCAAAAACGCACACCCAAAACCTGGACAGCTGGAACGACTAACGCGGTACGTGCGATTAGGAGATTTTCCACTATTTTCCCATCGGCAAACACATCCTGCCAACGCACCAAAATGTCTCCAAAGAATGGCGAACACCCACGGCTATTTTGCTTGCCTCTCGAAAACGCCTTCCTTATTTCATTGCGGCAGAAGTGATTTCTGCCGAAAATGGTATCACATCCACGCAAAATCGTCACAAACTTCCCGGACGGTGACCTTTTTCACGGCTTTCCACGGCACGGCACAACAAAACTAACGCACACGACACCTCTCTCGACCTAGGCTCTTCTGGCAAGTGATTTTCCTACCTAGTTTTTTTTTCTAAAAGGTGCTTCTTCCTCTTGTTCTTCTCTCGGTCAACATACAAACAGGATTGGGCGGCTCCTGGCGCGCGTACGATACGTGAGCGTTTTCCACGACACCAACACACGCGCCCGAACGGACGCAGCCACTGTAGTAGTGTTTTCCCGGCCCCCGCCTGAAAGTGTGGTTGCGGGAAAATCGTTCTCCTGCGGAGGCGCGCCAAACACACCAACACACACGGGTTTCGGTGGCGTTTGCTCTGCACCATAAACTAGTAGCAGCTGACGGCACCAATACTAGCAGACAAACTCTCTCGATAGAGAGGAGTGTCCCATAGAACAAAAAAAAAGGATGAACAGCGTATGGGTGCGAGAGTTTTCCGACCCGACCGAAACCATCGTACACCGGGTGGTGAATGGAAAGCAATCGTACACATTATGATACGTAACATTAGAAGCAACAAGGGTGTAAAATGTGTAACTAAATTAAATTATCTTTTCTACACTAGAAATTTTAAAACAATACATAACAAAATTAACTTCTCTCGAAGACAATTAGGTGCGAAAAAAAAAACCTGGCACATGATTTACTTCTTCTCTAGGTGACACTGAGAACGCGAGATGAACGTACCAAAAACCAAAAAAAAAAACAGAGGAAAAAGTAACCCCGACGGCAAGCCTCCGTGGGACAACGTTCCCCTCGTTTACATCGAGCCACGGTGCATTAATCCCTTACATCAACAACAACGCAAAAAACGGGCTTAACAGCCGCCCGACGACGACGCTCGCACGATCCTTTTGTCGAGTGTCGCATCCTTAATCAAATTGAGACTCTCGCATTGGTGATGGTGCGATGGTGTTGATAGAGCACACATCCTATCTCACGTTTGTTTTGTCTTGCCGCCTTACTCACACTAACCCACACGAAAGCCGAACGATGGTCTACCGGCCGAGCAAGGATGCGCAATAATATTTAGGACACGAATAAAATAATGTATATACCCATACACGGAAGTGGCGTGTGAGTTCATTAAGTTCTGAATAACTTGAAATGTTATCATTTTTTAACAACATTATTTACGAATTGTTTAACTTATTTAGCATTTGTTACTTGAAAGTTATTTATTTTAGTTACTTTTCAGTGATTGACGGTTTCAATATATTTATATCAAATATTTTACATTGCATAATTTTTTGTGGAATCTCTGGAAACTCTGAATGTTTAGCAAATTAAATTAAGCTACAAAAAAGCAAAACGAATGAAAACTTGATGGCAGAAATTTAATTAAACCATTGCGTTCCTAGGCTTCATTCCATGGCTCCATGGCTATTGCAATCGATAAAAAACAAGGAATCCGTTCCAGATGGTATTCGCATGTCAGACGGATAGCAAGCTTCTCAACTTCCTAGGTGTCCGTATCGGTATCCTCGCGCGAAGTTTGATAGTTTTGTTTCTATAAAGTCGCACAGAACAGCAAAAATAAAAAGAGAAAAAACAAACACACAATCCAACAATCACGCCACAACCCATAGACCATCGACCCCATTTCATTTTCACATTGCTCTTCCTGGCGCATAGAAATGTTTCCTCCTTTTCTCGTTCCAATACACACACCCACCAGCGCTAGGCAGACCGACCACTTATCACATAAATTGCGCGCACCAAGTGTGCAACTTTTGCCGGAGCGCTCGTCTTCGTGCTCTCCTCGCCATCCACGGTTGTTACTAGAAATGCTGCTGGTCGCTTGTCATGACCGCACTGTTCGCAACACGCCCGGCGACGGTAGCACATGAACATAATGAACGGCACAACATTGTCTCAGTGGATGCGGAGGTTCCACATTTAGCCCAGCCGCTCAACGTCACACAAACGGTGCGCGTTGCTAGGTCAAACCGCATTGATAAAGAATGCATGGTTTTTTTTTGCTGTTTGGCTTCCTTCACAAACAGCGCTGGCAAGCACAACGTTGCGATTGAGAGAATTGAAAAGAGGAGATAGTTTCTAGCTTCGGTGTGACAAATATCACATATCTTCTTCGTGGCTTACGAGCGAGGAAAGAAACTAATACGAACAGATAAACATTTCCCAGATGAGATGGTTTGATCGTGATTGAATAGAAAATTAGTAGATATCGCATAAAAAGGACTTGTTCTGAAGATTGCATACTTGCAGGGCGATTATGATTAATTGCGCCAAAATGTTTGGGTTTGTGAAATAATAGATATTTATCAACTGTTTACGTGCCATATTTCCAGGCTAGTTATACAAAATTCTAAGAAAAGACTTACAAATGTGCCAAGCCAAATATTTGTCAAACATTGCATACATTTAGGCTTCACATCATACATTAAAATACGTTTTCCGATAAAAAATTCCAAGCAAATTAACAAGTAATGATTTATTATAGGCCGTTTAGGTATTAAAAATTATCATAAACATTTTTTATGACACGAGATACATAAAACAAATGCAAATAAAATAAATAACGAATCAAAACGCATGGTAAAAAACCGTCAACAGAAGAAACAACACTTAAAAACCTTCGATTCAATCAAACTAGCTCACAAATCTGAAAAAGCGCGTCCATCGTAAATTCGAACCCCGATCCCGATCGTAAATAATACGCGTGACAGGGCATCAGGCGGCGGCCTTGTTGTGTGATCGCAACCCGCAGGGAAAAGTAAACCCCAAACCACCCATTGTTCAGCGAAACAATTAAATCGAGTATGTTAATTAAATTGCATATTCGTTCGGTCCTAATCTTTTCCCAGTCCAAAAGCAACACCCCTGCTTCCTTTCCCGCGCGGATGACATTTAAATGAGCGGCGGGATGCGTGTGACAATAAACATGTCCCACCCGATTTTCGAACGCACAGATGAATCACGGAACACACAGGTTTCGTAGAAAAATCCCGCCACGAAGACGACACCCGCGCAAGCCAAAATGCATCATCACATCACGTACATGCACAACCGTCCCCGATCGTAAAATCGTTCGATCGTGCGAGCAGCAAAAAAAAGCGAATTTTTCGTGGGAATTTCTTCTCTACCGGTTTCGGTTTCTCCGATCCAGAAAGACGCAAAGTTACCGGTCGGATCGACAAAATTAACACCGCACCGCAAAGACCGGACACGGCGTCGGTGTCCTTTTTTCTGCGTGTGTTGACATTCGCACCGCCGTCGATATTTAGGCACACAATCATCATTTCGCCGTCGGGCGCCCTCCCGTGTGAAATCTTCTTTCCGATGGGGCGCGATTTTTAGCTTTCGTCGAAACGTTCGGAACAATTCTCAGTAAACACCAAATTAGAGAAAACAAACTTCTCGCGGAACAGAAATCTGTTCGGCTGCGGCAAAAGACAAACGACAGCCGCGAAAGGAAGCAGCAACAAAACGGCATCCGGCAAAACTATAATCACCGCTGACACTCGGATTGGGACCACCCGGCGGATCCACGGGCAAGGAAACACGGGCTCGGCGACGATCAGCGGCGATCATATACACGAACGCTTCCCGGCGCACGATTTTATCGGTGCGTTACGATCACCGTTTGAAGTAAATATCAAATTTATTAAGCCGCACTCTTGCGCAGACGTGCGCGATGGCGATCGCAAGATCCATCGCCTTGGATGAATTCCAAGATGAATCATTACCATTACCAAAGCAAGCTCGCCAAGAAAGGGCGATCGAAGCGAACCGAAATCTGCGGTCTGCGGAGGGCGGCAACAATGGCTCAGAAAAATGGAAGCGAAAAAAAAGGAACAAAAACAAGGTAACACACCGCGATTGCTGCGTGTTTCACATCTCGCGGAAATGTGCAGATTTTTGTACACCTTACACGCACCCGCCGGTCAGGTTCCCTCCCTCTCGGCGTTTGGGTTGTGTCGAATAATTTGAATGATTTGTTTGTTTGTTTCGTTCGTTTGCCGCCTGTGGTGGAGGAGCACCCAAAAAAACGAAACCAAAAAAAAAATATGCCCACAACGTCAAACGTCGTCTTGTTGCGTCTGCCGGTGTCTTTAATCGGCTTGTTATTGGGAGTTCAACCGCCACGGTGGTCGATCGCCAGTTCGGGATCTATGGGAACCGCTATCGCGCGCATTTGTCGGATTTGCTTATTAAAGACGGCGAAAAGCCGACCCCGGGACAGTTCGATAGTATGTGCGAAATTTATTCTCATATGCTTTTTACGTCTTCGACTATCGAAGCGAAACCGGCGGTAACATAATACTTAGGCCGGCGCAGCAGCAGCGCTTTCGGCGAAGAGAACGAGATGGAGGATAAAGCAATCTACCGAAAAGAGGGTGGGATGATGTTTTAAATCGGATCGAAAACACAACGGATGCACGCAAGATGTAGGTCAAGAGGAGGATTAGGAGAGAGTGGAAGAAAAATGGTTGAAAAAATAATATTCGAAAACACACATTAAGCGAAAAGATGTGCTAATTTATAGATAATACCTTTTAAATCGTGCATTCAACACACTACAAACTAAAATACATTTTTTTCGTGCTGCAAAGGGCTACACTTGAAGTAAACAGTGCATTAATAGTTCTACTACTTTGAGTTAACTATCATAAATCGGCAAACCATTGCTGTGACGTTAAAATAACAAAGGGTAAACTGTAATATGATCCGCTTCCTTAAGCTTGTTGTGTGTCCAGGATAGCATTGCGCCTAAATGTATGCAGTCAATTTGTTTATTTGTGCATAATTGATTTTTAATGTTTCCATTTTTTTTTAATTTATTGATGGAACTTCTATTTTAATTATTTACATTTTCATATACGTTATTTTTGAAAAAAAATGAGCTAAAAATAACTGCTTAGTTTCTTTTGCATGAAATACATATACCTTCGGTCATTCCGATCGGATTACAGAAAAGCAAAGGTAATAGTCACAATTATTTATGAATGTTACAACTTGGTTTGCCGAGTTCTGGATTGCAACGCGATAGCAAGAGTATGTCAACGATCGTTAGTACATACCTTACATAAATAAATCCTAAAAATGAACTACTACATCCTAGGATTAGATGCGATTTCCTGTTCGTAGGTTTCTCTTCTATGGAGCTTGCATCATGCAACTTTTGTTGCTAAACTTGTCCTATTTTTAACTACACTCACATACATTAGAAACACGCACGCACACGCGAAAAATTAGAACCATTTCATCACTGATAGTATTTATGCTTTCTATTTTAGAAGGGTGAATCGTAAAAAAAACGAGCAATAACAGATTATTTAGGTCTCTATTAACTCGAAAAGGTATGTAATAACGAAACAAAATACGTTGGAAAACGATCAAAACGACGAACGTAAGTGAATGAAATACAAATAAAAGATGACAACGAAACAGAGGGGCCCGCAGGCCCCCGTCGGTTGCAGTTTTATCTGCCCATCCGCACACGTTCGCGAAACGCGCGATCCGAAAGGACACCAAAGCGGAACAAACAACAACGACACGATCCACCACCTAACCCCGATGACACTGATTGATGACGGTCTTTTGGTGTGGTTCGGGCACCGCTTATCGGGTCCGACTGTCCGAATGGGTGGCTGAACACATCATCCCGGCAGGATTATAAGGTTAAGACTGTTCCGCACGCTTCCGCACGCCGAAATCGTCGTCGTTCAATCAGCAGGAAAGGGACATTTAAGGTGCACATGCACAAGACACACGGGAGAACACACTAAACACGCTATTACAGTAACACACTCTAGATGTACGATTAATTCAACGGAACCGCCGACATGATTGTTTCACTCCCGCGTCCAAACAAAAAGCAGCAGCCGATGACAATGATCGATGTAAAAATACGCCGATTGATGATGGTCGACTGGTGATGATGGTGATGTTGATGTTTCAAGCAGGTTAATGACGATTGTGCGATGAAGAGTGTTGATTAGGTGGCGCAATGGTAGCAGATAGCTGGCGGTGTTAGGTTTATGTTTGTCTTTTATCACCGTTTACTACATTTTCGATCATAGACAGCATTGATTTTACGGTTCAAAGTATTTCTTTAATTTGAACAAACAAGCCATAGTGTTTTCTTTATATTTGGTTGAGGTATTTAAATAAATATTATTAGGTTATTCAATAACATATTTTTAATAATTACTAACAAATAGCTTTATAGATTTTTAATATTTTTTTTAATAATATGTGTTAAAAAATTATTGTGACAAAATTTCATCAAGGCAAGTCATGATCACGGTGGAATTTTATTTAAAAAACACATCACATTCAGTTCAATCGGGCTAATAAGCGCTAACGATTAGTTACACTGTTTGGCGGGTCGTTCCCAACCCTCAAATGCAAGCATAATCCAAACACGCTCCTTTACGTGTGCCAATTAGTATTTGTTTATAATTAAAGTTAATCGAGCGAATGACGGCATCGGGCAGCACAATTCACGCCCACGTCACAGACACGGTTAATATGTTAGCAGCACCAGCGCAGACACTCCTTCCCGTCGCTGTTATTGATTTGATTATTTGGAACACCGCAGGAGGAGCCTCCTGGGACCACCGGGAACGACCAGGCCAGCACAAACTTACCTCCAGGTTGCCAATATCATAGTACGACAGGTAGAAGCGCGTCAGCTCGAACCAGCGCGTCTTGTAGTTGACCGGCGTGAAGCGTTTTTTGTTCTGCGAACGTTTCACCATATAGCCCGACTTTAGCACGAAATCGCTCCGCCGTTCCGTCATCATCTTTGCGTTTTGGAGCTGTGTCTTCTGCTGGGACGTTTGGTTGTTGCTGCTGCTGCTGCCGCCGGCGCTGCTGCTGCTGTACGACTAGTTGCACTTGCTTGCGGCATCGACTAGCTGAGTGGAAGGGTCTATTAAGGCCCAAATGACAAACAGTTTGCCTACCGGAACTAGAACGTGTCGTTTCCTGAACGAACTATGGCCACGAGATTGCTGCGAGGATGGCTTTTGTTGACGCCGGTTTCGATGCGAATTGACAAGAACGGATTACATTTAACATAAACGAACACTTTTGCTACGAACTAAAACAGCCTGCTGGGCTGACTGACTGAACACATATACACGCGCGAACACTTTACTCGTATTTTCTACACCCCGGAGTCGAATAATCTCAGCCCGGCTTCATGGCGCCGAGCGTGTGTGGCGAACGAGATTACACTGCACCTAGGTTGCTTTGGGCTGTAGGGCAACCGGAATAGAGAAGAGAGGCGATCAATCAAAGGTGCTGCACACACCCAGACTACTGTGACCCGTTTCCAACTTTCGTTCTATCCGATTATGAGTCGACGGAAGTAAATGCAGTGCAAGATTATGATAAAACGCTGGTGGAATTTAAACCGGCGTAACATTTCAAAGGTTAAAGAACAAACACTAGAAACGTTGATAAGTTAACACATATTGTTATGAAAACAAACATACTGATCTTTCTGGACAAGAGTGAATTAAATTGATAAAATATAAAATAAATTTCTAAAATTGATAGGTCAGTATTTTTTTTAAATGATTTATCAAATTAGGAAAACACAACACACCGATGAAGCACCCCAAGCCACTGAAACCGGTTCGTTTGCATAGACATTAGCGCGAAAAAGGCAACGGTGTGGTATAAAGCCAATAAGTTTTGCCACCAAAAACCTACCCGGGCACCACCTCGCACTCAATGGCGGCGGTGAAAGACGATCAACCGACCAAACGGAACGGTCCGAACCGCACAGGTACCGATACAATGGCATAATTAATTCTGCGAGCGTTTCGCATGATCGGGGCGGCATCATGATCGGAGTGTTGGTTGAGCAGTGCCGGCAGACTGATCGGGCTGCCAGCGAAAAAGCGAGAGTAGCAAAGAAAGAACCGCCACGTTCTTGGAACTTGGCGTTGGGGTGGCTTTGTCTGGGTGTGCTTGAAGGGGTTGGTGGCGCGAGGGTCGGAAGGATCCGATTAGGAAGTGTCCGGTTTTTTTTTTCGTGGATTCATGTTTGAAAATTCGAGAAAGATGTCGCCTTCATAATGGTGGGTAACCAAAAAGGGGATGTGAAATGTACGAGAGAAAAAAACGAGCGTCATTGAATGATAGGCTAATAAACGCTTTGTTTCGATCATCACACAATTTCAAATCGAGATAGGAATGCCTGAAACTTCTGTTCGAAAAAAAAACACTTCTGGATTGGGTAATAGGTTATGAGACGTGATCCATAAGACTACAGGCGTCTGAAAGCCAAACAAATGCGACTCAAACAACACCATCCCAAAGATCCACAAGATATTCCTGGAGCGAATGGTGACTCATACCATCGCGGGCTTTTATTGAGCCATCTATCCCGGATCGTGCAACAGAGATTGTGGCTTTTACATAACCGTTCCGGGCACCTGTACATAACGGATTCCCGATCGTACCATGGGAACCGCCAGTGCAGAAAGTTGCATTCCTCGCTTGTGATATCATGCATCCCGCGGTAAAGTGGACAACTTCGGCACAGCCCTTCACCTGTTTATGTCCGGTTCTTGTAAGGGTCCGTCCCTTTGGCGATTCAATCAGTTGGCACGTGCACCAGCAACCGGGGTGAGTCATCCCGTGTCAAACAATTAGCACAGGAAACCTCCGGCAAACCGGTCCCCAAATCACCGGGGACTGTGTTTTCTCGTTTCGGAAATGTTTGCCATTCCAACAGGGCCGAGGTCACGCGCGGGATGCTGGGCACGAGCCTCCTCGCGCGCACATCCGAAAACAGAAACGAAAACAAATGCCAAGGGTGTGTTTAAGAAACAACTAGGGGTAAACAAAATAGATGAAACAACGGGGCAAAGGAAGGAGATGATTACGTGAGAGCCAGCAAGTGAAAGTGCGCCGCAGGAGTGGATGATAATGTAGCTTAATAACTCATCATTTACAGCTGATTCTACCCGGAGCATGGTTGTTTGTGCAGTACAGCAGCACACCACAAACACAAATATGCAGCAGTTTGATTGACTTCTGGGTTTCTCGGTTCTTGTTTTCTACGGAATTATTCAGCGCTTGTTGCACTGGAACGTCAACTCAACACGGCCATATGTTTCGCACATGTATCTTAGCACCCGGTGTTCAATGTTAACTGGATCACAGGCAGCATCATCACCGCCTTCTTCTCTCGTCACACGTCACACTTTGCTGGGTCGGTCCGTTTCGCGCTCGGAGCCAATCCAGTGCAATCTTGCCGATCGTCGTCAACACAATAAAGCTGATTGTGTGCACTTATCGCAAGCGCGCGCACGAAACAAGTGATCCTTGTGGCACGGAGGGGGCAATGGGGTGTCCCACGAAGGCAAACCGGAACCGTCCGCGAACACGGCGACGATCGACTGACTCTGTCGCCACCGTCTCTGCCGTTCATTGTCGCGCCGGACTCTCCAGTGCTCTCGTTAAGGACTTGCCATCAACCTACGCACTCGCCGACGACGTCGGCTACGGCGACTTTTGCGGTTTCTTATTTCGCGGTTCTACTTCTTCAACCCGTGTGATCTCAGCGCTCGCTAGTCGATCCACCGCACTGCAGAATGCACCCAAATTTCCGACAACCCACACGGTAACACACGCACGTACACTGACTAAATTTCCGCCGACCGTCACCCGAAATGCAACAGAAATTGGCACGATTTTTGGAACTCTTCCGGTTCTTTCTACCCCCTGCTCTCATCGCACTTACATTCCACTACGCGATTACGTTGTTTCGTCGCACTAACACACTACCGTACGCACGCATTTAAATGCCTGATCGCGGATCACATCGTGCACACCGGAAACAACAATATTCACACGCAAGAACCATATATTGTTGTTCTTTCTGCGCTCGGTTTTTTGTTGGAACAACATTCTGCCCCTGGTACAGAGTGCGCACGCAGGTAAGCCTGACGGACATGCTGATTCACATAAAGCTGACATTTTGTGAATGTTTGTTAACTTGAAATAGATGCAGATTTACAAATATATAGTTAATGAGGCTGTATCTTAAAGTTTAGACTTGTGTATTCAGTACAGGATAGATTGTTAAATTTTATAATTCTTTCCACAAACGACATTTGAAAATCGCTACAACTTAATTTGAAATAGACATATAATCCATGTTTTTTTAACAATATAACCAGATAGAGAAGGTTTCAACATACTTATTATAGTTATGCAGGCTAATGATGTTGTAAAATATGTGAAAAATTGTAATCAACATGCCGTGCTGCGATAAACCATTGTGCATTTTCGCCTCATTATGTTTTGACAGCTTGTTGTTTGTACGTAAAACGTAAACAAATCCAACATTTTCGCCCGTTACACGTTTCGTTTGAAACACGCAAAGGGTAAACTAGGCTTTGATCTTGTTTGATTCAGCATATGCTTACGATTTCTCATTGTATTTAAATCATGAATATTGTGTAGCGTACAGAAGCAATACGTGCATTTATTTCTTAAAATACACGATTGCATACATTTAGTTCACTCTAACGTACTCTCTAACCTATCGCAATGGGAAAAATAGTTGTAAAAACATAACGCTAAGCCTTACTTCAAGTGATGTTTCTCCAGTTGCCATGCACCGATGGCATACCGGAACCAGATTAACATCAGATCCCGTCCCATTTGTAACCACGACCAGAATGGCGTCAACTTAGAACCCTCAATTTCAGTCCAATTCACTGCCACCTCTTCGATTGGCATTTTGTACGACTGGGCGATGAACAGCAACTCCACATCAAAGGCCCACCGCTCGATATGCATCACCCGAAACAGTTTCCGAGCGGCAGAGCGTGTTACTAGCTTAAACCCACACTGCGTATCCCGTATCTTCTTCACCGCGAACGTCCAGACGAGCAAATGGAATCCATGCATCAAAATCGTACGAAAGATGGTGCGCTGTGCTTTAGACTCTTCTTCAAGATGCGCCCGCGATCCAATTGCCAACGCGTCTCGTTTCCAGTCTTTGCTGCTCAGCTGTTCCATGCTGCGCTCGAGTTTGGTGTAGTCGGCAAACTTTGTCGCTCCGTCGGCATCGGCAAACAGCAAAAACTCTCCACGGCTTCGAAGCATACCATGTCGGACGGCACCTCCCTTGCCGCGGTTTTGTATCAGATCCAAAACGCGCATCTTTTCCGTACCGTACTTTTCGACGTACTTCATCGCAACTGCCACTGTACGATCGCGACTTCCGTCGCTGACAACTATCACTTCGTACGTGAAGTCGCGCTCATCCCGGGCTCGCTTTTCGAGGTATTCCATGCATTCATCCAACATGATTGGCACTACCAGGAGAGGTAAAAGTTAGTCATGAACTGATGTAACACTAAAATAATGTTGTTCTTACGTCTTTTTTCCTCGTTGAAGGCGGGAACTATCACACTTAGCTTAAGCGTCGGTTCGTCATCATGCAGCGATGGAAAACGCCGATTCTCTCCCGTGGCGGGATCTTCATAGAATAGCTCAGAATGGCATTCGACTATTTTTGGGAAAGGGGTTGTCGTTATCTTCAATACTATTCCTAGCTGTAAGAGTATTATTTTCATAAAAATGTTATGCCACACAAAATACTTCTATCTTTTATTTTCATTTACTTACCACAACTAATAAGAAAAACACAGATCCGGAGCCTAAAAGCAGCGCCAACTGGACGAATTCCGTGGTCAACATGGTGCCAGAATTAGGAGTCGTTCTGATTTCCTTCCTTATTTAGCACCGCATTCTTTCATTTGCTAACAGACTAGTTAGGAAATGTGATAAACTATATTCGCCGATGTGCGTTGTTGGCTGTTTATGCACTCCCTGTTTTTTAGCGAAAAAACGCCGACTCAAAACATTTAAACGTCAGCTTGAAACACATCACAACTACCCAAGCAACGGGACAAGTTTTGAGGTTGAGTTTCATTTTCACCACAAGTAACGGTGGTGAATTTGAAGAGAACCGACAATTAACGGCACCGCATCAAAATAACTGAACGTTCAATAAAACTAGGCGTTTTCGAGGCGTGAAAATTGTTCAGTAAGATAACAAAAACCAAATGGAATGAGAATAGCATAAAACATGTCCTGAATTTTGTCCAATTGAATCAATATTTCGGATTGGTAAAAAGAAAACTGCAAAGCCCAACATATTACTGAAACGACATGCGTTCGATTTTATTTCATCTAAGCACATACTAAACCTGTATGGGATGCTACTACAGAAAAAAAACATATACAACAAGTCCACGAGATACGATTTTTTGTAACATGACTGCTCAGTACTAAATTGAATCGTCATGATTGCTTAGTATGACTCGACATTTAAATTTTGCATGGAAAATGTTGATACATTGTGAGCTTTCATGCATTTATTGTACAATATTCACCATAATTTCAAAATACTACTTTCAAAAATGTTTGCAATATAGCTTTCATCAATTTGACATACCGTGACGACTTCGGAACACAGTAAACGCGTATCGCGGGGACTTATTGTATGTTAAAACGTTATATAAATGCTGAACTTAAAACTCACCATCATTATAATCCTAAATCATACATTGTTGTTTTGTCCCTGGTATTTTTTCCTATGCACATTCTTATATTAAAAAGTTTCTTTTACGTAAAAGAACGTTTGAAGTATCCCTCGTAACAACGGCCTGGGGGTTTAGTGGAGGTGGCTCCAGTCTCCAAGCGACACACACGACTCTACCAGAACCGTGTCGGTTGACAGATATTTAGTGGAAACAGTATCTTTCCACCGAAACGATACAAGCGGATTGGCTTGTAATTTAAATATCATTTGTAGATGACAAACATTCATGATGTGGAAAAGTTGCAAAGCTAAATTCAATTGAAATTTACATTATACATAATGTGCTACTTCATTTTCAGCAACGTTCATCCGAACGAATTTTAGAGCAAATGTATAGTTGACTAAAAATTACTCTACACCTTAAACCACGATCGATGGTGTTTTACACTAGCGCTTCTCCAATACATACGTGGATGAACCAGCCAATTCTGATGCGCTCGCTCGGTTTTCGATGGATCAACACACACGCACACACCACAGTGGGTCTATTTGCACTACGAATATTACATTGCTGTATCTGTTACGGTTGTTAACTCATTTGCACCATCATACCACTGCGCACCGCGGCAAGTACGTTGCAACAGAACAATTTTAAATCATTTTTCCGAATCACTTGCGTTGGGTGCCTCCAAAGACAATATTTTCTCGCGCAAACGCACAATTTGAACATTTTAGCAGAGATAGGACTCAATCTGAGGGCCTGGCACGCCAACAGATATTTGTATTGTATTTTAACAAGCCCGTGACTTCACGTAATGAAAGCTGAGGCATTGCTAAATCAATTCGTACCATAACAAATTTCAGCTTCAAGATCATCATATCAAGGCTCTGCTTTCATAAATTGCCGTCATTATATACCCTGCCCGCTTATACACGTGAAAATTACAGATCCATTGCGAGTGTTTATGTCTGATCCAAACGGATCAACTTGAAATTGGAACAAGTAGAGCCCTACGTTCGCGTTAGTAGATAAGGTGTTAAACATATCGTTAAGTGTGGGAGAAATAAAAATAAAGTAAAGCTATGCTTACAATTAAACGCCGCTCCATTACTCGCCATGTACTCGCGGTTTTGCAGACACCTTTCCGGTTAACAGAAAGTTGTGTTTATTGTTGCGCCGGGTATGACTGTCAGCTATCCTCAACCGAAGAACCTGCTTTGTTTTGTTTTTTTTTTGTTTTGAGGAGGGGGATGATGTCTACAGAATTATAGGTGCTTACCGTCTGGATCTTTCGCGCGATCGCGAACGTCGACGGCGATCGTTGTTGCGATCATTGTAACGATCCCGCTCGCGGCTACGATCGCGGCTTCGAGATCTTCGGCTGCCGCGTTCGGCGGATCTGCGGCGATCGCCTCGATCCCGTTGGTCACGATCGCGACTATTGGACGATAATAATTGGTTAGTAAAAATACATGTGAGTTGACCATTGTAAACCTACCCTTCGTTGCGTTCCTTGCGATCATCGGTGGGTTTAACGTCCCGACTAAAAAAAATGGCGATAAATTTTACCAACATTAAAATAAATGTGTTTTGCCTTAAAGAAAAATAAAACACTTACGGTGTCTCCTTTCGCTCACGGCTCCTTGCCAGTGCCCGGGAGCGCCGATCGAGCTCCCGTCCACCGACGTACCGTGATCGACTTCGATCCTCATGATCACGATCGCGACCCGTTTTGCGCAGCTCCTTCTGCCGCGGTCCAGCCGTTTTCTCCAGCTCCGCCAGCTTCTCGCGAATCGCCAGAAAGCCCAGATGTAGCTTGCCACCGAAATGATCCGCCAGCCGTATATCGTTGTCGTGAATGCCGAGATAAGCCGAGCACACCTCGCACACGCGTAGCTTCTGCTGCTGGTACGTACTGGCCGGTATCGAGCTGCGGTACTCCTGTTCGGCGCGCGTCTTCTCCGACCGCAGTTCGTCGATCTCCGACATCAGCTTCATGCTTTCCTCCACTTGGCCCGCTTCACCTAGTGCCTCCGCTTTCGCAAGTTTCTTACCGATTTCCTCTGCCAGCTCGTGGACCGCGTTCGCTTTCGCGGCTACCTCCGCAGTCAGTTCTTCCTGCGTTTCAGCCAACCGCTTTTTGGCCGCCTCCGTACGACGATCGCAGTCCGCGATGAAAGCCTGCAGATGTTCCATAGCCTGCAAATGAAAAGCAGTCAAGAATTATAAACATTTCCACACGACACGGTACCAACGGCGACCGACGTGTACTTACATCGACGTCGTAGTAGTAGTCTTTGTTCTTCGATGCATTCTCGTAATCAGCACGCAAGGCCAGATCGTGCACCTTTGGACACTCGCCAAGGTCCATGCGCTACACTCATCGCGTCACGCCGTAAAGGAAAGTAAGGGAAGAGACGGAAAAGAAGGAAAAAACAAAACACTGGCTCGTTTAGTACGGAGGGCATTACACAATGTTAACGTCAAAAACAAAAAAATATAAAGAACAACTCAACCAAATGCTATTATCAGGTGCACAAAAATGTTACTGGATAAAACATAAGCACGTAATAATGCATTTTGTTTTCTTCATTTGGTCAAATGCATCGACAATATCACGATAAACCTTTCATCGCACGCAAACAGTACCCAAGTGCGCCGAACAATTAACAATCTTATAATTGATAATACAGTACTAGTAACGACAGAAATGAGCGAATTGTTTGACACGGACGGGTAGTGGCGTGCAAAGATGGCCTCTCTTTACCTGTAAATCAAAAAAAGCTTATTTTGGAAAAATAATCGACATCTCGCGTCGAACATCGCAGTGTTGGAAATTTAAATAGGAAGATGGTTTTGAATGTTACTCACCAAATACTTTAAGCACCACCAAACCTATGCAATGATAGTACTCAATTTTATGTCATAATTTTGGTGTTAGTCCTACAGATACATATGTTACTACTTTGAATTATGTTGCCTACGTTTCATTCATTTCATTTTGAGGCTTCTTGATGTCAAAGGGAAGGTGAACCTTTCCATGAGTTTTTGGCATTAAAACCGGTTACATTTAAACTTTTTTTATAGAACGCGATTTTCACAAAAAAAAACGTTTCCTTATACTGTACTTAACCTTCCCTTATCTTAAACGTTGCAGATATTTCATGATTTATAAATAGTAGGATCTCTGAAAGCCAAGAGCTTTCCATTGGGCATATCTACACCACGTTTCTCTGGGGACGGGGACTTACACCCTTCGAACTTCATTTGCTATGTTCAGTGACATAAATTAGTTACGTACCCGGTAAGCGCACCAGAACGGATGGGATCCGCGCTTCGCTCGCTCGTGCGTTCGCGTTATGAATACGTACCCAAGACGGTTCTATCATTTCGCTTGACTAACCACCACACTAACGCGCAGGAATACGGACCGGCCAGACCATTCCGGCATTCCGGCGTGCGTAAGTGATGCGATAATTTTCGAACTATTGCTACTGAGAGAATGGTAGATGATGAAGCAAACGGGGAAGGGAGAGGGTGCTCGTGGGAAATCGATATGCGTCGGATCCGGGCGACACATAAACGTTCAAAAAACAAAACGAAAATATACAACAGAAAATTTTAATTATCGCTTGGGCTAAGTTCAATGTAAAGATAGAGAAAGAGAAAGAGGGATTTGATTGGAATAGAGGAATAGTTGTCGTTTTTTTGTTGTTGTTTTTGTTTTTGCGGCAGCTAAACTTTGGCTTGCATAGGGAAACACTTACGTACGCGCCAGGAAGCAGCAGCATAAGAGCCTGTCTGTTTAAAACGATCGCTTCGCAGTGAGTGGAATGGCAACCCCCCCTGTGGTGGTGGTGGTGCTGTTGCTGCACAATAAACTTTGGGGAAAATCGGAAACAAAACCGGTTGGTATCTGGCGGAGAGCACTGCGTGTTAAAGGATCGTCGTTTTTGAGTAGCGGTCATTGCTGATTTCGTGGTTAGAGTGTGTACTTACGACTCTGCTCTTCTGTTTACTCATGTTCCACCATCATCTTCATCCCAACCAACCAGTGCGCGCTAGTGGAGCTTGTGCTTTGTTGGGCGAACAAGGACCCCGTTGCAAACCACCGTCTCTCGCGAGGGGTTTACTTGTTTGCTTATATGATACACCGAGCATTTGAAATACTTGCGGAATATGAATCGATCTCTGCCCGAACGAACAACAACCCGCCTAAGGTGGAAGAATTTTTCGATTGACTTTATATTACACAGCTAAAATTCGACACAATGTGTTAGGAGGTTTGCTTACATCATGTTCCTCGCTTGCTCCTCAAAAGGTGAAACACTTACCAATCACACGCACCTTCGCTTTCCCCCTTATCATTTTAAATAGTGGATGAGAGGGGTTTTGTTTCTTTGCTTGCATGATTCTTTTTGCGTTTTTGCTTGATGCAATGATTCTTTTTGCTTGCAATATGAGGAAAAAGCGACGTGTTGTGACGCGTCTGTAAAATAGAACAGAACCGACAAGAGTGGGGAAAAATAGAGTAATAGGAACAGACGATGCAGACGCGTTTGGCTACCGAGCAGCAAGCACGATGTGGCAGAAACCTTCTCGCGGGTAATGCCATTGGTACAGAAAAGATTAACTTTGACTCGAATATTGGGAAAGAGCATTCTGGGGATGGTGTTGATACAAACAACTTCACAGGAATGGATAGAGAAGAGTGTAATGGAAGACACTGATACCTAAGCGTAAAACATTATGGGGTATTTTTCCCCCGTTGGCTTTACTTACCGTAGAGGCCAAGATCTCGTGTGGACAGCAGCCTAATAAAAAACTCTTACATACTTTGCTGTCGTAGAACTTCACCGAGTACCGATTGGTTTCGCCTGGGATATTGAAAACAAGCACAAAAAAAAACAAAACAGTTATTGATAACGCATCAAGTGACTTACAGCTAGGCAACCAACCAACCAAGGGTACAATATGATTGCGCCTGGTGGGAATCGAAGTTAGCACGCACAAACTTTCGCTTACCATTTCTAGCTGTTCCCATAAGCTGATCCAACATCGCCCGCATTTGATCGTGCGCCGACATGTTCAGAATGCGTTTTTTGTACCTTACAGCTGCGGAAATGTGTGATTTATATTGGAAATTTCAGCCAGCGAGTCAGGAAAAGCAAAACACCACTCCGTTTAATTACGCTTGTGAAAATTTAGACAGCTGTCAGCGAGGACGCGTAAAAACTGACAGTTGGAAAAATCGTCAATGCAGGGTTGAAGAATTCTTGATGACACATCCATATGTTTAGATTATAAACGTAATTAATTAAAATATACAAATAATCTAAAGTGCGATGAATTATCACTGTGTTATGGACTATGTAGGGACAGTTTCGTTTTATTTTAAAAATATTTTGCTTCATTTTTAAGCTATAAAATAGAAAAAAACACAACACAATCTTCTAGTGGTTACAAAACGGCAATTACGAACCCTGCAACCATTTAATGTTTACAATATGTTCTGTGAGTAATTCACCAAATTCAAGGATACTTAAATTCTCTCATATTTATTTAACAGAGTCCCTATTTCGTTTGTTCATATGCTGCATTTTAGTGTGCGTGTGCTACACAAATGATTTCGTTCAATTGTGTACATCACAACACGTCTGGACGTCGAGTGCAATCAGACGATAAGAAAGGAAAGTGAAAGTGTGGTCCAGCAATAAGCAAATCTACGATGGAACCGGACGATAAAAACGACATCAAAATAAAGGAAAAGCTTAACCTCCACGTGAAGAAACGATTGCAGGAATCAACAAAAGATGCACCCAACGAGAAAAATGATACAAAGGAATTAAGCAATTCTACCACCTCCGTGACCAATTCAACCGGGCCACCGAAGGCCAAACGGCAGAAGACCAAAAATAATACAAAATCAGCAGTGACCCATCCAGCTGCAGTTTGTACTGCCTCTTCAATTACTTCCACAGGAGTTCGAACAAACGATCTGATTCTGTCTCCGGGAGCGGCCAATAGTAACGATACCACCAACAGCAGTATCAATTCCACCGATCAAGACGCAGAGTTGAACGACCGAGAACCATGTGAAAAGGGTGATAAACCGACCAAGTCGAACCAGCGAATGGATATTTTCTCTTTAATTTTGAATCAGAAGAAGAGTTCGCTGATGAATGATCCAGAGGTGATAAAGTTTATGAACAGTCTTACTGCGAGCAAAAAATGAGAAAGGTTTTATTGTTTACATCGTACTGTGTTCATTTTGTCGTAGTTAACGTCATGTCCTAGTATAGACAGCAGCCCTGCTAAATTGTTTCGTTTATATTTTCAATTTAGGAGAAAATAAATGGTACAAACAAGTTTTCTAAAATGGCTCAGCCACTCAGGGAGTAGTAATACGTGCGGTTACGGTTGCAGTTACAGATGCAGTTTAATTTAGCTACAACAAAATATAATTTTGAACATTAAAACAAATATGTCAGTAAACATTAACAAAAAAAAACGTTGAGATGTATTTTTCAAACTGTGATTTCGCTTCCAACATTTCTATATTTGTATCGATGCATTTCTATATTTACAGGATACTCCAAAAATATTACCGGTTTATATTTATGGGCAACGTACGTATGTTTCTACAGTTTTCGCCTGAAACTGGAAAATTGATCATTCTCAAAAACCAATAGGCTTTTGTCCAGAAGCGAAAATCTGTCACTTAAAATCCCTGCCTCAAAAATGTTCCTTGGGCCAGTGTTCGCTTTGGGATGATTTGTTTTGAAAGTGGCAAAAGGAAGCGAGAAAAGAACAAGGACAGTTGTCACATACAGAAAAAGCAAAAACAATAAAAATATTAGCAATCTCTTCCAACCTAAAGCAGTGCCGCGGGAGGGTAAAAGGAAAAACAACTCTTCCACACCAACGAAGGGTGGAAAATCGATACGCTCGTGAATCTAGCCGTGAGCTGCCGCGTTTTGCTACTGGAGCTGGAAGTGGCACTCGATTACATGACTCAGTGCAGCGGATAAGGAGGTGACACCAATTGTGTGATTGCACCCTGAGCCCAGGTAGACGGAGTGTTGCATTGTTGGAATGCGGAGGACGCCATGGAGCGAGTGGAACAGATAAATGGACCGATGAACAAGCGTACTTCGTACCGTGACGCGGGGGATAGCGATCCCGAACATCTCGAATCTCAATCGACGCCAGACGTATCATGTAATCCCGCACCAACCGCAACGAATGGCGATAACGAATCCAACATGCCTCGAAAACAAGCTACGGGTGACGATGGTGGTGCGGCAAAGTGCAACAGCGGTGATTGTGATGATGAAATAATCGAACCAACTGCAGGTGAAGACGAGAAACATGAGATGGAAAACAGCTCATCGAACGGAACAACATCCCCCGGGTTGACCGGGAAAAATGTTGCCCTCGTCCAACCGAACAACCACAGACGGTCGGATGAACCGACCGAGCTAAGCTTCGAAAAATGTGCGTATTTACATTCGTTTGCAGCAAGCGAGAAGAGTGTTCCAGCATTTAAAACTATCGTTTCCATATCGTTGTAGTTCCGGAAAACCACGAAGAAAAGTTAAAGCGCATTAAGATCGAAAACGCTCTGGATGACCCGAAGACGCCGCTGGAAGCCTGGCAGCAGTTTGCCAAATCCGAGTATGGTCTTATAAATGGTGAGTTTCGTTGTGACGGTACCCGTTTTGGTTGGGCCCATGCAAACTTTATTCCATCCAAGGTCGCAACCGTGGAGGGAAACTTCGAAGCACGTGAAAGTTAAATTACTGCCTGCTGGCGGCAAGCAAGGGGTGGTTCAAATACGGTGCAAACGGTGTTCATGCGCGAACATGCGGATCGCCGCACGAATGTGTGTGTGTGTACGATGCGTTTTTGCGCGTAACGCGTGTGAAGGCGGGTTAATCGACGATGCGTAACGGAATGGTGCTGTTTTATCAGTTTTCGAACCATCTGCTTGAAAATATGTGCGCTTGTGGGTTTTGGAATAATTTCAAATGAACATTGTACTTGGATATCATTGTATGGAAGAGAGGCTTTGAGCATTTTAGCGATGGTTTTGATTTTTCGTCAAGCATAGGATTCGAATGGACGGATTGAGTTTGTTTACAGACCGATATCATGGTTTGTTTTAAAGACTGAAACGCTTATCAGGCTTTACAATTAGACTGATTCATTATAATATCGTTTCATCATCGTAAATCAAATAGAAGTCATCATCATTTAAGTCAATACATGCTGAAGTGTATGGCTTTATTAATCGATAAGTTTTTTGTATCTTTTTTAAGACTTCCACAAGTATGTTCTTTTCATTCACGAACATTTTTTCATGCTTACTTTGTTTTCTACGCCTACTTTACTTTATAATGAACGTATTATCCCGTCAGATGACTTGCGACGAAAGATCTGGCCGCTGCTGGTCGGTGTTGATCCCCAACAGGTCGATCCAGCACCGTCGCTGGAGGAGCTGAACAACCATCCCGAGTACAACCAGGTCGTGCTGGACGTTAACCGTTCGCTAAAGCGTTTCCCGCCTGGCATTCCGTATGAGCAGCGTGTAGCCTTGCAGGATCAGCTCACCGTGCTCATACTGCGTGTTATCATCAAATATCCCCATCTGAAGTATTACCAAGTAAGTGAGGTCCTGGTGTGCAGACTGACCCTTTTCCGGACACTCTCTAATACGTTTGCGTGCCCGCACAGGGATACCACGATGTAGCGATCACGTTTCTGCTTGTCGTGGGCGAGGAGGTTGCATTTCACGTGATGGAAATACTGTCCACCAATCATCTGGTCGAATGTATGCAGGAAACGATGGAACCAACGCAGCGACGGCTAATGTTCATCTATCCGCTGGTTCGCCGCGAGAACGCCGCGCTCTGTAGCTACCTGGAAAGGTAATGTATTAAAAAGAAGTAATTATTACACCCTTTATTTAACACAAAAACCGTGAACTTCCATTTTTCAGATCGACGGTTGGAACTCTGTTTGCACTGCCCTGGTACCTGACCTGGTTCGGGCACAGTCTCAACTCGTACCGTTCGGTGGTACGACTGTACGACTACTTTCTCGCGTCCGACTTTTTACTACCGATCTACGTTACCTCCGCGATCGTGATTTATCGACAGAATGAGATCTTCCAGGAGGACTGTGATATGGCGTCGCTGCATTGTCTACTCTCGCAGGTACGTTTTAAGCGATAAAAATCTTTAAAGAAAACAACCAATAACATCTAACATCCCGCTGGTTGCAGTTACCTGAAGATCTCCCGTTTGAATATTTGCTAAAGAGTGCCGAAAACTTATACCGAAAATACCCGCCACGGGTAATCGAAAAGGATGTCGAAAACATGATCGCCAAAGAGTAAGATGCTACGTCAATTCTCCTGCATGAACCTCATCTAATACGGTCCATATGTTTTGTCATTTTCACAGAAAACAGCAACGACTCAACGAGGAACGCGAACGCGAATATCGAAAGCTTTACGGCAAAAAGCCACCTCCGATCTCGAACTCCATCATTGGTCGGTTTCTGCCGCACCTGCAGCTCTCCCGGCGGTCGGTGTTCGTTACGACTGCGTTCTCCATACTGGTCGGGTTCTGTGCGTATTACTACCGGGCGCACTACATACCGATGGCGGCGGTGAGATGAGGGGAGCTGTTCCGGCGACTTCCGTCGTCGCTTGTTGTGTGTGCCTCGTCGTTCGGTTCGCTCGTAACGCTTGGGTCTGGACCCTGGCGATATACGGGTGGTGGGGGTGGTGGTATTGGTGGCGGCGACAGGGCTGCACAATAATTTGCTTTCTACAAACACCACACACACACAGGGCACAATTAATGTGATGTATTATTTCGTATTTGTAACCTATTTGATTTTTTCCCCTCACCCGTTTTTTTTTTGTTAATCGGTATCGCCCTTTACGATTCGTCGTACGTTCCAGTCCATCGCTCATCATCTTCTTATGTTTGTAATATGTTTTTTATCTGCCTCTGTACATACTTCAGAAGATTGGTATTATCAAAAAGAACGTGTCTAAAGATCGGTTGGCTTAGCAATTAGCTCGAGTTTCGATAGGAATTCTAGCAGCAAGGTGAAAGTTGAACATAAGAGACTTTTTTTAGCATCGAATAGTTTTTAATATGTCATCTTTTTTGTTGTGCGATATTATTTGTGTATCATAAAAATTTATGAATAAAATTATTGCAATTGCTTACCCGCAATGGAGCGTTCATGTGTTCATTACGAAAAATAAATCGGCAACGAAAGTGAAGAGTCCACTGTGCGTAATAAAAATCGGTTTTGGATAACTGACAGCTCTCCGGGGCCGGCTGTCAAATGAGCTGTTTGTTTACAAATCGTCAAAACGCTAATTGCGAGCGTTGTTTCTCTGTCGATCCGCGATTTTAGTGCGTCTTTTTCCGTCCCGTTCGATCCGGTATTTTACATACTAACGCCGTACATTGGTTAACCTTGCGACCTTCGGTATAATTCCATTCGAAACCTATCAGTATAAGAAGTGTGTGATACAGCTTTATTGTTTTCTGTGTGCCTTCTGTGTGCGAAGTCAAACGATCAACCAAACCCATCAGCTGCCGGCTTGGCTGGATCTAGTGTGCGCTTGCTGAAAAGCAGAAGACGGTAATTAACTTCCTCAGGTTAGTTTATGACGCTTTATTGTTCTTATTTAACATTCTATTCATTCACAGTATTTACAATTCAATAACAGTATCCTTAAGCCTACCAAAAAGTGCGTTCATTGTGGATGATAAATTGCGTATTCGGTTCTGTTTAGTGTGCTGTAGCTCGACTACCGTTGTTCTGATTTGGGAGATGGCGTACAAGTACACCCGGACGGAGGTGTATTGCCCTAACGAGTGTGAACCTTAAATACGATGTGAATTGATTACTGCACAATTTTTCGCTCATTTACCGGTAACTCGAATACAGTGTGCTAAATTATTGCCCTACACTTCCTTCCCGGGAAGGGGACAACCCACAAGACATACACAGCAGGAAAACATACAATAGTTATATCATCTAACATCTTCACAGCGCGCTTCACCGTGGGACGCGGAACACTCCTTCTCATACCACCGTTCGCCCCATGGATACTGTAGAAGCTTAAACTTGCGCTGTGTTGTTACAGTAGAATAATTATCCCATTATCATTAAAATAGAATACATCACTGCTTAACGTTTAATGTGTTGTCGCTGTCACGCGGAGTTTTATGCTTAAAACCGAATCGCAAAGTCGGTGAACGCCAACCGCGAACAAGTGCCCCAGTTGGTGAATTCTGCCTTTTCGATTTTGCATCCAGGCGAACCAGTTTTCGATAGCCAATCGACCCTGCAAGGGAGACAAGACATTAATGTAAAAATTGTTTTATTTATTGCTTACGATTTCGTTAAAAATTGGGTAACTCTGATGCAAAAGAAGCGTTCACAATTCGATTTTGTAATTCAGATGACATATTCTTCAGCGTGGTTTCTTTATATTTGGATTTATCTTAAAAAAACAATATTGCCAACTTTATCTATTGGATATATTTAACTATTATAAAGATCGTATAGGATCCTTTCGATGATGCGTTGTGATAAACACCGATTTTTTTGCGTATCGTAATTAGGTCAAACGCATCATAAACATTGTTATGCAAAGGTTAACATTTTTTTGCATTTCTCTGAAAATCTTTATTTACAATCATTCCATTGTACTTCTTTTAGCTCTGTTCTTTCGGTGATGATAGCAACAAGCATCACATGATCGTATAGAAGCGACAACAGAAATTTTTTTCATCACACGCAAGAAACACCACAAGCCCGGTTAATTTATTGGGCAATATTCGATGCTAGCTCTTATTTTCTTTTCAATTTTCCACACCCAACGGTCCGTCGAGATCATTTGCAATCCTGCCGCAACCGTTCGCGAGGCGATAAAAAGGGCATGAACAGCGGGACGAGATAAACATTTCGATTGTCGTCGCACAGACGGACCGAAATCTCATGTCTGCGCTGCGTCCCCAAAAGTGTCACTGTACGCTAACGCGGTTATGGTACAGACGGGTGGCGTTTCGTCTTGTCGATCCGCCTGCTGAGTGGTCGCCAAAAAGATTTTTGTGACTGTCGTCGCCGCTGGCACCGACCAAACCACCACCACACCACAAGTTTTGCTTATTATGATTGGTTATTTTTAGCGGAAAAAATCAGTCACGTTGGCGAAGTTCGGTGGATCTGTGTCCTTCCTTTCTGGCTTGGGTTGTATGCAGTTGGTGCCAGCAAATCGTTTCTCTACAGCAGACACAATACTGCGGACCATTTCACTTTCACTACTCAACTACTGCGTGTTTTTGGCGCTTCTTTCCCATTTTTCTGATTCTCCTCTAGGTCAGCCTAGGTTCGGATTTCCGGCACGCTTGTAATGAAGTGTAATTAACGCTTCCTGCAGCCTTCCTACAACCTTCACCTAGATACACGGTGCGAATGCGTTCTATTCCCAGCGAAACTTGACAGTGCGAAAACGCCGATAGTCCTATTTTATCGTATATTTTCACGGTTAAGGCATACTTACATCTTACCGACGTCACCCTTGGCGCCCTGCATCTTGCCCATGATGGTGCCCTGCTTGGAGTTTTTCACCCACCCTTTGATGCCGAGCGCTAGACAGTTGTCCCGGCAGAACTTGGTGAAGCCGCAACCTGGAAGGGTAAAGGAAAGCAACAATAACTATGAGTTGTGGACTTTAAGACCGTCGTGATTGACACGTGCAGCTTCAAGGAGCCTTATTTGCCACAAGCCACGAGACGAGAGGGGCAAACATTATCCACCACCAGCATCAGCATCGCTTCGAGTAAGCTCCGGACGAGCCGGATGGCCATAAATAACGCGCGCTCTCTCGCTCGACACAATGCGGCGTCCAAACACAATTAAGTAATCGGATACAACACGAGATAAACCAGCGCGAACCGATGCTTGGTGGTGGTGAGGGCGTCGATTCGATGCTAAAAATATGCAACCAACCAGCCCGGTACGATTTTGCTTTCTTTTTCTGTTGCTACACTTGAGCCTGGCTTCGAAGACGCGGTGATCGAATTGTGCACGCTTCGATTCGGAAGCCATTTGATTGGGTTTAGCATGGGTCATCGAATGCAAATGTGTTCCGAATGATTGAAAGTGCGACTTTAAGCTGCATGTGAGCGGAATGTTCTAGAAAGGGTGACCAAACTCGGTCAAAGCGTTAATTATTAGTACGGAAAGGACGAGACTGTTAGGTTGCTATGTTACGCTATTGGTGTGCTACATCCAAGTGTTCCTATGGTTGCTTCCAGTAGCCAAAAAATTCGGCGCAGTACGCATAAAAATAGGATGGACACGGGCGTACTCCACGGATCAAACCATGTCAATAAGTGACATGTTTTGTGGTTGTCAACGTGCAACAGCGTACTAGCACGAACCGTCAACCCATGCTGACAGACAATTGACCGGCAGAATAGTAAACGTAAACAGCTGACAGAAATAGGACGGGGTGATATTATTAGAGAGTAAGATATTTTTTAACTGCAAACGAATGAAAAAGCTACGGATGTTAGGAACTTGTCCCACGTTTAAAGTTACTTGTGAAATATTGATAATTTAGGGGCTGTTAAAATTTTTTCTCAAATGCTTAGAAGAACTGGTTTAAAGGAATGCCGGGTCTAGCTTGAGGTGGGGAGTGATTTTTATGTACAATAAGTTTGCATCACCCTATTTATTCAGTTATTTACAAAGTTCAGTTTGACATATTTATAGCATTTTCACATTTCTAAAATCATTTGATTGATTCTGTCCATGCTTAATGAGGTTTCAGTCTTTGTATTTTTGTTCTATGAACCACCAAGTCATATAAAAAAATCTTTCAAAATACAATTAAAACAATGGCGATGAGTTATGAGTGGAAATATTTACAATCTGTATCTAAAATATACTTTAAAAAGATTCCTATAGTAATTACTAGAGAAAATCTTCAAACACAAAAATGGTATTGATGATCAACACATCAACACAGCGGAAATTTAACAAACATTTCACTCATTGTTTGTAATTCATTCTCGGAAGGATGAGCTGCTGAACTAAATTGCACTTAAACGTCACTTAAAGGAAGTCCTTTTAATGCAGCACATGCATTCCCGCCCAACACACACACATACACACACACCTTGCACCTGGCCGAAGATTTCAAAGTCGCACTGCACCAGCACATGATCCTGCAGATCCTGGACGCCCATGATGATGGTTTCTGTTTCTGTTTCTGCTGCTACAGACACTCAGGTTGGGTAACTTCCCGGGTTTTGTTTGCTTGCGGTTCACTGGCACAGATCCGATTCACAGATCAGATCCACAGTACTAGAAGCGAGATCCTCCTTTCGCAAGGTCAGACGATGCCACACTAGAGATAGAACACTCGCTAGCGGAAGCTAGTTCCGATTTGCCGGTTTCCGTTCCGTTGGGCAACTCACTGCTTACTGACGGCGGTCGCGTACGAGGATAGCTCATTTAGACTATAGCAAACCGATGGGTTTCGTGTCCGCCCTCCACCGTCCCTCTAAAACCCACCCGTACCATCTTGGGAATTGAGCTCTTTTTGGTTCATCATATGCTTCTTGTGTACGTGCCCGCTTTAACCAGCTTCCGATAGCGGTTCGCCGCCCGTCATATGGGGTGGTAGTGCGATTGCGCCGAAGGCTTCTCTCCCGTCGGCTTCGTCGGGTTTTCGGACCGTCTTGTGTTTTGTTTTATTTTGTGATTCGATCGATTTACCCGTGGGACGAAAATATCCACTTGCGATCGTCTTCGGCACTACGGTTCGGTTGTTATCATACCAATGCAAACATACACGCACACAAATATACCGAGACGAGCCGCGATGATGTGCCGTTGCGAGTGGAAATGGATGTTGTTATGGCGTTTTAGTTCTTTTTACAATGTCACTATGTGCTTCTCTGTTGCTCACCTGCGCTTGCTGTGTTTGCTCTCTGCCGTAGCGTAGAGACGGAGACAGCTGACGTGTAAAGGGAGTAGGCTATGAGACGGAGGTATAGAAAGCACTTGAAAATCCATTTTTATGTCAAACTGTGGTAGTTTCTAGAGGGCAACCAGCCTGCGGGGATGGCATCGTGAGATGCCAGCTGATTGGAATGCGAACGATTGCGTGCGATACAACACACAAAAATTGTTTTCTAAAATTATATTAATAATAAGAGGTATTTTTTATGTACAATATTAGATGCTTTTATAAATAATTCTCCCAATTCTCTTGTGCAAAAATGACTAATTTATACATTTTTCCCATTCCTTTAATTTAACACTTGCACCAGCACGTCTAACCCCACTCACGAATGTGTGATGTGTGTGGTTGCAATAGCGTTAATTAAAATCGCACAATAGAAAGACGATGGAGGTGCCTGGTGCTTTAGCGTCAGTTTAATGGAGGCGCATGGTCGGTTGAGACATTTGTGCACGATTTAATGAAAACGCAGCTACTGCTGGTCGGCGAACTGGTACAATAATCATAAAACACTACCGATACGTTCCGTATGCGATAGTTCGTGCTACAATAGCTTGCCTGTAAGTGTTTAAAAAAATCCTTTTCCCTTTGTATGAAACATCAATTTATATGTTGCTATGTGTTCAACGGGAAAATCCCACATTTTACGACGGAAAACCCTCTCACGGCGGTGCAGAGTGTGCTTGTGTAAGTGCAAACAGTTATTCGCTTCGTAAAACACCACCTTTCAGTGAGCTTGTGGGCTAAAATTGAGTCAACATTATTATAAATACATTTCGCGTGTGGGTGATTTGCATTCCATTGATTGTGTTTGTGTATTACACAAAAATTATAAACTAAAATTTTATTGGTCAATGCGAATGTGTGCAGTGCGTGAAAACAAATAAAATCGCCTACGGTGTCCTTTACACGTTTACCCGATTGTTTTTTTTTTGCAACGACGTGTAATTGAAGTTCAACGAACGGAAACTAATGTCTTGGCACGGAATGTACATTGCGCATCGGGCACAGCATGCATTACCCTTTAAGAATGATGTTATTGGTAAAATAAATTTGCTCACGATTGTTTACAATACACTAATTTATTTTATTGCAAGTTAAGTTAGTGATGTTTTATTTGTTATAAATAATTTTATCAAATATTGCACCGCATGTCCGCCCTTGAACGTGTGGGTCGTTCAGGTGCAGCAATTCGTGCACCCGCACAAGCTCTAGAATCTTGGAGAACAGCCAAACCAACCCATTCGACTACCACCAACACCACCACCGCCATATGTCGCTGGGTCTACAACATTGTTTCTAGCGCTACTACGTGGTATTTCATTAACAGTGCGAGTTTCACTTCCGCACAGCGCACGGGGCGCCACGCTTTGCGTGCAGTGCCAAAAAATTAACACCGGACACTCGCCCTTGCGACACTCTGGTTCGTGTTTCGCCTGTCTGCTTTAATGTTCATTGCACGATGATTTATAGCGGAAAAGCACTGCTTTTAGTTCCGATCGTTGACTTGCATGTCGGGTAGCGACCCTACCAGCCTTGAAATCGTCAGCTAGTTAATTACCAATTTTTAAAACATAATCAACCTCCGTCTGAACTGAGTAATTCGATTCCATCCGAAAACAAATTTGAAGCTTCTTGGCACGTGATGCTTAATTTCAACAGGTTTTTTGCTCTCCTCTTTAATTATCTTCCGACTGGATCATACACATACTGAAAAAAAACACCTCTGCAGGCGAATCATCATGCGGTCGGTTGGAAAACCCATTAACGGTCGAGCGTCACAACCGAACCGGTAAGTTTTTAACACTGTGCGGACGGAGATTTGCGTAAATACGTGGCGCTATTTTTATGTTGCGCTTACCGCCATACCATTACCATATCACTCATGCTCATGCTGCCCCGTTGAGAACGGTGCTTGAAACGATGAGCACCGCGGTTCATCAGCATAATCTTTCGTACGCTTCGGACTCATTTTTTAATTTCGGTAATGAACGTTGGTTTGTGTGAGCACCGGAAGAGTCGCATGAGTTTAATTGAACGCAATCCCGAGGAGTGTTAATAGTGGGGAAGACAACTGGAGGTGTACCGAATGAGAAATACAAGAATCATCCCGAAAAAGAACTTACATAAAACAAAATATGTGACAAAATTAATTTCAGTTCAAGTTTGTCTATTTGAATATTTTTTTTTGTGTTGTAATATTTATGACCGAATAAATATTAATATGCACTACGATTCGAGGTAGTGTTTGACTTCTATTTAAAGAAGAAAATGGTTTAAATTATAATTGAAGATTATGATTCTTGGTTGATTCTTGAGTGATTCATGATTCTTGAGTGTATGTTATAAGTATGAGTCAGTTCATCAGTACAATTATAGTTCATCAATTTAAAAATCTATCTTGAATCAAAACGATCGTGTATGTTGAACTGATCTGTAACCTTCGAACCATACCGAACAAATATAAGCTTGGTTCTGTGCGTTTTAGAACAATTCCTGTGGTTTTTAATGTGACCGTTCTGCTCCAACTCCATCCTAACAAAAAAAAAAAAAAACCGGACATATATTTGCCAATTAAAGCCCCTGCCGCATTCCCAATTACATCAAACGAAATCATCAAATGGACGTTAGACAAATAGCTCTTCCGTGCGGGTGGATATTGTAATCAAAATTAGCTCATTTGCTGCTTGAACCCGTGCTGCCGGTTGCTATTTCCCGTGATAGTTGTTGTGTGTTGTAATGATGTACTGTGTATGTGTGTGTGTGTATGTGTATTTTTAATACAAATTCCGAAACCAAACCCAATGGATGCATTGCGTCGTGTGGCAAACACAGGAAGGTTAAATAAATGACAGGAAAACGTCACATTTGGATCAGTTAAAAAGCTAACCTAATAGGGAAAGGGAGCAGGGACCGCTCCACCATCCCACCCTGGCTGTCCCGGATGCAGCTAATGCTTGTTCCTTCCTTTTTTGCACGCCCGTTTCGCGCGGTACATCAATTTATCAATGAGTGCCTGCCAGCATGTTGCCAATAAGTGATTTATGGTCGGACGGCCCAACCGCATCCAATGCGGCGATGCACGTTCGTTACACTAGTTGTGTGACATTGAAATGGCTATCGGTTGTATCCGCTCCGCGGGGTGGGGCCCATCACGGCGGGCGTCAGCGTCAGTCGGAGCGAATACGAAATGAGGATCCAGTGGATTCGCACCCGCTTTCCGCCCGCACCCGCTTAACGTGCCGGGAAGGTCAAGAACCCACTTGGGAGGAGATGACTGGCAGATAGGGTTTCAAGATTAATTTGTCCACATTGGCAGTGAGCGAATTAGTGGCGAGATTTCGATTGTGATTAGCCGCGTAGCGGTCGCTGCTCATCGCATTGGAATGCTAGTCAAACGTGCCGCAATTTGTACGATCTATTCTTTAAATGCTAATCAGCTCTAACCATTGCTATTCTCGCCAGATGTGCCCGAAACTATTTCGTGTAAAAAAAAAAAAAAAGATTCCTTATCAACAAATGCGTCAATTGTGTCGTTTTCGTTTTCGTTTCTTCGTACGCAGCTGCTCAACGGCGTCGTTAATTAAATACGTGTACTTTTTTTTATTACTACTTTTTTGTTTGTCCATCATACCACATTCGAGTAAGTTCATCGCCACATCGGAGTCTCTTGTTGTGTTTTTTTTGCTTTACTGATCTAAACACAACTAAAAAACTCTCTATCTAAACGTCAAATCAGTTTCGGATTAGAAAACAACCACTGATCAAAGCTGGCAAAATCAAAAGAAAAAGAAAAAAAAAATCAACCAACGCAAGACGTGTGTTTTGGTATGATGACAATTTCGATTCTAATATATTTACAAAAATAAACGAAAATAATGTTTTCCATTTATAAATAGGAGGCTGTGCCGCGCGTCGCTCCTATACGAGCTGCGACGCACAACTTAATGGGTAAAAACTTCCGGTGCAAGCCTGTTGCACCTCTCCCGCACGCACACACACACACACACACGCACATCTAACGCAAACACACAACCGAAAATACACGCATACGTACCACAATAGAGCCGACGAGTACTAGCGAGAGTATGAGTCCTTAATCGAGTACAAACACACAGACACGCAAACACACACATACACGTACCTACAAACTAGAGCCTAATACGGGAGAGGGTTACGGTGACGGCACACAACATTTATCCTCATCGCCTACTATTGGTGCATACTATTAGGTTCATCTTGTGTGGAGAATTTGTTTTTCATCGTTTAACTTTGAAGGAAGTGGTAAGGCTGCTGCTCTTTACTGATAGGATTTTCTTCGAATAATCGAACTCTTTAATCAAGGCAATGTAGGGAACTATTTCGTTTTAAGCGCGTTGAATACTTGCATCGTAGAACGTGGGTTCTAGATTGGGTCTGCCCTATCCCTCAGTGGGCTGCTCTCTGGGTGGATTGACACTTACTTCCTAGGGGGCGCTACCTGACTACTGTGATCACCGTTGCTCTTCGGATCGTCGATAATCGTAAGTGGAACGGCTTCCAGATTGCGGATCACCTGATGGTTTTGGTCCGCCGCGGTGATGTGATGCTGCTGTGGTGGTTCCTTTTGCTGCTCCTTTTGCTGAGGCGGTCCGGCCAGTTGGTGATGCTTCTTGTCGTGCAGCACGCCGCCGGTGTTGTTCAGATCGGCCCGCTCGAGTGCGTCAAACAGTCGGCGCTGCTTCTTCTTGCGCTCCTTCTGGAAGAACAGCCGTATGTAGTAGACGGGAAAGACGACGCACTGGCCGGCCGGTTCTTCCGCGTCGATGTAGACGCCCCGCACCAGCACCGAGTTGGAGCAGTTCAGCAGGATCAGCAGTAGGAGAGCGGCACCGTGCGTTATCCAGTTGCTCAGCAGCGGTTGGTCTGCGAACGGGGAGAGAAACGAGACGCTCATAAGTATCTAGTGAGCCTGGGGCCAGTACAGTGGGGTACGTACCATGCAAGAAGTATGTATCGAGCGCCTGCCAAACACCGCGCCATACGTTAATCGTGCCGATGAAGCTGAAAAACAGGAACATATCCGCCACTAGCACGCGCCAAAACCCGGTCAACCGATCGCACGTCCATCGCATCAGCGGCTGCAGCGAGAAGGTCACCCCAGTCACACCATAACCTATGATCTGGCGAGGAAAGCAAACAAAGAATCGGTTAGTCCAACAATCCCGTACCGATGGAATCGCGCCGCCCGCACGGAATTGGCTTAAAATAGGGCCCGGAATGCTGTTGATTCAATTACACGGGAACCGCGCGAATAGTTCCCGACTCTTTTGTCACCTTATTAACGGGTTGGCGTGTTTCGGCTACCAACCGTTGAAGGTTCGCGTGGAACCCGTGTCACAAAGCGCTCTACTTACTATCGATGCCCAGGCGGAAGTTCCCTGATCCTCGGGGAAGAGCTTCTGATCCAGCAGTACCCAGAGGCCGCGCCATACGAAGACAACCAGTGAGCCGATTACCAGCACGCTGAACATGCAGTCCAGCACGTAGAGTCCGGGATCTTTGGAACCCTGGCGAGAAGAAGAGCGGTAGAAATGTGAGGTTAAAAATGGTGTGTTTTGAATGATCTTCCCATCCTGATTGACCACTGCAATGCGCTATCAGAAGCAAACGCTTAAAGTACTGTTCAGAGTATAGCCCGTATCTCCTTATCGTGGGCATTTGTAATACACATTGCTCGCCAATCTACTCGCTAATGAAATTAAATGATAAGAACTTATCGATCCGATGGTGTCTCTCTTATCATGGCAATCTTTCTCTTGCAAACCAACGTACTACTTTTGCTTGCCACTTACTACTACTACTAGCGCAGCATTCTTATATTCCTAGCGCATCAGCTGTAATCCAAAGCTGAGGAGAAGCTTAAGTCTGCCCGAAGGACAATTCTATTTGCCGAGGTAAAGAGCTCCGCACGTGGCACGCGGTGTATGCGGTTCCAACAGATCCGGAATATGATCGTGCAAAATGATAATAAAGGGTATGGTAGAGCTTAAAAGGGATGCCCAGAATGCTGTGCGAGTCCGGCAATTAAAGTCGGTACGACGCTAGTTGCGCCACGACGGTCACGACAAGGAAGTAAACACTTAAAAGTGCTTAAATGATTAGCTATCGTCCACGGCGTCGGTCGTAAAGGTTGATCCAGTTAGTCGCTGGACTTTTCTTGACGTTGCAAATGTTGTTGATGCTTTCTATTTTGTAATAGACTCGCCGTGTGGTCGCATTGTTCGACATTGATATTTATCAGCCCCATTGCTGCGTTTGTAATCATCTTGTTCTAATGATCCAGTTGTTCGTTACTATCCATTAGATATCATCAACTGGTCAAGGGTACCATCTCTGTGGACACCAAATTGAAATCTCAGGAATTTCCCCAAGGTCGTCGGCGATGCCGAAAAGAACAACGCGCCCAATTATCTAATGGAAGACGAAAGCTCTTCCTGATCCGTGAACGCCACATGCATGGGACACTCTGTAGCCCAAAGCCGCCGTCACCGCCACCGCCACCGCTCACCGTTAGCTTGAAGTACGTCGGTACATCAAAGTATTCCCGGCGCGAATCGTTGACGATGAGAAACGGCGTTCCCATCACGTTGCGGACGCCCTTAAGACAGCCCAGGATGAAGAGGCAGCCGGCGGTGATCAGCACCACGTACAGCACGTCGTGCGTCGTGTACAGATCGATCAGCTGCCAGCCACCGCGCCACCCATTAACGCAAACCGCCCCGTAGATGACGGTGTACGCGCGCGACCCAACGTAGTACGCTAGCCGGTGCTTGTCCGCGTTCAGATACTGCCGGAGCGTCGCCTGGAAGAGGTTGAACACGATATGGCCGACGATGCCGATCGCGAGCGACACGATCAGGCTGGTGGTTTGGTCCGATGGGTAGATGTACTCGCCCATCAGGTTCCAGGTGCCCCGCCAGTAGCACACCACCAGCGGGGCGACGACCAGCGATGCGTACGCGTAGTCGAGCAGCTCCAGCAGCAGCCCATGGTAGCTCGGTCGGAACTGTGTGCCGTCGATACCGTCCTCGATACCGGCGATGCTACCCCGCATACTGGCCGCGGTACTTCGGCTTACGATGCTCGCGATACTCGACGCCTTTAGCTCCGTGTTCTCGTGTCCGGTATCGGCAAGCGCTATCGATACGCCACACCGACGCTCCGTGCGTTCGGGTCCGCGCAGTACATTCACTTTTTCTGCACACAAATTGCACACGCGGGTGGCAGCTTTGCGCGTCACGGTGGGACACTATTAACGCTACACGCATACACGCACACACATACGCACACTCACACCTGCTATCTCCAACTCATTTCCAGTTTGGGTTTGCTCTTGTTCTAGCTATATCGTAATGTGAAACCAACGACCAACGCACAACACTTCTACATCAGTAACGAATGGATGAATCACTGGAATCGTACGGAGAGCAAAGAAGGAGAGAAAGGGAGGATCACTACCCAAATTCCGATGCCGATGCTATGCAGCATGACTGCGGCACACATTTCACGGTCCCACAAAACGGAAGGATGTTCGATCGTTCGGCCACCATGAGCTCCACCACAGCAACTCTCGGCATCAACAACTCCGATAGCCAACCACAAACATTCATAACATTCACCTGCCTACTATTTGACCCGAAATTCGATAAGCAGATAGAGTGCTGATAACGACCCGAGCCGTATATGACTTCTTCCGTCTGTGTTCCGCCTGGCAAGAAAAAAAAACACTGCTCCAAGTTTTGTGTGTTTGTGATCTGAACCTGGATCTTGGTTAACAACAAAAATCCCACATTTGGGAGCGGAGGGAAAAACAAAAAAACCGCCGACTACTGGTCGTCAAGATGTTGGAAAGTCGTCCAACGCCTTCTTTATTCGTCGAAATAAGGAAGTTTGTTGCTGTCGGCAACAAGTCCAATGAACCTATCTCGGATGCTACCTGCTGATAGCGTAACGAAGCAGCCCGATAAAACCGATGCTTTATTGGAGCTGTGATAGGGTATTTTATAGCAAACGTCTCTATCGCTGGTAATTAGGTGACGCATAGCTGGCGCAATCGGGGGACCGCTTTGTGAGTTGCTGGCCGGTCGTATCGTAGCGAAAGGATCGAACATCTTTCCGTGTCTTCTCTACACTACCTTTGCCGTAGCTTCCTAGTAGCTAGTGGGAGTGCTCACAACAAGTAAAAATTTTCGTGACTTCGGCACTGCACGGATCGCATTAGGCGGCACCAACTGGTGGTAGCAGCGGCAGCAGTAGTGGCGCAGCGTTTTTGCGGCACATAATTTAAATAAATCACTTGTAATGGGCACGACGCCGTGTTTGCGGTGATGCTGCGTTCAATTTAATGCTAATCCAATTCGGCACACTCTTGATCTCGGGACACGCACTTTCGATGCCGCGCAGCCGACCATGCGATTCGCACGCTGTTAGCGTCGCTACAGATTCACGGCTTCCGAAAAAACGCTCGCCAGAGATCCTTTCCAGCTCTGGGCCGTGTTTCTTTCGGTTAAACACACCCGGAAGCGCGCACACATAAACACACACATACACACACTCGACACGCCCCGGAGGACGATTTCGGACTGTCCAGGACCGATCTGACGGAGCGCCCGGTTTCGTGGTACCGATCGGCAAGCAGTGCGGGATCGAGTAATCAGATTAGCCCGAATCATCCGAATCAGCCGTAGATCGGGAATGGACTGCTATCATCCAAATTGTTCTAATCAAACCGTGGTCTTGCCTGCCGTGGCGCACACAGCGAGTGTGTAGGCCGAATGTGCGCCACAGTCGCCGTGCCTGAGATGAGTGCACGATCGCCGTCGTCATCGCAGCTGACGAGAACGAATCACCGTCAACAACCCAACCACCACCACCACCACCACCACCACCACCACCACCACCACCGGTTGGAACATTGGATTGTTGGGATCTTTTTTCCCAACTGGACAACTCCCTTCCCCTGGTCCTGGCCGCGCAGTTGCGGCCGCGGGTGCGTACGTGCGAGCGAGACCACGTCGGATATGGCACAGCGTTCTGGAGCACTCACCGTCCAACACACTGACAACCCGCGATGGTGTCCCTTTGCATCGTAATGTGCGTGATTGCGTGCGTGCGATCCCAGTCCGGTTTTCGGTGCCCGATACGTCCCACTCTTCCGCACGCAATACGGCTACGGCTGCGATAGTGATTTTCGCGCACCTTGCTCAACCATGCCCCGGGGCAACGCAAATGGCGGGGTTGTGTCCATGTCTAAGCTGATGCGCGTGAACCGCTCGGAAAGGTCTGTTCATGTTCCGTTATGTGTTGTCGTTTGGAACGCGTTTAAAGTATTTGAGACAATAGTTGTATTGGGAGGGGATCATCCCGGTCTAGAAGGGGGGGGGGGAGGAAGGGGGGCTTCTACACTACCATTTGGCAATGGCATTTAAGGGTATACAGTTGCATCCAATGCTGAATGCAGTTCCCAAGAGGGAAGATCGAGTTCGAGTTAATGCATTTTTTAGCTTCGAAAAAATTCTTCATGTCGGCACTAGCATTTGCTTTGTCGTTCTTGTATGTTTTTTTTTTTAAAGTAGTAAGTTATAGTTAGTTCTTAAATAATTATAGTATTTTTATGTGAAAAACATGTCTAACCTAGAAGGAAGCTCCAGCCCAACATTAGGTCCTAGAAGTCTAGAACAAAATTATGAAACACCATTGTTTTTTCCACATCATTCCGAGCTTCTCGCAACTCTTGCGTGATAATTTGTTTTCTTGATAAGACAAACGATGACACGGTGACATAGTGGAATCGGATCACTGACGGTGGAAAATTCCGGTTGACAGATAGTTTAGTTGACTTACTATGAAACAGGCTGGAAGGTTCTAGAGTGCGTGAACTACTTCTCGAATGGCTTCAAAGTTTTCAAACTAAATCTTCTTGACTTTAACTGAAAATGTGTTCCAAGCACTTCGTTTGGACCGTTTTGTTTTCTTCAGCCTTGATTCAGTGTTGTTTTTTTTTTGTTTGTTCACACAATAGTGCACAATTCAAAAACAAACGCGATCTTATGGCGCGCTCCCGGTGCAAGAAACGTTTCATCACACCGAACGGAAGCTTTGATTTGTTTGGCTTCATGTGTACGCGTACGCGACATTGTGCACTGGTTTGGTTTGGATGCTGCGTTCCTGCGTGTCGTGTGGAAGGTGGTGGGCCTGTTGCTTCGGCCACGCAGTGGTGTTGGTTGTGTGCGCGTGCGGTTCCGAACGCAAACGCGAGTGTGTTGTCGTTGTCGCCGCCGTCGTCGTCGTCGTCTAGGCCGGTTGCGATTATCAAACGAATACTGGTGCATTATCAGGGCAGCAACGAGATCACGGGATTCACGCAGCGGCCGGCTTTGGGTGGTCGAGTTTGAGTGAGTGTAATGCACGCACGATCGCTTCGGTTTTGGTTCTGACGCCGCGTTGGTGTAGGTCTGGGTGCGGGTGCGCCCCCGGGGAATTCGACACATGAGCATGTTTTCTTCCGTATCAGTGCTCCGATAACGGACCATGGGAACTTTCCACGCTTTCCAACCGGACCGGATTGCATCGGCAGGCGTTCGTGGAGCTGGGAGTGAAGATGGTCGACGGATTATCGAACGCATCGATGCGTGATTAAATATGTGCCTTTTCAAGGTAAAATTCCATTGGGTTCAATGAAAGCAGCCTGGCGGTGGTGGTTGCATTACGCGATGTGCGATTACGCTGCAATTTGTAAGAGAGCGTCTTTCCTCGGATGTGTTTACATTGTCCGGGTTCTTCCTTGTAGAAGTCTATCCTTAGGGTGATGGCGATTCTTCTTTCGTGTGATCCAATTCTGCGACTATTCTTTATCTACTACTATCTCGTCGAATTTTTCCATGACATTACGATTGCTATGACCCAACTAACCACTTATAACCCCATTTGAATAAGCGCACCGGTTTATGGTACACAAGTGAATGGCAAAGTAGATCAAGTACGTGGAACCGTTCACGCGCTTGCTTCCTCTCGCGGTAGCAACCGATCGAACGAATCGGCAGTTCAACACTCCCACCCTATCGGATGCGGGTTTTTGTACGGATAGATAAGACAAAAATCCCCACGCGGATACTGGTCCTCCGTGCCCCGTGTGCCACGAGCTTACCTTCGATTTGAAGTACGTCGGAACGTCAAAGTAGCGTTCGGGTGAATCGTTGGTGAACGGTGCACCGGCCACGTTGCAAAAGCTCTGCACCGAGCCCAACAGCAGCAGGGCAACCAGGGACGCTTCGATGAAAAACATCAAGCTCGGCGGTGAGTACCGATCGATCAGTATCCAGCCACCGCGCCAGGTACTGACGCAAACCGTGGCGTACACGTACGTGTACAGGCGCGACCAGACATAGAACGCCACGGGATGCTCGTCCACATCTAGCCACCGTTGCAGGCGCGTCTGCAGCAGCATGAACGCCAGATGGCCACCGAACCCGAACCCGATCAACGCGAACATGCGCAGAAACTCGTCGTTCGGGAAGAGCAGCATGTCCATCAGGTTCCAGGTGCCGCGCCAGTGACATATCACGAGCGGGCCGATCACGAGTGCCGCATAGACGTTGTTCACAATATCCGGCACCTTCGGGTCATCGTCGTCGAACGTCTTGCGCGCACCAGTGCCCGTGATCTGATCGAGCCGCAGAAAACTACCGCGCATACTGAACCGAACGCCGAACGAAAAACTCAACGAAAAGAGTGATGGATTTTGAGACGGACGCTTTGTTTGAGGACACTGGTCAGGAGTCGGGATCTTCCGGTCCGGTCGACTCGCGCACGCGATGCAAAGTCCCGAATCGTTCACGCACTCTGGCACTGGTGGGGCGTGTTCGTGGCCGTTTCGTCCTGTTGCTGTACATTCACATACACGGAGGTAGCACCGACGCTACGCGAAACACTCTCCACTCTCCGGGCTCGTGTTGGAAAGCTGCGTTCGTACAGACACACCGGCCGTGCCGTTCCAGCCGATGGATGATTCTTAACGCTGCACTGCACTCTAATCGCACTCCGCCGCTGCCGCTACTATTGCTGCACTCCGGCCGACACCGATTGGAAGACTGACGGTCGGAAGTATGTCAATGGCTTTATAGTTTCTTCGTCGTCGAGCCTTTGTTTATGTGTCCGATCTTTCCTCGGGCTCCGTCACCCATTCAGCCCTTTTCCACCACCGCAGGATGGGTGGGTGACCAAAGGCAGCTGTCACTCAGGCGCATGGTAAAGATCTGACAGGTGAGGCGGCAGATGCATCAGATGCCAACCACCACCACCAACACCACCACCACACAGACACACAAAGATCCTTCTGCACGGTTCGGTATCGATAAGATAGTGCGGACCCGGTGGCTTCGCTTATCATCCGGTGTGTTTTGCATCCCACGAGCTCTCCACGCTCCACGCTCCGTTCTTTGGATGATGTGATGCGTATCGCTGATCGTTCGACGATGAGTATCCATGATAATTTGGGGCGATCGGTGATTTCGGTGAAAACGTCACGTCGGCGTGTAGAATTCGTACCGCGTCCGAATCATCGACCATCGGGATCTTCACCCTCGCACTCCATACAAAGCGCCCGGGGCTTGTTGATAAGCTTTCTTTACGCACGCGAGCATCTACGCGATGATGGTAGCAGCGACGGGTGGACATGTCACATTGTTCCGGGTTATCTCAGAAACGCAGGTGAGATTTGATTTCCAACCGCAAGGCTACGGTCACTACAAGCTGATGGCGGCCATGCGCACTCATTTGCCGCCCGGCATCGGCCACATAAATGTTGTCTTTGCAAAAACGCGCCGAACTGTGCCGTTGCGGCTGCGAATAAGAAAAAAGAACTCACACCGCCACCATTCGCTATTGTTTCCTGAACGTTCTATCGGGGGTTTTAAGCTGTCAGTGGAACTTTTTGTGTTTGGTTGATAAGCTAATACTCGGTGATATTTGCAACGATAGCGCAGCCGTGTGTGTGTGTATGAGACACTGTAGCAAACTCCGCGAAAACCAAACAATAGACCGGGTGCCGGTCTGGTGAAGAGATGGTTTGAGAAATTGCCGCCTTTCTTCGAACGATTTACTTATCGCGATATTCACACGCTTTCGGCCGGTGGTTTGTTGCAAATATAGAACATCCGATACGATCGATACGCGCTAGCGGATGAACTTACAGCGCACGTGATCATGACATGGCGGACGAACGTTGTTCCCAAAGAACAAAGCGTGACACTCAGGCTCATGAGTTTGATTTATAGGCGGCGCCTTTTAGTTTAGCATTATTGTCAATAATCATGCTATCATCGTGCAGTTTATGATGGATGTCTGTTCGAGTGAAAAGCTGTCTTGAAACATTTCAGTGTTGCTTAACCCAAAGATACACTCTAGTAACATCGATTGATATGAATATTTAAGATCGATCTTTATCAGGCTACTGTTTTATTATTCATTTTTTTAAATAATTTTTTATCGATTTTCGTATTCAACACAGACGATGAATTTCTAGATGTGTCCAAAGAAGGTCTAAAACAAGATCTTCCTAAAAAATTTATGTAAATCGAAAATAGTTCTGATTTTTTACCAAGGTAATCGTAAGCTCCATCTTTAATCCCACAAGACTTATATATTCCACCTTTAATCGATAATCATTTCTTGTTGGGCTTTAATTTAGGGCGTTACGTTGATAATAATTATCTACTTTATTAGCCATCGGTGGCAAAGTAAGAACATTCCTTGAATATTCCTTCTGCTGAATACCTTCTTCCTTCCCGAATGAACTATAATTTTCCTACCGCCTCCAAAACTGATAGGCATCTTAATTTCCCCACCGTAACATATTTTCACGCTCGAAACGCTCGCTAGCTTACCCTTAACCCTGACGAGCGAAAGGCTAAAACTAAAATGTATAACAACAGCATAATGGTAAACCAAAACATGGCCTCTCGAGCGTCCACAGCGTTGCTGTTGTTGTGGCCCGGCACAATCGATTTAATAGATTGCAAATATTTACCTTCATCCTGAAGCGCGTCGGAAAGCTAAATATTGCCTCCTTTCGATCGGTGAGGATGATGAATGGTGGCGCTAGTAGATTTCGGACCGATTTCGCCAGCACCAGCCCCACGAGACAGAGGGCGGAAATCGACAGGGCGGGCAGGAGATTAAGTGCTGAAAAGATTAAACGCGCATATGGTGAGCTGGTGGGGGGGGATAGTGGGATAGTGGGAAGCGACGATCCCGGGCGTACGGTAAACAAAAACGGAGCCGCGAATTACGAAGGCAATCAAAATGAAGGATGCATAAAATGAGAAACGAGCTAAGCAAACTAGAATCGTCATCGGTATAATTATGACGCGGGGAAGATGGGAGAGAAGAAGGGAAAAAAACATGTCCCATCGAGAGCGTTCTTGGCGAATTGCCGCGGACGGTAGGTGCGCATATTATACAATGGTGATTTTTAGCGATTAAATAATCGATCGGAGATCAACCGACGGGGGTGCGCCCCAACACCCCACTTTCCTTCCGCACCCACCGAAAGCCTGTTTGAGTTAAATGCCACTAATAGGTGCAAATGCGGCCCCCCGGCCGCCACAGGCTGCGGGAAGGCCAGCTTAAGCAATTACACACTATCGCGTCACGGTATCGCGTAATTGTGTGTGCGCCCAAGCCGTCTGGTTGGCACGTGCGGAAAGCGGAGCGTAGTGGGGATAGGGCCTTTGAGTTGGCAAAACAGATCGCTCCGGATGAAAGTAAGTCAACGACACACCAGGATAAAAAGCTAAATTGTGGATGAAAAATGGTAACTAAAACCAACAGGGGTAGCGGAGTGGAAGGGGAGTGGAATGTCGTGTTTTTACCGACCGGGCGCATGTTGGTGTCACTATTTTTAGCAACGTGGTGGCGCTCGGGCTCGGGTAGGTGCAATAAAGTTGGATGTAGCTTTTTACAGGTTAATTTATGATGTCATAGTTGCAGGGAACCGGGAAGATGATGGATTCGGTATGAATTCGCTATGTACCGTGGGGCAGGCATTTATCAACGCTCATCACGTGCATGATGGTACCTCGTTCGGATGGGGAAGCATTTCATTTTTTTATGGGTTATGAATGAGTGTAGCAATTAAAAATTGATCCGATGAGTGCTAGTCTCGGTGCTGCAGTAACGGTGGAAACGATCTTTTAAATTTTAGTGCTAATTTATTTGCGCCAATTAAACCGATTTTATGAAGCGTCATATCGTCGTTAACGTAGACCCGTTGATGATCTTCCTTATTTTTCCAACGTTTCTAAGTAGTCATACTCATGTTTGGCAGTAGATCGTGTTTTATTTTTGAAACTTTAAAAACGCCTTTGGCTTATTTGGATTCTGGCTCAAATTTGTGGCATCATTGTGACACTCAGGTTTCTTTTTATTGTAAAAGAATGATTATAATGAGAAACACTGAAAGCGTAAGGTCTTGATCGAGAATGCCCAGTTATTACTTAGGAGGGAATTTTTACGAGCAACACTTCTTCAATTATTCTCTACTATAGTATTAAATCGGCATTCACTCCTCGTTAAAGCACGTGTTTTTGCACACTTTTCTGTGTGTGTGTGTGTCTCAGTAACTGACCAGAAACCCAACCCATTATCCTAATGACTGTGAATAATCGTAATAATCGGTCAATCACTCTTATTTACATTCTCACTCCGAGGTCGGTGCTACTCGAACGGGTTTCGGGATGGTTCTACCCACACACACACACACACCTGACACGTGAAACTTACCAAAGTACGATTCCATCACGTTCCAGCCACCGCGCCAGTGCATCAGACAGGCCATGCTAAACGCGTACGTGTAGGTCCGATTCACCGCCCACCGTTGCACCGTTCGCCGGCGGCTTTTCGGAGCATTCCGGGACAATGCCAGCGCCGCGTTCAGTGGTTCCCGTAGCAGGGCGAAGGTGGTGTGCAGCGTGGCGCCCAGCACAAAACACAACCACCCAGGGAAGTGTGGCCCGTTCAGATCCATCCAGCCCCAGGTACCGCGCCAGTGGGCCACCACGAGCGGTGTGATCACGAGCAGCGAGAATAGACTGTCCCCGAGGTGTAGTAACCGCTTCCGGCACCGGTTGCTGCGGCGGCTACGATCGGCGAACGGCGGTGCGTTCGTCGGCTCCAGCGGAGTCTCTTCCGCCACGCTCTCTGACTGCAGGATGGTGGGCGACATGTGGCCCGATTTGCACAATTCCGGGGAGAAATAACACTTCCGTGCACGAAAGCGCACGTTTTCAGCACAATCCCACACACACACACACACTTGTGAGCGAACACCGCTGCGAATTAGACGGACCCGTTATGCGGTCGTGCTACATGTCCCGGTGGAGTTGCATCGAAGATTAGCGCACGGCCGACGGAGTGAGGTTAAATCTCAATGTCTCTAATCCACCCGCCGATGGTGGCAGTTACACGCGAATTAGTTAGGGCAATCGGTACCGACGGCATTTGTCAGCGGATCTAATTAGCACCACCGGCATGTGGCGTTGAATGTCACTCGCTTCCGAATAGGGTTACCTCCGGAGATGAACCACTTAATAATGCTGTCATTTCACTGGCCACGACCGGTGTGGTGTAGTCAGCTGGCTGTTGCAACCTGCTCCGTTGAACGACTTCAACGACTTCGTCCGCCTATCTTACTTTAACCACGCGAATCGTTTCTTCGTAATCACCATCACCACCACCACCACAGCCGCCACCACCTCATCTACACGATAATCTCTTGAAATATGATCCACTGTAATCCATATCTTTTGCTCGCACCGCTACCACCACCCGGGCGACGTCTTATCGCACCCCGTGCACGCGTGTGTGCGTCTCGTAAAATTTGGCACCGGTCGGTAGATGCTAGACTTCCCGACTTTCCGACCGCCACGACGACGGTACACGGCGGAGCAAAAGATCCGGACCTGTTGCTTGCTGGCCGCGTACTACGCCCGTCAGCCGGAGCCAGGATATATGGCCCGGAGGCAGGATATATGGCCACTACTTGACGCGCGCTGCGCGGTTTCTGCTGTCAGGCGCACTTTTCGCGCCCGCGACTGTCGACAGTTTTCCGGGTTTCGATGCGAGTTTTATTTTATTTTACTTTTTTTTTGCAACTATCGCGCAGGCGAGACAAAACCGGCGATGGAGCAGGGGCTGGCTATCGGGTTGTTGGAGAGTAAGATGACACCATTTTTCCAGCGAGAGGACGAAGCGCGCTGATACGGTCCGCGCAGAAAACTTGTGGGGTTGCTCGTCGCGGTTTATTGCTACGGATAAACGGGACTGCCATGCACTCTCCTGGGAAGGGGGTGTCTGCAGATAGTGCAGGGATTAGTCACTTTTTTATTGTATCCAATCAACTATCACGCTTTTTCTCTTTCGCTCGCACATATTTGCGTATTTGTCATCTTTGTACGTGCCTGTGTGATATGGGCGCTCATTCGACACATGTTGCCAGGGTCAAAACCATACGCTGAGTGTTTTTCGTTTTTTTTTGTTAACAGACCGATTAATATATTTTAATATTTTGAAAGGAATCAAACTGTAGTAAGAAAAAAAAATTAAACACGCCTTGCACTGCCATCAATATGCATGCTTGCAAAGCTGGATAACCATGTTTGAGCAGCTGATTCACATCCAGGAATAATTTTAGACCATTTATTCTTCATGGTCCCTGGATGCGCATGGCACCTGGGTGCAATAAGGCACTCATAGATTGATTGTTGATTATTGACTGATTGATTGATATTGATTGATTAATATGAATTCATTCGCTGACTTAGTTCGTCATACCATTAGCTACAAAATGCATGTGAATACAACGGAGTGATGACGAATTTTTAAACCTGCTACTCATAGAAGCTTTCTTAGAGAAAATAATAGTCAAAAGAAGGCATAAAAATGTAAAAAATGTACTAAATTTTTCTCACCCACTCCCTTACGAAAGACGGTTGTCATCATGTAACGAAGTATCGCCAACACAATATACTTTTCAAATTAACACAATCGGATTTTGACTGATTTTATTTCAACAACCTACAACTCCAACGTAATTACAGCGTTATGTTTTACATTGACGCCCTCTGTATTTCACTCATATCACTACTAATCGTTCATTCCTTTGGGAACTATCCTCCGTTACCGTTATCGTTCCACTATCGCACACACGTGCTTGCTACACATCAGTCATTACACTGCTAACAAACATTTTCATCGGGTTTTTCTTATGGAGGCAGGGGTTGCTTACACTCAAGATACATAACATTGACACATACACACTTACGCACTATACGCACACACACACACACACACACAAATGATAATCGTGTTGATCGAGCTGAGCAACAAGCCATGGAAAAGAAACACGCTTGTTTCTCTGCTGTTGGTGGTGCCATCAACGATTCTATCTTAGACCATGATGCACCAGTTTGATTGCCTCCATTTGCGGTCAGATTTTTCAGAATTTTATTTGAAAATCATAGAAAGTTTCTCGTGTTGCTTGTTAGCTGGATCTCGCGATTTCCTTCACTAGTCACAACGCGTTAGTAATTGGTTCGTATTCAGCGTCCTTTTTCCATTTTTACATAAAGTTTGCTTCCTCCGTTCGTATTGTTTCAATTTCATATGTTTAGCTCCTAGCTATTGATTTGACTCATTTTTTTTTTGTTTCTTCCCACACTTATGACTACAAGTCTGATTTGTGTACGAGTTTGCTTCTTATTTTACAATCGGAGAAAAAAGGGGAAGAAAGGCCACAGGGGGGAGAAAGGGGGGAAGTTTTCAATTGTTAAGGTAGCTTAAGGTTTACGTTATAGGTTCGGAAAAAAGTCTTACGGTGCTAATTGTCATATACGCCTCGCCGTTTTTTTTTTAGTTTGGCTATCTAAATGTTCGTTCGTGATTGCATGTTAGTTACCAAAGAACTTTGTATGCTATCTGTTCCACTGCATGCACATCTCACTCGACTGAATAGAAGTTTTATTTAAGTACAATGTATAGCACTCCGTAACCGTTTCCTAGGTGGAACCGATTAGCTAGGCTTCTAAGTTTGTTATCACTTTGTTTCCGATGGCTGTTTGGTTTTGTTCTCTAAATGGTTCATTTTCAAACAACATGTACAGATTACTTGCTACCTTCGTTTGCGCTACTAACAACATTTACAAGACCATTCAACAACAGTTCGATCCCGTATGAAGGAGGGGAAGTATTGTTCACGTGGATCTTTCTAGTTCAAGTGTGTGTTTGTGTGCTACTGTTATTCCTCATATTTACACGATCGACAGGAGAAGCTTTATGCGTAGTCATGCTGCTGGTAGAACATAAATTCGTTGCCAATTACAATTGACTTAATCTTCATCCTTGAACATCGATTGTTTTGTAGACAAACCAAAGTGCTAATAGTGATTTGTCGGTCTATTTGCATACTTCCCGGCAGGCTAAGCAAAAATGCGCCGAATGGTATACTCTTCGCAACGAAAATTATTTATCTTCACACTTTACTTGTCGTCATCGTAATTTGAAACGATTACTTTTCAGCCCATAACTGTGTACAACCATTTGATTATGTTATAACCTACACGGTGAAGCATACGGGTTTCAGATGAGACATACAAATACGTCATGACATATGCTTTAGCAGAAGTAGTTATGTTCTGGCTTTGACTGATTTGACATCGCTAATGTGTGTAACTAACAACCAACAATCCTTTCAATTACATCATCGTCTGTGTTTCGTATTACAACTATATGCGGTAAAAATCGTAACAGTGGTTTTGTGGTTCGAAAGTTTAAAAATTTTTTTCGTTCGTCGTATCATTCCATTATTGTATTTTGTTCCAGAGCTAACCAAACCTGTACAAATCGACCGTCAATAAACTTCACAGATTTCACCAATTTCGATGCAGAATACTGATAAGTACTTAAAGCAATCAACTTTCCTACCGCTATCCATCCACTAGTTTACGGTCGCCGGTCGTTAGTAAACGAACTAAAACTTCAGATTCAACAGCGACCGCCGCTTAGTGAGTCCCTTTTCCTTTTTCTCCTTCTTCGCCAGTGCACTCTCGGCGGCTGCCGCTTCCTTTGCGGCGGCTTTGCTCAACTTTTTGCTCTCTTTCGCGGCGGCTTTCGCTTCCTTCTCCAACTCCTTGCTGCTTTTGACGCTGCTGTCTTTGCTAGCCTCCTTCGCTTTGGCGTCTTTTGCGTCCTTCGGTTTTTTCGGCTTCTCGTCCTTGCGTTTATCCTCGAGTGGTGTTGCTTTTTCCTTCAATTCGTCGCGCTTCAGGAATTTAGCTTCCTCCACTACCGGTGAGGCAGGTGTGGATTGCGCTTTTTTGTGCAGTATTGGCAGCACGCGACCGTTGGTTTGTGCTTTCAGCTGGGGTAACTTCCGTTGCGTGGTCGGTTGTTGCAACGGTGTTTGAGTGTTGATTTGCTGCTGGGGTTGTTGTTGAGGTTGCTGAACGTTTCTTGTTGCAGCTGCTGCAGGAGGAAGCGCTAGTGGGACAGTTGTCGTATCAAGACACTGGAAGAAAAGGTTGAGAAATGATTGGAAACAAATTATACAAAAAACATCTTGTACGAACATTACCGCCTTAATGTTTGCATAACAAATCTGGATTGCATACTTTGAGGCGCATAATATTTACATGGCTTCAGAACCAAATTATGAATGTGAACGATTCCGGAGTGTAAAATGGGTCATGTTTTTCTTGCAATAACTGTTTTTCGAACTACTTTTAGCAAGAACTTACGTCATCAATCGATATCCTGGGACAACGGATCTCCTCCGGAAAACGCCACGGTTTTCGCAGATGCGGTTGCGTTAGCTTCCAGCTCGCGTACCCTAAGGCGGCCTTCTTGAGATCCTTCACCATACGCGGCCCGAGCGTGTGCGTTACCTTGTTCACGAGCCATGGCGGAAGCGTACCCTGCGGATCGCAGTGCGCTACGTACTTAAGTATACAGCCAGTCTTTGAGTTTTCGTTCGTACGCAGTACGAATCCGGTAATGTACGACATCGCGCTGTGTGGGGGGAGGGTGTAAGAGAAATCAATTAGTAAAACATCCACTGTTATTAGCCCGTTACGAAGCGAAGGCAGGATTAGCTGGGCTGGAATACTAAATACCGTACCGTACGTAACCCTTCTTGGGAGGATAGTTCTTGTGGGGTACCGAGCGCGAAAGGAGCATCTGTTCGCCCTGGGGTCCGGTGTCGAGCCAGGATCGCTGCAGGACAAAGTCTCGTGGCTTCAGCGGGGGCGGGCAGGACACTGAAAAAGAAGAGAGAGCGTGAGCAGGACGTACAAAATTATGCATAATGCGTAACGGAAGAGCAAAGCGGAGGCTAAAATGGAATTGCTTTCTGGAACGATAAATTACAAAAAAAAAGTGGAGCCTCCTGTTGGAGCATCTCCATGTAACGAACGAGCGCTCGACTTGCACAGTAAACTAGACGATCAGAACTGTTGTACGAACCGTTTCCATGGAAGCGGCTTGAACGCGTTCGCTTTGCATCGCAAATAAAGTGTCCTTTTTGCTCATACAGTGCAATCGCGTTCGCGTTTTCGAGATATGCTCAGGTGAGAACGGGAATCGGAAAACATTCTACGAAGTTGTGTAATTTGCATCGAAAAATGGCGGGCAAAAAGTGGTGTACGCGGAAATTAATCCGGTCTGTCATCTTCCAGCGCTTCGGGTATTTGAGTCAAAAGCTTCAGTGGTAATGTGATCAACATAAAAGTGATTAACGTGGAAATTATAAAACTGTTTCCCGAAATGAGAATGTGCCGACAGCATTGTTTGCAGACTGTGTTCGAATTGCACATTTTCGTTCAAACAATACTGGAAACCGTTTGTTTACCCATGGTTAAGCACAGCGTTTGCTGCATGCATTGAAATTGCTCCATATTCATAAATTCACTGCGCTCATACTGTTTACTTTGCCTCTCATCAATAGAAAACAAACCACATATTGTTTTGTTGCTGTGTGGCACACAGTTCTTCCCGGCGATGGGAAGCACAGGCCATCGGTGTTTGTGTTTGTGTGCGAGTTTTTATGAAGCATGAATGAAACATGAATTTACAATGTACGCTCGCTTCCTTCCCCACGACGATGATGTATTTTCTCCAGCTGCATTGCACCATACCGGGGCTGGAATGGTAATTCATTTAATTCAATGCTATATCGAGTACGGGAAGAAGGTAGAATTGCCGAACGAGAACGCACCTTTTGGCAAGGTAGAAAATAAAGCAGCAAAAAATGCAGAACAAAATTGTGCCTGGCTTTATGAGATTCACTTTGGCGCTTGTGGTAGTGCTGGGCCAGGCGTAAATGATTGGCCCACCGCATCGTTTACTCTCTGGTGAACTTTATGATGGTGTGCATAAAATTTGGGGCCACAATGTACACACATTTTGTCATATTAAAGAATAAATTGAAAGCCGTTAACCTGCATTGATTGCCCATAGCATAAAAGCACCTGGAAGTGCCAGATGCGCTATAGTGTTTTTCTGTTCTGTTCTGTCACCTTTACATCATTTGAATCTCTATAAGAAATATAAATACGCTTCTAAGGACCAGCATATTCTTTAAGTGACATAAAAATTAAAGCAAAATTATCTTTCAGGCGTGTAATTCATTACAGTCACGTACATTATGTTCAGGCGGTTTGTAACGCTGGCAGCAAACAACACCTCAAAGCCCGTCACTAAATTTGTCAAAACGGTAGTAAACCCTTTTTTCCGCGACACAACCACTTTCGACGTTTACTCCAGTGTGGGTCGGAATGGTTTGTATTTAATGTTTTAGCCACCGGCCATACACACGTCACGCCCGTTGGCGTTTTCCATAAAGCATCACGGGGCACAAGCACAAGAAGAGAAAAAAAAACCCCAAGCGCAAATAAACACCAGGACCCGGCACGAGACGCGCACTGTATCGAGGTTTAATAAACTCGTAAAATGTTTTTCCAACACGACGCCCCATCCTCCGGCACCGCCGGTAGTTGAAAGCCGATGGCTTCAAGAGCCTTTTCTTCCAAGGCCTACCTAGCAACCACATCACGCCATTCGGCATACCACTGCACACCGCAGTAGTAGTAGATGGGCGGGTAAATATTGTTAAATGGCTGAAAACATGTTTGAGATTTTTTGCCGCTTTGCTCCTACCATAATGAGCGCCGTGGGAGAGGTTTTTCGGTTCGGGAGTAAAGGAGTTGGTTTGAGGCGATGGAAAATACTTGATCGCATGAATGTCGGTCGTGCTGACGGCCGTAGGCTTTATATTAACACTGTGTTCAGTGAGCAAGTGTTTATGGCTTCGTTAGGTTGAGCACATTTAGTGAAATTCAATGACTCTGCCGAAAATGGGCTTATCTCATGCGATTTAAATCACCGTAACAATCACACCATGAGACCAGCGCTCGCCCAAAGCGAACGATAAACCACTTCTCCATAGATCAAATGGTTCAAGTGGGTGTTCGTGATGTTCGTGTACCGAAACGTCACAGCGACGATAAAAGCAAAGTTATATCGGCAAAGTTTTTGGTTTTACGTTAAAATTATGGCATGCGGATGTTGAACTTTTATTTCGGTTGGAAAAATATCCCGAAGGGAAAATGAGGAAATGATGCTGTTAGTGTTCGCTGCTGACGCCCGGACGGAACCGGCCCACCATAATGGTAGTTTATCTGTTTGGTTTGACTTATAGGTGGTGGTTTCGTAAACGAAATAACTCTAAGATTGTGTTTTTAATAACTTTTCTCTGAAGGTCTTATTTTATGATGAAATACACCGCTCGTATCACATCACTCATATATTTACAGCGGCGAAGTCTGTGACCATCAGTAAATAATATCATTCCCCAGTGGCAGTGGGTATGCTAATGCTGTAATCAAATGATAATATTCAACATTTTGTGCTAGGGCACAACGAAAAAAAAAACCACACATAAAAACTTTTTCTCTTCTTTCTGCGGACCGATATTGTGCATCTTCTCGCGCAGGCAGCACGTGGCGAGGGAAGGAATACGAAACTGAAATGCTAATCCACACGGAGTGTGAAATATGAGTCCCCTCTGGAGAGACAATTGGGTGCCTGTATCGAGCAGGCTCGGAATAATCGGTACGGAGAAGAAACAAAAATCGCTCCACAGTCGCTACAGTGTCTACAGTGCTAACTTTTCTGCATTCGAAATTGGAAAGCTCTTCGAGAGGTTTCCACTTGCAAAGTGGAAGCGAGCGTGGAGGCACGTGCAATGTGAAACTTCTCCGTTTGCTGTACTTTAAAATTGGATTCCAAATGGAATGCTTTAATTGAGCTTGAAATACTGTTTGCGGAGCGGTAGGTAACTTATTTTACTATTTGAACGGACGGATGGTAACGTCTCCGATGCTAGCAGCGCTCCAAGCAGCTCAAACGTTGGCTTTGATCCCACCGGGGAAGTGTACGCCTTCGCCAAACGTTCGCTCCGTCGATCAATTAGCTCGAACGAATAGCAAATTCGGCACCAGTCGATGGTATTTTGTAGTTTCCATATTCCACAGCAACTGTGCTCTACAAACATCAAACACTTCCATTCTACGCAAGCCGTACCGCGAGGAGATTTAGCAACTTACCTACCCAACCTCGACGATGCCTCTGATTCTGTGGCTCATCGCAATATGGGGCGATGGGCCGGTACGCGGAGCAGTAAATTCAATTTGTGGTTTTGCGTTCGGGTTCGCATCGCTCCGTCTTAGCCGACGGCCGGTCGGCCCGGCCCGCCGTACCGTTGCCCTTTTCCGACCCGGCGAGGTTATTAGATTTGAGCTGAGTACCAAGAATATTCTGCTCCATTAATCGCTTTACGGCGATCCTTTTTTTTTGGCTGCGTCGCCACGGGAACCGGGCGTGCGGAAATTGGCCGTCAGCGGGTGGTGCTTACGACCGCAGGGTCTGTTGAAGGGATTGAAAGCGAAATTTTTGAACCCCGAGCACAATTCCTGTACACGGGGTCGTGTGTGTGTGTGTGTGTGTTTGTATATCTTCGTCAAAGGTCAGGTGGTACCGGTGACAGTTACGGGAAAAGGTAATCTTCCGAGGGATAAGCTTATTTGATTGCATTTAATTACGGCAACTTAAACGATGTGTAACAATTTGAATTGGAAAGCTGCTTTTTTTGTTTGCTTTATAAACAGTTGGTTTTCATATATAAAATATAAGGCCAAGACATATATTTTAATCTTCAGATAAGTTCAATCGCAATCAAATCATTAAAAAAAATTTACGTTGTTAAAATTCTTCCTCTTGACATTACATATCATTGCATACTTTCAGGCGAGTGCAAATTATTTTCCCATCAAAGTAGGCAATAAGATGATTGTAAAGATACAGTAAGGATTTTTTATGCTTTCCCTCACATCCATTCGTTTATAAATTTATTTATCGAATGACAATTTATAGTGGAAATTTGACGCTTTTTAATAACGTCGCTGCAAACCCATCTTTTATTTCAACGCCAGTTTAATCATTCTCTCCACTTTTCAGATCGCTCACCGCCACAGGATCGCATTCAACATAGAAAAAAACTTATCATAACAATCAACCCAACGTTGTCGCTCATTATACTTTCCACCGTGCGTTTATTTATCAAGCAAACTGCGGGATTAATGCGCCTGACAGTTGTTGGAACGGTGGGAATCTCAAATTGTTTCGCTTCGGGGAAAACGAGAGGCAAACAAAAAGAAAACAACTCCGAGCCATGCATCAATGTTTCGTTTAGTATGTGTGTTTGTGCTGTCGTTCAATCTAACGAGTAATCCTACACGGTAAATAATATCTTCTTTACAGTGTGCTAGGCACTGAAACCAACCGAAAGCAGCCCAAACCGACCGAGCGATTCAATCGTGTTTATCTATTTACCATCCACCAAAAGTCGCATCATGTAACCTTCGCACGGGTCTGATTTTTCTAGCCGTAGTTCAAGTTCCCTTGTTAAATCCGCTCTTAAGCATTGGCAATTTATATATATCCCCCTCCAAAACTGAGTGCTAGCGCAAACGATTAAGCTTGTATAAGCCGAACGTACTCGAAAGTTTCTCGGAAAAACGAAAGCTCGTAGCTGCTCGAAGTGTGCAAAAAGAAACTTCACGCTTCTTCGCGACCGGTAACGAAACGTGCCGGCGGTTTCAATTAAGACCACCGGATGAAGCACCGGCTTGCGCTGTGGTGGCACACTGTGGTTTCGTGTTTTATATTTTTGGCGTTGCCCGCTAGTCCCGTCCGAATTTCTCGCAATAGGCGGATAGAGATAAGGTTTCCCCAAATCTGCTTTCGCACGATTATCCTTCAAACGGATCGAAAAACACGGCAAGATTTGCTTGCACTAGCCCACGGGGGAAGCGGGGATAACATTTTCAGCACCTCATTTGTTCCATCGACGACACGATCGTTTCGTTTTGGTAGCAGTAAAGAAGCAAACACACACAATGAAGATTGCTCCTCTTTTCTTGCCTCGGAATAAAAATGGTATGCGGGAAGAGAATGCTTTTGTGCGTGTTTGTCCTGTTCGCGTCCACCGGGATTACAATATTAAACAATATTCCTTGTGAATGGTTCCTCAGCGGCTCGGATAGGTTTCCTTCAGAGAAGGATAAAACGGAACCACCCCAATCAACTCGCCCCCGACCAGTATCGGCCCTGAACGCCCGCGGGATACACATTTCCTGTCCAATTTTTTTTTTTTGCTTTGTTGTGGAAATATTGTTCCCAGGTCGGTTATCGTGTCATTTGCGAGTCGGTATATTGGTAGCAAACGCAAAATTAAGGACCCAACATTTATGTGCCAAAGTCGCCGGCTAAGAAATGGGGCTTTTATTTGTTAGGCCGCTTTACGCTTTACGCTGCAAGCAATGTTTACTCGGTGGTCGTATGGAAATGGTTTCGTTTGCATAATATATTGAACGTTTGCAGGTCCTTATCAAAATCGTTATTAAAATCGGTGACAAAGATAATGGTTAGCTGTTTTTATTGCAGATTAATTTACTAAGAAATGTTTTAAATATACTCTTTTCTAAGCGATCACTAAACGCTTCCTGTCGTTTAGATCCACTTGCAACCGTTTTACGACTTGTGACGAAAGTGTCGGTTTTGATTGTTATCGCCCATTCCTTCAGGCTGCTTAAAACTCATCCATTTTTCCTTAACCTATCCACAGAAATCACCTTGAAAAGCGGGCGCCACTGCTACCACCAATTTTCTTCCGCCAGAAGCAGATTGCTTCTGTTGTTACAGGATGCGTATTATCGGTGCTCAGTGATCCGATCCACTCGAGAAGCGAGTCGCAGCCACAGTTTCCCGTAAAGTAAAATCCAACCAGCGATTTAAACCAATTTTGCATTCGCGCGTCGCCGCTACATTTACACATCGCGCTTTCCGGGTAAGGGCGTGTGCGCACGAGCCGCAAGCCACAGAATTCTGATTATTATCTTTATTCGTTCGCAAAAACAGCGCGCAAAAAGGCGCGCTTTATCGCTTTGTTGTGTGGTGAAAGCGAAGCGTACGTGAGCAAGCAAAATCAAAGCAAGGCGCGCCCCAAATGGTTGTGTATGATAATGAGCTGTTTGCAAGTTTTGGGGGCGATGGGAAAACTTTTTCGTAAATGGAAATTTTCTTCCTAAATCGTACCGAAATTCGGGCTGCTTGGAGACGTTAAATCTGTACGCTTCTTGCGGAAAGATTATGCGTATGTTTCAACCGTTTTCAATTAATGTGAGGGTCGCGTTATGAATCAAGATTAATGAGTGTATGTTTGTATATGAAATCCCCTTTTTAATTGCTTTAAATCTCATTCCATTCTAGAAACGATTTCGTCTGTGCTAAGAGAACGCAACGCGCAGTTATTTCAACCCGTTTGCACGTGTGGCGCGCCGTTGGAACCATCGTAAGAGCAATTATCACCACGTGACGGTACTAGTTTAAACTACTCACCCTAATGGGCGCCCTGCTACCATTCACCACTCGCACCGCTTTTAATACAACGTCCTGTTGATTTTTAGGTAGCCTTCTTAACCTTCACCACGACTTTCGCCCATTAGCATAACACGTACGCCGCCCCGCCGTCATAAGCTACAAATGTTATAACCGCGGCAGATAAGAAGGGACGCATGATGGGAATGCCCCTGCAGAAACCCGCCGAAACGACTAATGGTGTGTAAATCCACGTTTGCATCTTGTGTTGCCTCCGATGAAGTGTGCTTTTCGGGGGTGTTATGAAAAATTAATTTCATACCCCATAAGACTTCATCATCGTTTCCGCACCGGAAAAACGGAAGCTGAGGTGAAAGCCACGCTGGTTCGGCGCGTCTTCGCCGCGTGAATAAATAAAGCGCTTGCTCCACACGCAGGGTGGGCCTTTTACGACCACGGAGTGCGATAATCACCGAACCCTGCCGTGTGTGCGATACACACCCGGCGCGAAGGTGAAAATGGCTTCCTATGACGTATTAAGAGCATTTGTGCCGAAAAAGGGGTGCGTTTGCTGGCAGAAAAAGCACACCAACCACTAAGAAACGGCTGCTACGTTAGCGACGAGCAGGAAGCAGGCGGTGAGTTTTTGGTTGGTGCGCGAAATCAACGCGAACCCGACAAGCGTGTCGTTGTTTTTTATGGCCATCATCAAACGCGTGCGATGCTATCGCCCGCTGTATCGGTAACGATTTCATCGTACGCCCACGGTATCGGAACCGACGAAAGCGTCCTACGCATTTGTCCCACCATCGTGCCGTCATTAATCAAGCGATTAAACTGCTCTCACTGCGTTACTCACTTGCGTAGTAACCGACGTCATTGTTGACGTTCAGTATGCCGATCTCCTCGCTGGCGAGCATGTGCGAGTCCCACACCTTCCGGTAGTCCGGATCGTGCAGCACGTCGAACACGATGTCGGCCGTGACGTCCGCGAACTCCGTGTGGATCTTCACCATGTTGAAGTTGCAGCCGGCAACCGGACGCGTGTAGACCTGCGTGTCGGACTTGGACAGCTCCAGCGTCCAGCCGTCGTGATTGTCGACCAGTCGTTTCAGCGCTTCGAAGTCACTGTCGTCCGCTATGCGTGCCATTCGTGCGTCGTTCCGTCGGCCGTGTCCCGTCGGCAGCCCTTGCTCTGCGTTTTTTTTTTGGTTGAGAAAGAAGAAACGGAAGAAGCTTGATGAGATGTTTTGAAACAAAGCGGAATGACTGCGGGAGAGAATGTCGTTTAAAAGGTTGAACGGTGAAGTAAAGGCACGACCGTTGGCTCTTAATCGAGTTAAGATATTAATTCCTCCGCTTGCCTATCTTCTTTTACCTCCCACCCCACAAGCGATCCTTCGGTGTCAACTTCATTATTTGCTAGATCGCTTTATAGGCACTATCTACCGGAATGTGACAGTTACCGCGTGCTTTGCCAGCCCGGCACGAACGCCCGGCACCGGCATGGTGTTTTGACTTCTTCGGAAATATTCAACACCAGCGAATCGTGGCACCGAGGCTGAACGGAATAAATTTTCATTTATTTCATCACCCAGCAGCTGTGACCAGGGAGCCAGGGTCTGGAAATTAGCAACTCAACCTTTCTCTTACCGTCGCAATCTAATCAAAGTGATCCTTGAACGAACCAAAAAAATAAATCGTCCGCTTCACGCCACGTGTTCGGTTGGTGTTGTTTGCGTTTGTGCGTGTGTGCGTGTGTGTGTTGACCGCCAAATGTTGGAATGACGGGTTCGAAATTGGATTTCCGGTGGATGTGGCCATGTAACGTAATTAGCCTTCACTACTGCAGGTGAAATGGGGCGCTAATGTCCGGAGACAATTACGATTCGTCGAAAATCTAATTGTCCGTCCGTGTCGCCATCGGGCGATGTGTTGGATCATTTTGTTTTTCTGGCTTTATTTACCATCTGAGAATGTTCGGATGGATTCCATTACTTAAGGGGCGTTAATATTTCATTGCGTCAGTGAGTTGTGTCGGCGGTTTGTCGCTTAATAACAAATGTAAGGCTAATGTTAAGTAAATTATTCATTTTTGTAACAATTTTACTCCACCTTTTCAAGTTTGCTTCAATGAACTCTATGAAATATTATAGCCAGAGTTTATGTGCGTGATGACCAATTCATAAACCCTTCCGCTTGCTCAGCATCGGTGGTAGTAGTAGATTCTGCAAACTGCAGCTTTTCACACAGTGATTACACACGCGCACATACACATAGAAAAAAACCTGAGTGCCTGACGACAGCACTTAAAAGGTGGGAAACTCATTTTCCGGATGGTTGCTGCACCGGAAATGAGACGACAGTCAGTTCGGGCCACTACGCTGAGATAAAAACCCATTTATGATTATCTCTGTTCATTTTTTCCACCCTCACGGGCACTGTGTGTCACGTTTTTTATCAGCACAACTTACTGCAGGAATCGCTGCACCACACCACGATGCAATTTCGTTGGACACGACCGTTACACGGGGTCGTTCCTTTCCTGGTTGGCTCAACAGTACCGGCAAAATAAGGTTCACATATCGCCCTGTGCGCTATCTAAAGCCAAACGGAAGCACCAACGGATCGGAGTACCCACCCGAAATAGGAGCAATTTTCGCCTGCTTTTCGCCGAATCGTGCGGTTTTTCAAACGTAGACTGGGTAGTTGGATTTTGTGGCCGACTGAAACCCCATTCCGGACGGGGTTCTCGTAGTTTTAGGGCTACTTATTTGCCCCGGAGCTGAAGCTGAAGGTTTGCGGCTGAGGTTAGTGCTTTTCGCTACCTGCGAAGGATAGTAGGGGACAATTTTAGCTGCGGCATAGATCATTTTTCTTGCTACAACCACGAAAGGAACCAAATTTCAAGTAATTCGATGTTATGTGGCTGTTCGAGAGTAACTCACTTAACTTGGATGATGTTAGCAGGTTGATTTTAAGGCAGGTTATTCAGTATGCATTAAATTGATTACTGGAAAATTTCCATCATTTACTGAGGCATGTTTTTGCTTCAACTCCGGTAGAATATATCATAGTAATACTTTCGTATACTTGTTAGAGAAACTTATTGTCCCTTGCATTTTTTTCCCCTCAACTTCATCCTACTAAAGAATGTTTGTTAAAATTAACATTTGACAGTTACACGCAACCCGCAGCAGTGCATTACGTAATGGAATATCGTTAATATTACTTCAGCGTAAAATAGCCTTGAATCAAATTTATGTCAGCTCGAGAACCCCTTAAGAGGAAGGTACTTGGGCCTTAGCTAAACATTTGAACGTTTCCGACAGACGTACAAAATCGCTTCACGTTGCCGGTGACAGCTTCCGTACGCATTGTGCCACAGGCAGGCCGGGGTGGATGTTACCATTTTTTTTTTTTTTGGGAGGCACACCTTATCCGACCATGCTTCGCTGTAGGTCGGCCACCGTCGGCCTTATCCTTGGACTTCTTCTTTCCGAGTAAGCCTAACTTGTTGGCTTTTGGGACTCGATTTGGGCGCTGTCGTTAAATCTCTGCCCCTTGAAGCTGTTATTTAAGGAGGAAAAAGAAGGAAACCCAACGCTGCGAAGCCGGAAGCGGAACCGTACACACGCGAACATAAACACACACACGCTCTTCGCAGCGTGATTCTTGAACCCACGGTGGTGTCAGGTTTTACTTTTTTTTCGATTTCATTCTTCCACCCTTCTGAGGGAATCCCAAAAAGCGAAAGTAAAATATTACATGCTCGGAACAGACGGGATAGGAAAAATTTCCCTCCGTTTCGAAAACGGTTTGACGTATGTTATTTTTGTGTTGGCTGCCCTTTTTGCCTGCCTTTTGCCGCGTGGAAGCTTCCAGCCAGGTGAACAAACAGCCGTGCGGATGTGTGGTTTTACTGGTGCTAGACGTGTGACATCATACCAAAACCGGACGGCTCTATTTGTGGCTGGTGTCCGGAAATCGAGAAAAAGTCCTTCGTGGGTCGATGGAACGCCAAATCTGCCTTCATTCTGTTGCGATGTTTTTTTTTTTTTATTTCATTTCGCATACAATAAGGCCGCCCGACGATGATGATGAAGACGATGATTATGTGATGTAGGAGATACATCGATAATCAGCTCGATTATATTGCCAACGTGTGACCGTTGGCACATTCGTTGGCCATCCGGACAGCTTGAATGGGTTCAATCAGTGGGGAAGAAATTCAATCAGGGGATCTACGTTTCTAGCTCTTTTCAGGTTTATTTCATTATTTAAGCTTGGAGTTTTATAGTTGCTTTAAATACAAAAATCATTCGGTATTAATCAACATTTTTATCATAAAAACCGGTACGCTTTTCATCCTTCGACGGAAAACACTGTTTCATTAACGAACCAGAACGTTCGGCTGGTGGTTCGGTGTTTTGCGATAAAAGAACACGCACCGAAAAAAAAAATACACTTCATATTCGTGAGCTACTGCTGGTGCTATTATGGCTCCATTTTCTAATAATACTGTCCTAACACGCGATCACACCGGGAGAATACTAGTGCGGGGAGAAATTAATTTTTGCCAATATTTCATTTCCCACTCGCCGAGCTCGCCCCCTCCCCCCTCCCCCCTCCCTGGTGCCTTGTCCGGTCGGTGGAAATTTATGTACACGCATCTTAACCGTTAAGAGTTGCGTGAACGAACGAACGGCGCTGGTTCGTTGCCTCGTTCGTTTGGCAGGGCTGAGTTTAATATTTGTCCAATCTCTTTTTCGATTTCTGTTTGCTGCCATCGTCAGTTAATCATTCGTATTGTTCTGTAGCTGACGAAGCAAGCCGAAGGTTATTTATAGAAAGCGGAAGAAATATTGGATATGGTTCTTTTTCGTGCGAGTTGGGTGTTATATAAAATTTAACAAAAAGTCGAAATCATTATTTAAACTTGAATTCTATCAAAAATATACATCTCGAATTAATCGAATCGTACGGCTTGTCTAATGTTGTTTTTAATCCACTTCAATTATGAAGCATCTAAAAATCTCGGTAATTCTTCATCGTATACGCTATTCGTCTTCCTTTTTCCAAATCTAGGCGTCTTTTGTATCAATTTAAAAAAAGAACATGAAAACTTTTCATTTCACCCAATTCATCTCTGCTACAGGCCCGCTCTCCTCACGTCTCATTGTATTGATCGGAAAGCAAAATCTCATTACCTCATGATAAACAGTTTCACTTCACTGATTGTTTCATGTGTTTGCTTCTAAACTTTGCTTCTGCTCGGATTAAGTGTTTTCCGTTTCGCGAGCATTATGGTTTTGTTATTCTCTTTTTCTACTCCGATCCATTTTCGCTGTTTTGCAATATTTGCGCTTTCCGGGAAGCTGTTCAACCAATTGAAAGTGTGTTACTTTAGAACTTCCTGTCGAAGCTACGAAGCTTTGCGGTGCGCTTTTGGTGAAAATGGCAAAACAAAAAAAAAACACCCGGACACATTGCCACTCGAGTTGAATTTCCTCGATGTCAAGTTCCACCCATGTACGACGACACAAAGTGTTGTAAAGTGAATTTTTCGTACTCTGTGCGCCCGCCGGATGCGGAAGCGAAATCGTTCAACCGGGTGTATGGTGTACAGGATTCTTGTGAACCTGCAGCCCTGGGCTGATAGGTTGTGAGGAAGTTTTTTTTCTTCTTGTTGTACCACGGTTTTATAGAGAAATAGTGGTGGAGCGTGTAAAACTTCTTGTTCTGTATGGCCCAACTCGTCGTGTAAAGATTGTCACAGACAGGTGTTTCAACTAAGCGCAAACTTTTTCTCTCTCTTTCCCACACACTCACATGCTGTGTGAACAGAGAACCATTAGAGGCTCCGAAAAGTTCGACTGAAGATGGCACTTCTTGCGCGAAGCCACACCGTTATTGTGCAGCAGCACCACCAGAGACACCCGGCCGGTGTGGCCGTTTCAGAGTGGTAGGGTATAAATGATGCAGTGCCTTTCCCGTTTGCCTATGAGTCTTCTTCCGCAGTCGCTCCCATCCCGCAGCGTAGCTTTTGGGCACAGCCCTGGGATAAGGATAATGTACCCAAACGTCACACGTGGGTGGGGGTGTGGGTGTGTATAATCCTTCTCGGCTGCCGGCTAACAAGATTTTGCTCCGTATGAGAAATTGTTCTCGAAAAGCTATTATACGCCCCGCGTGGTACGTAAGACACGACGACACGAGAGTAAAGCTGACAGTAGCAGGCCCGGTCTCGGTGTGGGTTGGTTTCTGCTCAGCCCGAACTGATTATCAATTCCGACCGCAGCCAGCAGAGTCTGATAAGAAAAAGATCGATAATTTTACCACCACTTTTCACTGCTGGAGTGTGTCGCCGTGACGATAAACGCTCGTGAAACAGAAAAAAAAATCTACACTCGTTTCATTTCCACAAAAACCGCAACCAGTTGCTGCTGCTGCTGCTGCTGCTGCTGCCACTAGTGTTAGTGCTTTCCACCCCCACACGCCAGCCAGTTTTCCAATCATGATCAATTTAGTCCCACTTCGTTCTTCATTAATGACCAATAGGAACTAGGTTGGTCGAAATGGCGGCTGCCTTCCGGCATGTAATATGATTCAAGTGAAAACTATATTTATCTTCCCATTGAAAGATCCCACTGGAGGAGCTGCCCGGAGCTGTGAAGCGTGTGGCTACTTGTGTTTCCGTCGTTAGCGTTAGCGCTTTTGTTATACCGGGGCCATGGGAATGCCCGATGCCTCGGTCGTTTCCTTTTTCTGCTACTATTACTTTGCTCGAGAAATTGAATCCGGCTCGGGGAGCAGGAGCCGGGGTGTGTGCAACTCGATTCCACTTGACGAACAAATGTTGACAAATCAAGAACGCACTGACCGGCCACAGTATGGCAGGACAGGATGAGCATGTGTGTTTGCTCAGCTGTCCCCGTCCGGGTTTTTTCAAACGGCGTGCTTGAGGGCAAGGCGAGACAAATGAAAAAAAAAAACGTAGTTCAACAACGTACGTGACGCCAATCACCAGGATCACTAGCGTTCAGCTTACCCGCTGTGGATGGGAGTGTTCTGTTTTTTTTTTGTTTTTACTCTTCCCCACCCTCTCGGTCTGCTAATTATTTTGCGATAACTCCTAACGCACGGTGATCTCACCGATGGAGCTGTTAAGGAGTAGGGTCATTTTGTTGCGTTGTGTATTTTTGCTGGTGAGTCAGCTTCCAACGAAACTTGATCGTGGGGTGTATTTTGGCCGAGTTACAAGCAATATCATTTACTGCCCGTGTGAGCGCCGTTAACGATAGTGAGTGGGGTTTTTGTGTCCGGCTTTCCGAAGTTTGTTTTGAATATACTTCTACGGGAGGGGGAAAACGGACGTTCTCCCTGGCCGAAATCGGCGTGTAGCACATAAATCATTTCGGTGAAGGTTGATTTTTTTTTGCGCTCGCTCTTTAGTAACGATGTTTAGTTACCTTTGCGGAGGAAAGCGGGAGTTTTTCCTCTCTCCATTAGGCAGTTGCCCTGTGCTTTTTCGGGTAATTTATCGTAATGGGATGACATACGTATCTTTTTCGCAATCTTTGCGTGCTATACTATCGGGTATTTTATTCGATCAAATAAATCATATTTATTAATATGGATATTTGCTACCACAACAATATTGTCTGCTTGAAACGATAGTTTTGAATTATTTGAAGATTGTCTTATTAAGTTGACCAAATTAAATGAATAATTATACAGCATTTGTTGTGCTCTTCTGTTGTGTTTCTGGTAAATGCGAAGCTGAACCAAACGTTACACGCATTTTAAAATGTCACATGAAAGTGTTACAAAGACTGGGTTTTTCCAATTATTTTTTCTTCAAAGTATTTGAATCAAACGATTGAGCATGAAAGCTGTGGAAAGCTGTCACACGCACATACAATCTCAGTCTTGTTGGATGATTTACACCTCGTGCTATCAGCAAATTTCCATTGATTTGTATCGCATTCCTGCTGGTATGAGTACGGTTTCCCTGAACGCGTTTCTTCACCCGCGGGATGGGCGAGAAACGTTCGATAGGATCGATACGCTGTTTGAATGGATTGATTGGAATTATGAATGTGCGTTTGATCGCTGGAACGCAACAAAGGACGCCCTTCACGAGGGTATTGTTTATTGAAGCACGAGCTTCTCGGTTCAACGGTCCCAGCAGGAGCAGGAAGAGGGAAAGCACGTTTTTGCTTTTATTCTAGCCGTCATTCAATCACGTCTCTCTCAATCTTCACTTCGCGCTGTCGCCGCCGGAAAGCTTGCGATGGGAAGGAAAGTCTCTTTTTTATTTCGTAATCTGCAAGATAAATGTGAAGCTTGCGGAAGTTCGGGAACCGTTCGTCAAGTTGTTCCCACCACCCTTTCCTTATCACGCTCGCGGGCTCGCGTGAATTAGCACGAAAAATGTTCATAAAATATTTACCAGCCGGTGTTCTTCTCGCCTTCGTTAGCCGTTTATTTTTTTTTTTTAAACAACTTGCAATTGAATATCGATCATCTAAAAATCAAAACACGTACACGTGCTTTCTGGGAAGGACCGTGCCGATGGAGGCGCCAGTGGTCTCCATTCCGCTTACTTATGTTAATCAACGGAGCGAACGCAAAAACTACGATGCGGGTGCAGGTCGGCACTGGCAGGGGAAACCATTTAAAAGGAAACACGATACACACTTGTAAAGTTATTGCCCCGTACTACTGGGCTTCGTACTCGCCCGATTGAAGATAGTGGAAGGAAAAATGCTTGCGGCTCGATAGTTTCACTGTTCCGCTTGTCCCTCGAGTACCAACCACCACCAGACGAGAGATCAATGAACCGTTAGGCTTGTGGTGTGTATGTAAGCCTCCTAGTTTCGCAAAAGCTCCAAAGAAGAAAAGAAAACACACACACACACACACACACACACACACACACACACACACACACACACACACATTGGAGGATTTTTTTCTCGCCCGGTTTTTCCCTACCATGTGACGGTGTGTCGTGGCGGAAAAGTTCTAACGAATTTTGGCACGCGCAACAGTGTTGCGGGGACGGAAGGGTAACCGCGGGCGGGCAACCACGTGAGAACGTGACGATGTAGTCCCGTGGAAAGGAAAACTTTTCCCCCGTTCTATCGCGTTCGACAGCGCTCGGGAACGCTCTCTTTCCTTCTCTTTTTCTCTCCGCTCGAGAAGAACACCAATACTACTTACGAGCTACTGGGGACTCCGCCGTTGTGTACGGGATGGGTTGTTTTATTCTACCGTTCCACTTCGGGTTTTGTTTTCGGTCACGGTCCGTGCGTGGTTTCTCGTTCTCTCGCTCTGGTGTTTTCACATGCAATGCGACACACAAACACTCCTATACACACACACACGTATACCGATGCACACGTGGTACGGTTTTGACTGGTGGGTGAGTTTTGTTTCCCTCTATCGCCGACGTCGGATCACTTTTGTGCTGTTTTTCCTACTTTTTTTTCTTTGCTTCTTTTGTTGTTGTGTTATGCCAGCGGCCGCCTATCTGCAGACAGGGATTTCCCCAAAAGCTTTCCCAGTCACGCGGGCGCTTGATTAAAAGCAGTTCGAGCCAGAAACTCGCGCACACGAAACACACTGCATTATCTGCGGGGCTGCCACATATCGCCACTAGCGGCGAGAACTTTCAACGGAAAGCGTTCGTTCGTTTAATTCACCTTCAATTTGCATGTTGGATAAGCGAGTCCGCTGCACTGTGCGGAAGTTTACACAAAGCCTCGCTTGTGCAGCTGCAAAGCGTTACTACAACGTTACTGCACCGTGCGTTTGGGGCGTATTTTTCCACACGACTGGCAATTTCAAATGAAGCTAGCAATCTCGGTTACGATATATAGCGAATCACTGTCTCACACCGAACGACTGCGCGATAATCAGTGGTAATCGTTGGGGAGGATCTTTGCAGACACCATAAATTTGTACCGAACGTCAAACCGACGGTTAAACTTGGCGAGAAGACACTTGCTAGCAAACTTCTCCGTCGGTTCGCACCAACACCGTTGCCACTAATCCGGTTCTCAACAGCAGCAACAACAATAAAGGAAGGAAAAAAAATCACACATCAAACTGCAGCATTATCTTCAGCCACCAACACCACGAACACGCGACGGTAACGACAGCGACGGCGACACGTCGATGCGGTCTCTGCCTTACGCCAGTGATCCTGCCCGATGTGTGAATGGTTCACTAAACGGCAGACCGGAAACACCGACCCGAACGCAACGACGGTTGAACGGTTACTCCGCGCGCGGTTTGCTGCAGCGTGGAAGATCCGAGCGAGCCCGAATGTATACAGCCCGCGGAGCACCGATTCTCTTTCGAGCAGTTTTCGAGCAGTGCGCCCCGTGCGCTCCGCTCCGTTTTGCCTTCCGATTTCAATCAAAGCAAGCTGTTTCGGGTGGCGATTTGCTCTTGAAACCGTGCTAGTACTAGTCCGTACCGAAACGAACGAACAACATTGTTACAGGGCCCTCTCTCGTGTTCCATCGAAAGGGGGCTTCGAAGAAACGGCAGATCAGTGGTGTTTGCCATTCATAAACGCCCGAGCTACGGTCTGCCTGGCACTCCTCGGGGAGTGCGGTGTGTACAAGCAAGCAAGCGCATGCTCCGGTTGCCGCGGAGAGGGCACCAGAGCGCACCAGAGTAAGGCGTAAACACTGCACTGCACTTTTACTGCGGCCTCTGCAAACAGATGCGGAAGGCCGTTTTTTTCTTTCTTGTCTTTCATATGGGACACTACTGGGGTGTGCTCTATCTCCCGGGAGGCTCTCGGTGCTTTTTAGTCCTCTGTGTGTGAATCTCAATTTTGCCAAACAAATTACCAAATGATTGTTTAGGAAGATTTTTAATCTTTTACTTTTTCGATATAAAATTTGTTATAGTTATAGTTATAGTTTTAATTTTTGGTTGGTAAATTTGATTTAAATATTTGTTATTTCCGTTTCGTTACGAGCATTATTTGGTTTGTTAGTGGAAAATCTTAGTTTGCCTCGTAACACAGTACTCTTTCCGTCTATGCGGCGCAATAGTCACACGACATCCTTCTTCATACGCCCGAAAATCAATAGCGTTCGGGTGAGCAGCAGGAACATCAGAGCAGATTAGGCTGCGACGAGTGTTTTCGTCGACATTCGAGCAACATTTTCGTACCGCGTGATCATTTCAGCGTGTGCATTCGTCTGCATTCGGTGGCCGCACTTGACCGATCGCTTGAACTTTAAGCAAAAGGTGATTGTGGATGTTCGATAATGGTTGCATTTTCAACGGTTTTTCGAACACGTGGATACTTAGGAGCGAGAGAAAGAGAGAAAGATAGAAAGAGACAAAGTGATTTAGTGAGGAGAGAGTGAGAGAGCCACACTCTCTGTATTGTGCTTTTATGCTAATAAAGTGTCGCAAATAGTAGAACTATGTGGAAAACGCATATTGTTGTTTGCCATCTGTCAAAAAAAAAAAATGGTGTACCGGCTGACACAGCACACTCGGACGCATCGCGATGGCGTCGTATGTGAATATCGACGGTTGTTGGGGAGCAGTGTCCGTGTGTTAGTAGGCGTCGTGTTTGGGTAAACAAAACTCACCACCAAAAAGCGTGGGGGTTTCGTGTTAGTGGTGTGCGAGAGTTCGTTTTAGGGCGATAGTGCGTAGATTAGCGGAAATGGTGAAACGTAAATACCACCGTGGTGGCTTCCGCTTTCGTGTGCTGCAAGGATTTTTGTTTTTTTTTTTTGTGGAAATCGAAACGTCAGCAGCGGTCGCATGTGTCACGTCGCAAGGATTTTCGTTTCGTCGTTGGGCCGGCTTTTCGGAGGCTTCGTGATTTATGACGCAGACCGTACGAATGGTGGGGTTGTTCTATCGGGATCGGGATTTTAGCTTGTTTCCAACAGCGGCCGGCATCGTTGATCCCTGCCATAATGATGGTGACAAACAGCAACGGCAAACTGGCAAACGATTTCGGAACAATGTCACGCAAATTGATCATTAATTTTGCGCTCCCTGGAGGTGGTAATGTAATTTCGCACCATCAAATCGTGGAGCTTTGTTATCCAATCCTTCACATGGCTTGCGTTGCTTTGATTGTAACTCTTTTGAATCTACTTTTTGAATTAATATTTTTTATTTGTAGTCTGATGAGCCAAGAAGTTATGAATAGTTTTTGATCGAAGTTTACCTATTATTTTCGATGTTTTTATCTTCGAACCCAAATGCAATCTTTATTCGATCGTTTTTTCGGTCTATTAAAGGTTGCGAGCATCCCATCCAGCTTAATTTCCATTTTCATATGCCCTTTGGCATGAACGGAAGATAACAGTGACCTACCTGGAACGATATCAAGTATCGATTTCGGAATGGTGTAATTCAAGCATCGTCTGCAGACGGCGAAATTCCTTGCTTTTTTCCTTTATCGTCCACCGTACTTTTGCGATACAGGACGATTGGTATTTTTGTAAGCTTCTTTCTTTTCCGTTTTATCAAGACCACATCCAGGGACATCAAATTGAAATCGTTCGTTTTTTTCTCGTTGTCTTGCGATTCCTTATTTTTATTCGACCTACATCGAAAGAAGATACTCCATTCGTGCGGACATTGTGCCGCTTGCGATGAAGCAATTTCGAAGCGAAAATAAGCCATAAGGGAATAGGGAATTGAGCCAGGACTAGGCCGGCCTGCTTTGATCGGCAGTCGTTACGCTGCTGGTGATGGTGTTTCTGTAGCTTTTTTCCTTCTCAGCTGGAGTGCGGGTGTGGGATATTTCGAAGGAATGCGTTATGTGGCGAACGTGGAGCAAAATCGAAAGCCGGGCTGATGTGAAACTGACCGTGGACAGATCAAAGTATGTGGTGCAAAAACATTTAGCAAACGATACGGTTTAAGCTTATTTGCATGAGGGTTTGATCGATTTCTGCACGCTGCTCCACATGTCCTTTTTGCTGACGGTTATCTCAGGGACAGTAATTTTTAATAGCAGAATCGTGCTAAGCCCTGCGACGGGATGTACTCTGTCCCATGGTTCGGGGTTTTTTTTTTTGGGAGGCAGGAGAGTGGGAAAATTGTACCCTGTAAGCAAGTCCGGCATGTTTTTTGTTTGTGTGCTGCTCTTTCTTTTAGGCAAGCGTGCGAGGAGTCACGAGAGGTTTCTGGCACGGCATGAATAATAGAGCAGGGTCGTTAAAGCAAGTATCTCGTGCAAATAGCCTCATTTGTTGCCGTAGGCATGTTTGAAGATGAAAGAGATAAGTAATGTCTTGAGTTTTGGTGCGATGCTCTTCTCGTTACAACCGTTCGTCTAGTGTGTCACTTTTGGGCCATAAAGTGTATTAGATTGGACACGATATTGGATTTGGGATGTGTTGTTTTCGGGGGTTTGATTGAGTTACTTTCAATCTAATGATCGCATTGACGTTGACGGTGCAATTTTTCTGAAACGGAAATGCTGAACGACTCATGATATTTATCGTTTTCCAGGAAGTCTTTTCCCGAAACTAGAAACCCCTAGAAAATCGACCGTTTTGTGTCAAACATTTGGGCACTATTTATTCCAAATGTTGGTATGTTTGTCAAGCTTTTAGGCATTTTAAATACAAAATTTAAAATAATCGTGGGTTTTTTGTATTCCAAAACCTTCTAAGAAATGTGAAGTTCGCCTTTAAAAAAGACACCTTCAATCGGCTGTAAATCCATTCGAAATTCGGCACATCTCGAAAACCCACCGAGAACGCAATCTCGCTCTCGGTTAAGGACATTTAATCGCTCGAATTCACCGCTCCACGGGCTGGGTAAAAGCTTTCTCCTTATAGCTCAGTCATTTCTTAAGTCAAGATTTCCGCAACATTGAAGGGGGAGGGGGGAGGGGGGGGGGAAGAAGTACAGCCCTCCTTAAAAGCACCGCTGTCTATTTGACCTTTGACGAAGGTTCCGTATCGTTCTGTCTCTGCCTTCATCAACCGTTCCGTTTCCGTTCAACGAATGCTAATGAATGCAGGCAACCAAAAATAAAGAAACAATCCCCAGCGCTTTTGGCGAACCGGGACGGCAAACCAAACAAAAGTGAACCTTTGTGCCGTTTTTCGTCATGGACAAACAGCTTCAAGAATGGACCATTTTGTGAGACGGGCGCTGCTGGGTTTGACTTGACGGCTTGACCAGCCGACTCGCAGCCTGAAAAACTGGACCGAGTTCCGGTGGAAAATTGTATGATAAATTGGCTACCAAACTCGCCACTCCCTGCCCAGAGCCCAGTCGACTGATTAATTGATCAGTGCCGTTGACTCCTCCCCAAAATGGCATTCGGCGCTTCCCTCGCGTCAAGTAATTATGAAACGGACACGAACAGCCCTGAAAACATGAACATTTCACGCTCCGCACGATGGTGAGATGAGTAGTAATTGGCCCGGCAGGCATAGTAATTGAAAAGAAATTAATGAGCGTTTGCTTCGTTGATTGATGTCCTGGCCGTGTCCGTGGCGAGAGAAAACTTTTCCGGCTGGCGGATGGTCGTCTTCAACAGGCGCTAATAGGTCTTGCGAAAATGCTGCACTGTTGTCATGTGGTTATGTTTGGCACCACCAAAGAGACAGTTTATTTTACGTTTTCTCGCATCGCACGTTTACGGAATGTCCCTGGTGCAGCGTATGTAGTCCAGCAGTTGCTGTTGCATGTCAACAATCGTTCGCTGAATGCTGCCACTGCAATCCCGGTCTTCGAGTCCTGCATTCAGCTGCTGACAATCGTCAAACTCGTTCAACTGCTGGCTGAGTCGATAGCTTGCAAACTGGAACAGGGTAGTGCCGCATGCAATCAGCTCACTACGTGCATCCGCTGCTTCAACGAAATGAAAAACGGAAATTAATCTTGCCCTATTCGCGTTTTGTGTCCCTGCTTCCGTTTGCTACCGCTCGCTGAAGTGGAATGTACTGTTAAAAACAGCCCAAGTACGGCGAACCAGTACGGTTTCATGATCGCTTGCTGCTTCTGCTTGCCTCTTCGAAGATTAATCTAGTTGCCATTGGAACGTGCAAAGCTCTACTTTTATAGCAACGCGCAAGTAATTGAAGCAAAAGCGATTGCAGGAAAAAGTTCTTACTATGCACAGCTGCTGCTGTGTTGTGAAAAAAGTAAGTAAACTGGAATTTCAATTGCAAATTCAAGATCAACTCGTTGGCTAGCGTTCTCGGCTTCTATCGCTGCTTAAAGCGTTTTTGTTTGGAGAATCAATAATGTCAAACAGTTCCAATAGAATATGGATAAATTATTGTGTTACAAAAACGAAAAAATACGTTCAATCATATGACAAAATAGAAAATGGCATTTGATAATTTGTCGCATTTGTCGTTATTGCATAATAATTTGGTTCATTTCGGTTTAATTAATCGTTGTAAATTACTCGCTCATACTTGTCAAAAATTATACAAAAAACCTCTCGGGATTATGCAATAACTACTGTTTTATTCTGTTCTTTGTTACAGCTCTTATTATTGGTCAATAATCAACGCTAGATGTTGCCCGATCACAATCATAATTTATTCAATAAAGCAAACTCGAATGGTGTTCCATTTCTCTAACGAATATCCTTGGAGCAAAAATTGAAGTCCACAAGTCCTTGCTGGATGTCAACCGTTGCGCGGTCAACACTATCTCGGCATTGATTTCCATCGCTTGACTGCTGGTACGTCGTGTACTCCGAAATCTGCTGCCGCAGCCGCGTGTTAATCAAACTGAACAAATTAACAACGCAACCTTCCAACTGCTTCTGAGGATCTGTGCCGAAGAGCATTAAATAAGATGTTTTATTTTACACTTTTTTTTTTACTCTTGAGCGCTCTTGAGCGACTCGTTCGCTACCGCTGGTCATAGTAATGCACTGCTGGACTGACAACGCGCCAAGAAGCAAGACAAACCAGACTCTCATGATTACTTTCACGTGCTTCCGTTGCTCACTTCAACCGTCGGTGGAGGTTTGTTTCTGAGACACGATAGTTGAAATTAGTTGCCTGCTGTCCGGTAGGAAGTTGTAAATTCGTTTTATACCCTGTCGGAACGAGCATTTGCACACCGGCATACCGTGCGCTTTACTCTCGTTCCTTTGCTTAGCTGCGATCAGCTGTGTGGAAAAAATGCAATTTAAATTTCAAATCCACCTCCACAAGATGCTCGGTTGGACACCCTGTTAGGTTGCTTTGGCTGCACGATGTGGAAAACGTTTTATTTTTGCACTTACTGTCGGTTATAATACGGGTTTGCCTTTAGGAAATGTTACTCTACGAAATTGCAGTCTTCTTTTCGCGATGAAAGGATGTGTTTAAAATGAATAACCATTTATTTGTACTGCTGGAAAATGTGTACATTTTATGATCATGAGCAAAACATAGTAAATGGAAAATGAAACACAACTGACGATATTAATAATACCACAACATTTGCATGCACACAGCGTCCGCTCTTGACATTGAATCACAGATTTCACTTGTACGATTAATAGCTTGATAGTCTTTCACAATTAACCGTGGCAAACCAATCGTCAAATCCCATAACGTGCCCATGATCTAGCAGCATAATACCGTCGATTGAAGCGAATGTTTGATAAGCCGATTATCGCAAACAAAGAACGGCTAATAGAGGCGAGAGAAGAGAGAGAGATACGGATGTAGCGAATAAAAAAAAAGAACAACACATATTGCCGCCGGTTTCATTGGAGTGTAGTGTCTGTGTCGATGTAATAATTCACAAGAACACGCCATCGTTTCCTTCCACGTTTCGAGAGCAGTCATCACGAACTAACTCATCGCGTTTTTTTTCCATCGGCAACTAGATTGCTAAAGTGGCGCGTTCGTAAGAGATAAGAAAGAGATAGCCAGTACTGTCACGTATCTCTCTCCGATTTTTCGAGCATTTCTCAGCATTTCTGTATAGGGTTTCTAATCTATGATTAACTTGTTTATTTTCAGTTCAACAAAACGGTCGGCGCAAAGCGTGAACTACAGCGTCGGAATTCACGAGGCTACCACCAATAAACCGGGAGCGGGACTGACGTGAGTTGAACATTCAGCGGCGTCTTTTCAATTGCCATCAAGTGTCGCCTGACTTCACCGGCACCGGTTCTGTGAACGCGTACTTTTTCGGGGGCAACTTATCCGCTCTAATCGTCGCTGCACGTTTATAGCTGCCTGAAACCGAACCAAAACCGCCAACAGCACCGACGATGGAGTTTGATTCCGGTTCCGCCGAGCTGAACCAACGGATAGCCGAATGGCTGCGATGGGATAAGGTAAGTGAAGCGTGCGCACAAAAGCGCCCGGCAAACCCGGCTCCGACGTATTTGCACACCGAATCATTTCCGCACGATTTCAGAACGAAAAAAATGCGGCCGAAATCCGCGGCCTGGCGGAGCGTGGTGACTGGCAGGTCCTGAGCGAGCGGTTGCTGCAGCGGCTCACATTCGGTACGGCCGGGTTGAGGGGTGTGATGCAGGCCGGCTTTAACGCGATGAACGATCTGGTGGTGATTCAATCGGCACAAGGGCTGGCCAAGTATCTGCTGCAGTGCTACCCGACGCAGGAGGAACGCGCGCGCGGCATCGTGCTCGGCTACGATGGACGCTACAACAGCAAAAGGTAAACGGATGTGTTGGAAAGGCTGGTGGAAAAGCTTCGGTCGGTTCTAGTTTGCCGGATCGGATGGTTAGCTCAGTGATGCATGCGCTTTATACATCGGGGAGGAGTGAATCTAGGACGGATAAGCGTTGTGGCGCATTTTGTGCACAAGATTACAGTGCGTTACGGATTGTGTGACTAAACCCATTCATCTGATTCTATGATGGTGTTTAGAAAGTAGGCTGAGAATATTCGTTTAGAAGAATTGCGCTAAAACAATCTGGGGTTTAAATTATTAAGGAATTTATCATATTTATCAGTTTATGGAGCATAACGTTCTACAATTTGGATACTCACTATGGTCAGATTACTCATTGTATTGATGAGTTATTGCTCTTATCAATCGTGTTTGGCTTTTTTAGATTATTACCGTTTGGATACTTATTCGATTCGATAACAATTTGATAGAAGGTTTTACGTATTAAATAAGCACTGTACAAATTATGCTAGTAGTCACTTTCCGTGTTTAATACTTCTCTGTACAATATTTTCATCGCATTTTACGCTCCACTAACACACCATTTTACCATCTTTTCCCACTGCCATACAGGTTTGCGGAGCTGAGTGCTTGCGTGTTTCTGCACGAAAACATTCCGGTCTGGCTGTACAGTCGTACGGTCGCGACGCCGTTCGTGCCGTTTGCCGTACTGGAGCTGAAGTGTCTGGCCGGTATTATGGTGACCGCGTCGCACAACCCGAAGGAAGACAACGGTTATAAGGTGTACTGGACGAACAGCGCACAGATTATTCCACCGCACGACAAAAACATACAGACGTCGATAATGGAGAATTTAGAGTAAGTAATCGCCAACGGAGAGCTGTTAATTATAGCCAGTGTGATTCAGGGTTTTTGCAGTAAAACTATGTTACGTGCGATGCAGTACAGATTTGTGTACGAAAAAAAAGATACACAAAAACATTAATCTCTCTCACACCTTCCAAACCCTTGTGGGCGGTAGATAACGTATTAGGAAGATTATTTTGGTTTCGTTTCGAGGTCGGAATAAATCATTCCCTCGGTAAATTAAAGTTAACACTTTAATTGAAATGTAAACGCGAATCCTCCTCCTACCAAGCAAGCAAACGATGAACGAGCTCTCTTCCGTCCATGTGAAAGCTACATCCATCCATTAGCATCCTCTTTCTGGGGACTTTGTGGGACGTTCTTCGTTACTTTTACTTAACGTCCACTTGGCGCTATTAATGGGAGCGCTTTTTTGGCAGTTCCAGTACAAGCCACCGGTAGCAGAAAAGGACGGATTAACTTGACAATTTCACTAATACCAACACACTGGCGGTGGCTTTGCGTGCACTAGCTCTTCGCTTGCCGTCGTACATCAAACGAGGCGAACATTTGCTGCGGCTTTTGCTGGCCGAAACCAGCAAGAATTAATTGCAAAAGCGGGATTTTCAGTACTTTGAAAATTAGTTCCGCGAAGAGCGGAGCACGTAGCCGGGGCTAAGGTGTCGTTTACACAAATGGATAAACGAAAGTTATTTTCGGTTAAGGTTCTAGGCAGCCGTTGGCAAAATACTTCTCCGCTAAGCAGCCCGCTCTCGCTCGCTCTCGTCCTTCCTCGGAATTTGGAACGAACTCGAAATGGCAAGATTTGAACTTTGCAGGGAGGAGGAAAATGTGTTACAAAGGACGGCTTTCAAAATGTTTAGTGACCTTTTCTAGCCGAGTGTTTGCTAGGAGAAATGAACGGGATTTTGGTTGCGAAAGATGGCTCGAGACGGAGTTTTCGCTGGATTAATTTGTTTTATGACAAGTCTTGCCCGCTCCGCTTTTGCCGGGCCGTGTGCTGGCAAACACATTTTGAAGCCAATTCCATATTTTTTCTAGTTGCAGTTGGGGGTGGCTGACTATAAGAATGATACTTCTGTGCTCGAAAAATAAGTTAACCGATTGAAAATGTTGCAAAAAGCTAAAATTTTCTCACACCTCTGGCTTCTGTGTTCTGTGACTTCTCTTGGCAGAACGGAACTGAGCAAAACAGGAAACTTTTCCAACAACCTCAAGTAGCAAGGAACGAAAGTAATGAAAGTTGTTGTCTGTTTCGAAGATCAAATACAACCCAAACGAACCGCCGCTCTTACTCTGCAAATTATGTGCAAAAACTTCGTCCCAAAATAGAACCAAGAAACTTACCGCCTCCGCCTTCGCTACAGACCGCTCGAATCGTCCTGGAACCTGGAGCTGCTGCTCACGGACAAACTCAGCGATCCGTACGACCAGATGGTGGAGCTGTACTTCCGCAAACTGCAAGCGAACGTACCGCGACCGTTCGTCAGCGACTACAACGCCACCAGCCCGTTGCGCTTCGTCTACTCGGCCATGCACGGTGTCGGCTACCCGTTCGTGGTGAAAGCGTTCGAGTGTGCCCGGCTGCCGGCCCTCATTGCCGTGCCGGAGCAACGCGACCCCGATCCGGAGTTTCGCACGGTAAAGTTCCCCAACCCGGAGGAGGGCAAATCCAGCTTGGTGCTGTCGATGAAGCTCGCCAACGAAACCGGATGCGACGTGATACTGGCTAACGATCCGGACGCCGATCGTCTCGCGTGCGCTGAGAAGGACGCCAAGTAAGTGTTGTGCTGTCTGCCGGTTGATACCTTTCCTATCGCTGTTTCGCTTCATGTTTCACGTTTCTTCAGGGGAGAATGGCGTGTTTTTAGTGGCAACGAACTGGGTGCACTGCTGGGTTGGTGGTCTATCCGCTGCTACCGGGAACAGTATCCGGACCGGAGTCTGTCCGATTGCTATCTGATTGCGAGCACGGTGAGCAGCAAGATGTGCCGTTCGATAGCGAACGTGGACGGGCTGAACTTTATCGAAACCCTAACCGGGTTTAAATGGATGGGTAAGTAACTTTTCCGTTTCATTACAAAAGTTCGTTCGATAGCGAACGATATCGATTATCTCAAAAAAGTGTTTGTTTTGCATGTTCTCATTAAAATTATAATTCGATAAATGTTTACACTAACGCACTTGTTTATCTAAACGAAAAAATTAACGTACAAAACGACGTCATGAGTACTGTCATCGTAATCGGTGTCATCTAAGCAACCATCTACACTCTCTTTCACAGGAAATAAATCGGTCGAGCTACTGTCCCAAGGGAAAACGGTCCTGTTTGCTTTTGAAGAAGCAATCGGATTCATGTTCGGGCCGACCGTACTCGACAAGGACGGTGTCAGTGCGGCTTGCCATTTGGCAACGATGACCTGTTACCTGCGAGCCACCTCTAACCAATCGCTGGCCGATAAGCTGAACGAGCTGTACGACATCTACGGGTTCCACTGCACTTTCGCGTCCTACCACTTCTGCTACGAACCACCGGTAATTGAACGTATCTTCAAACGCATCCGCAACATGGATGATGATGCGACCGGGAAGGCAATCGAGGACCAGAAGTACCCTCGGGCGATAGGTGGTGGAAAGTTTAAGATTGCGGACGTGCGAGATCTCACCACCGGGTACGATTCCGCACAGCCCGATGGCCGAGCCGTACTGCCGACGAGCAAGAGTTCTCAGATGATAACGTTCTCGTTCGAAAACGGTGCCGTCGTAACGTTGCGTACGAGCGGAACGGAGCCAAAAATCAAGTATTACGCCGAAATGTGTGCCCAGCCGGGTCAGCGGTGAGTGTTTGTTTTACTGCTACGGTTTTGTAATTTTGAACACAAAAAGAGCTTTCAAAAGCTCGTTTGCAAAGCTTTTCTAGTAGATTCGAGCAGATCTACCGTCAAGCAATCTGATGATGGTGCACAGGGTGGTTCGATGAGGTATATTAAAATTTTCTAAAATTTTCATTTTAGCGACTGGAATGGTTCGAAGACAACGCTGCGCGAAATGGTGCACTGCATCGTAGAGGAGCTGCTGCAGCCGAAAGAGAACAATCTTACCCCAAGATCGGACTAAAACCAGCATCATTCTAACGTCTCTTCTCATATCAACTTTCCTCCCTCCCTATGCGCCATAGCATGAAAGCGTATTTTATTTCACACACAGTGAACACTCTCTTATTTAACATTGTGCTTACAAATTCCCATTTGCATCATTCCACTAGGTGTGAGTGGAAATAATTTAATGTTAAAACATGTCCCCGCGTACAACAAATCCATCGTGACGTCGTGCAGTGAGAAAATGCACGGTCCGTACAGCTGGGCTGTAATCTCGAATGTAGAAGAGAAGTGAAACGCCGAAGAAGCTCGCACAAGAGGCTTGCATTGATTGACATTTTCCCCATATAGTAAGTACTCGACATCTATAAGGAGGAACCTCCACCCTCCCTTTTTCTCTCTCCCTCTTCACAACACTCGTCATAGTTTCAGTTCCTTAGCCGGATTTGGAGGAGAGAGAGTTTTTTTTTTGAATGTTAGAGGATACATTGGAGCTTACATAAACATGTATACAATTTATTTAGTATGTTTCTAGAGGACAAACACAACTAGCCCGTAGATTTCGCCTCTATAAATGTGTTAATATTTATTTATGCATTTTAATCAATGACACGTAGCAGGGAGTTTTGCTGCCGGAAACCGGGCGAATACATTCGCAAGGCTCGTATCAAAATGTATGACACTAAACGTTGTGAACTTTGTGTGGTGAAATAAAGAGATGCAGACATAAAAAAAGAAACAAACATCAAATATGATAAAATGGAGTGTTTTTTGAAAGCTTACGCAACATGACAACAATAAAGTGAAACAAATTTTTTCCCCTTACACCATAAAACTTCGACCAAACCACCTTTAGTTGGAATTGTCCATTCATTTATTTCGATTTTCCCAACAAACGGACACCTCATGCGAAAGTTTCAAAGGAATGTCATATCTAGCCGACGAACAAAATTTGAATTCATAACAACGCACAAACGGGGATAGTTTATGGATGCTTCTTTATTCTACATTTATCCACTAAAGTTTTTGCACTACATTCTATCTGCATTTCTGTCTCCTTCTCTTCCTCTACATCTCGCTCGCTCTAGGGTTGTGTCTCTGAAAACTTCTTCCATCTGGCTATTTCTTCTGGCTAACATCGTACAGTGCTAACGGAACTGCAAACATCCACACCACACCATCACAACGGCCAGTGGAGACAGTCTCAACTAGTGCATTCATTCTTAGAAATCTATTTCCTACCCTCCGCTCCGGCTCTCATTCTCTATTCCATCAGTAAAACTAAATGCACTATACGTCCACTCCTTGTATGTGTATGTCCGTGTACGAACAGAATCCTTTGGTATCATATGCTGACGTTTCCGATGGTTCAGTTTTTTTTCCCTTAATGTGGTTGTGCGTATGCGTGTCGCTGTCACATCATCTGTGCCCTGCTGCCTTAACGGTTTGATTGTGCATAATAGAGTAATTGGGTGCGAGAGAGGGTGACAGTGAAACGAAACGATCTGTTTGCCAGCAAACACAACCATAGTCGTCAATGTGCAAATTATGTTCGATTACGCTTGGCAGGAGCGTTAGTACGGCGAAACGGACCCGGCCCCCGCCAAACTGTCCTGTGTAGATCTGGCCTTTCGGAACAACAAACGCGCTAGTACAATACTGTCAAATAAATAAAAACAAAAATCCAGGCCTGCTTTGTCGCCCTACAAACGTGCCTATAATAGGAAACAACTCGGTTCGCTTATTCGTTCACCTGCGTGTAGCAGGTAAAATCACAACATTCAGCCGTCGCATTACAACCGTTGCACGGTTCCGGTGCGCCGTTTCCGGCCGTACCGTTCCCGTTGCCCGGCTGCTGCTGCTGTGCGGCCCGGTTCCGTACCCGTTCCCACTGCTCTCGGTTGCTGTCGATCGTATCGAGGAAGGGATGCGTCTCGGGGAAGATCTGCACCAGTATCTCGAACGTCGGCCGGATGACGGTGGTGAGGAACTCAATCTGGAGCATCGGTATGCAGGCCTTCTTGCGATCCATCATGGCGTTCGGTCGCAGGCCCATCTGCTTTTCGAGATCGCCCTCGGCGAAAAACTCCGCATACACCAGATGCTGTGGGAAGCGAACGGAAACATTCAACTCAACTGTGACAGAAACCCTCACCGAACGACGAACGTCTTACCGCAACGTGTTGCACCGTCTTCCAGGACTTAATCTGATCGTTCAGATCGCAGCACGTGATCATCAGCGACAGCAGCAACCGCTGGTTCGCACCTTCGGCCAAATTTTCCGCCCGCAGTCTCTTCAACCGGGGCAAGATTCGGAAATGATTCGCCAGATCGGTGGCCAGTATCAGCTCGCGCAGATAGTCGATACACTCCTTGAACTCCGTCGTCGACAAACCGTCCAGTATTTTGCTGCTCGAATCGTTCAGGATGCAGATGGCCTGCGACAGATGATGGCGCTCGTTCACACTGCCCTCGCTGCTGTAAAGCCGTGCCAGCGGGCTGCTGGTCTGCGTCTGGTACGAGTTGCTAATGCCCCGATGATCCAGATCGTGACAGAAGGCCGCAATCAGAAACGAAAAGCCTTGCATTTTGCTACAAAGATAACATGGCACGCGTGAGCATCGAGCCCCTAACCGGATTAGATCCCTCAAACTTACGTTATTATGCCACGCTCGATCAGCCGCAGATTCATCATGAGCGAGTACGCAAAGTGCGCCACGGAGAACGCGTGCCACCAGTTGTGGTACGGTGTGTCCCGGTAGCCCTTCTGCACCAGCAACACAAACCGGGCCAACTTGTTCTCGTGTATCTTGAAGCTGCCCACAAAGTTCAGATCGTAAAACATGCGCATCGACAGCTGCACCGACCGTGCGTGATCCTTCACATCCCGCGGGCAGAAGTTGAAGCGCGGAAACGCCCGATACTGTTCGTCCTGCTCTCGATCCGGCTCCTTTACGGCTTCCAGTGCGTGGTTCACCTCCACATCCGGTACCTGTACGTATGCGGGAATGTTTAGTTTGCTACTTTTCGATGTCGAAAAGGTCCTCGGCGACCTACCTTCATGTGGTAGAGGAGCAGCTCCTGGGAGAGTTTGTAGCGCGCTTCGGCCTTCTGGACCTGTTTGTGCACCAGCGCGTGCATAATACTGATACCGCAATAGACGGAAAAAGCCGTTGCCACCTCTTCGTCGCATTTATCGAAATGGAACCCGTTTAGCTGTGCCGTGAGGGAGAAAGAAATTAAAATCCGTTTCAATCAGTAGGCTGCGAAACATATTTTGATGTGAAATTGAAAACTTCGGTTGGAGTTCGGAAGCTCAAGCTGGCTTGAATATTCAAACTGAATACAAAAATACACATACTTTGATATTTATCTCAAAAAGTAGGCAAACCGTTGATGGAACATGTTGTGCTCAGAAAAAAATGTAGTTCAATCTCATCTCGCGTGTACAAAGTGCCCATAAACTTTAATCTAGCCTTCTGCTTCTACTTCTACATTCTCCTAACAGCCAATCCCCATGTTCCCATGAATCGCTAAGCAGACATTCGAATGAATTCCATCGCTGCTGCAGCGGATGAAAGCTTTCCGGTTGGTTGGTAGCCTGTTGCTTTCTGACGCAGAAAACACACCACCAGGGAACCGACGTGGCCGGACGGATTTGTGTTCCGATTAGCATCGAACACTACCATTTTCTACCACGTTTCCTTGCATTACCAGCGTCGTTGGTGAAACATTGTCACGTCACGGTGCGGTTTACAACCTTCACCTTCGCGCATTAGTGTACCATGCTGAACTACTGCGGGTGTGGTCGTGTCAAGGGACGTCGTATGCAACCGAGAGGTGAGAGGAATTACACAGCATGGAACGGGAGAATAGACATGAAACATGTTGTTTCAGCGAATTGTTTTGCGGTTTTGCTTACCACTGCCGACAGAAAGAAAGAGGAACAGTTAAAATACGAATAAAATGTAAGCGTACAAGTACAGACAGAACAAAAAAATCATTTCCTCCTCGTTCTTCGAGCGTACCGACATTCTGTTTTGTGTGATTGCTTCCTGAGCTTTGCGAAAGCAATGGAGGATTCAAAAGCGGCCGGAGCAGCGTGAGACACGTTACAGCGGAACGTCAGTGTCACTCTATGTAAAACCCAACGGGCAGTAAATAAAAAGAACTCCACAGAGGATGGGTTTGAGGTGACACACTACAACAGAACAACGCCATTCGTCTGAAGTGAGATTGGGTCTCACTTTTCGAACCGATTTTTTGTTACTTTTGTACGTTTACTGGAAAGAGTATGCAGAAGTTTGGCGCACGGTTGCAAACCGAACCGGAGGGTTACAAACTAAAATACAATGTCTGCCTGGAAGGATGACAACCATCCCAAGCGAGCGGCCAGAGTACAAGGAAATCGCATAACACTGCTCCATCTCCCAACAAGATGCATCCCGCCGGCTATTTGGAGAAATTTAAATTGAACCATAAAATGGATCGAAATCGGGAAGCCCGTAAAACCAAACCACCATTAGTGTGACCGGTCAAACCGGTGTTCGTGCCCACAGGTGAGGGAAATGATTTTCCTATTATCATTTATGACATTGTAATGCAATCGTTCGTGGAAACCGGCATCGGCAAAGGGCGCTGGGTGAATAATGCACCCGTGAGAGAATGTGTACATATGTTTGATGTGTTGTTGAATGTCCTAATAATCATCGTATATCGTCCTCGAGCGACCACACCACACAATGTGCACAATCTATCGATCTAATCGTAGGCACAATCCTAAATCGGACAGCACGGTACGGGCGGTACACGCGGGCAAGGAAAGTAATTAAAGTGAAATTGTTTCAGCCGGTGGAGTCGTCCGACGGATCGGGCGAAGGAAAGAGAGAGCGATAGAGAGGGCGAACGCGTTTGCAGGTTATTTGTGGTGATACACGTTGATTTCCGATGACGCTCCGATACACATTGTATATGGCATTTTGGGCTTGAAAGGGGAAGGTAATCTTGATGCATCGTGGCATGCCATGGAATGGATGAACGTTCGGTGAGTTATGTTGAAAATGAGCTCGTGAAGGGGAATTATGCGTCCTTGTGAATGGGAAGCGCTGTGGGACGAGGATTTACTGTAAAACGTTGTGTGTGAAACACTCCAGGTGTCTTTATCGAACATTTGTAGAGAAAGGTTATATTGCTTCATGTAAAAATAAGATCCATTCCTTTCATCCTTTGTTACAACAACCTAACGCCGCAATGCATGCAATTTTCACAGCTAAACTTTGTATAACAGTCGTATAACAGTTTAAAAACTGCCTCACCTCGGTACTTCACTATTTTTTCTTAGTTTTATTTTAAGTATATTTCTCTTAATTCTAACACTTTTACTATCAGGGCTAAAGTAAAAATAATTTGCAGCTTAAGCCAAATTTATGCCAAAAGCTATTCGAGACAGTTGTGTATCATGATATAAGCAAAACTCATTTTTCATTTCTCATCCGAATGATAGTTTTCTTCACTCCACCTGGAGCCGAAAATGACGAAAAATAAACTCCAGATGCCAACTGAAACCATTCCATACAGCTCAAATGCGCCCCGAGCGTCAACCCACTCACATACCTTGCAAATGGCACACTCACCGTGCTCGAGGAACTCGAAAAGGCTTCTGATTCGATTTACATTGCGAAAGGGCGGAAGCAACTTTTACCAACTTTAGAAGTGAATAATATCTCAAAGAAAAAAAAGCGAAAATGGCAAAGCTTCCCACACGCACATGCATCGAGCTAGGATGGGTACGCATTGAAAAAAATAAAAAAACGTTCCACCCATTACACACCAGTGGCTGGTGGAACGCAAGGATAAAGTTTTAAGCACTGTGTGTTGTTTGTGTTGGGTTTTTTTTCTATTCCAGTGACTTCTTCTTCCACGATACGGTTGCGTGGGCGAGTTATAGGTTCGGTAACACTTTTTTTCTTTTTTGATTGCCACACTTACCGAGAACTTATTCGGCAATTCGGTGTGAATGATTTCGACGGGTGGAAAAAAGTGCTTGAAAAGGGTAATAAATACCATCTAAAGCTATCGTCTGCATTGGAACTGAATATAATCGGTGAGAAAATTTATGGTTTTGAGTTGAAATATTTGAGATGAAAATAAGTAAAAGTAGCGCTTTATCTTTACTTATCGCAATTCGATTCTTTAAAAAAGCCCAACAATAATAAACTACCTTCTTGCACGATGCGACGCCGCATAATGTTGAGCCGATGAGATAGCTCGTTTTAAATAGACCATTAGGTAACGACACCTGCGTTCGCTTCAATTCCTCCAACCAGATACGACAGACGGCCACCTGCACAATATTCACCCGTACCCGTTCTCCGAACCTCCGCTCCCCCGGTTGAGATCTGAGTGGATCTCGTCGATCCAATCGACGTCGAAGAACGAAGCGTCCCGTTGTCAGGCTTGAATAAGTTCATTAGATTCGGACCAGATGCTGCCGCACAGCGTTGAAAAATATGCGCGAATGGGGGGTATGGATGTTAAAAAATAAAATAAATAAAACCAAACAAAACAGATTCAACAATTCCGGCTGCGATTTTTATAAGCTTAAAACTCGCAACCGGTTGGGAACCACCTCACCCCGGTGTTGACGTGATTCAGTTAATAGAAATCCCATTTCGTGCCTCAGCAACGCTAACAGCAAGACGCTCCCAAGACATGCTCGACGCTCCCCTCCCTTCTGGAGGAAATGTTGCATGGAGTTAGGCGAAGAAAGCCGAAGGAATCATAAACCAACCATGCCCATGGTTGCACATTCGGTATGAACGAACCCTTGCGAAATCGAATTACTGCTACTGAATACAAATCGTTTCAATCATTTCCGCTAGGGAAAATGATTCGTCCACCGCCGGGGAGAGTCAGGCCCTTTAGGTAGATGTGGGCACTCGGCGGTGGCCTATCACACGAAGCTGGCAAGATATTCTTCACCGGAGCAACGCAATTTCGCTCCTCAATCCGCTTGCTTAATGGCAATCAATTTAAGGCGTAGTGTAACTGGTGATTTTTCTTGCCCATTTTGTCCAAAGATGATGTTTCCCTTCCGCTTAGTGCCATGTGCTCGCACAGTAGGAGCGATTCAACAAAAAAAAAAGTTGCTATTTGTCTTATTACATGTTTTATGTGTATGAAATAATCCTTGTTGTAAAATTGTGGATTTTTGGGCGTAAAATCGTCCATGACCCGATTTTTGCCAAGAAAGAGAGGTATCCACAATTAAAATTTTGATTTATAAATTGTTTATATTTAGCTGCCTTAATTGCTATTTTTACACAAATAAGAACACCGAAAACCAATCCAATCACAGAAAATCAAAGCAACGCCTACTGTCTGCATAGCAAAATCAAATACGAATAAAAGAATGTCACATTCGCTTAAGCGCCTACTTGAACACCCTCGACAGATGAATAATTAAAAACCCGATCTGAAGAGGAAAAAAACCCTTTTTGACCTTCTCGGTAGGTACCGGACATCCACCGTGCGGTCGTACACGTTCTTGATGGACGACGGTTCATAAAAAAAAACGCTCGAACGCAATCTTGTACAACGGCAGCTACAAAAGCACTGCCAAAGCGGATTGGCATATTAATACGAGGGAACCCGAATAGTGCCTGCCTTGGTGCACTTCCTTCACCCCACCCCCCGCCTTCACGCTTTCCCAGCGGCTGACCATCCTGCCACCGGCACTGACGGAGAGCGATTAAATCAATCAATCATTTCATTTTTCTGTCCGTCCACTTCGTCCCCATCCACGAGGGCTTCTGCTTGCTTCTGGTGTCAAATCTGACACGGCACCGGGCGAGAAACTAGTGTTTCTTTTCGTCCGATAAGTGCGGGAGAGGGAGAGATTGTCAGCACAATTTTACAGCACTTGGGCTGATGAAGATTTGCTTATCGATTGCTTCCGTGTAGATGCCCGTCTTTTTTTTTGTTCTATTTTTTCACCACTTTCCCTTCCACTGCCCGAAGGAGAACGGTAGCGAGGCCATTGTACTGACGCGTTTTTTTGTTGTTGTGCGACATCGCTTCATCGCGGTGGAGACGCCTGGTGATTAACTCAACCAACAGTCGCTCAATTCAATTCATCTAAAGCCAACCAGTTTTCGGGTTTTTTGTTCCCACCGGCGAACCCGCAATCATCTTACCTTATTGCACAGCTGGGCGACCCCGATGACACCTTCCTCGTCGCAGATCGGAAAGCAGAGAATGTTCCTGGCGGATGGAAATAAAAGCAAAACAAGCGTGAATGTGGGGACTGTGTTCAGAAAGCAAGTTGAGAATGAAGTTTCCCGTCGAGCTATTCATCAGCCCAAATGGGAGAAAACCCAAAAGTTCCCGGTGCAGATTGTTGGCCACGACCCGGTCAGAGGTCGGCGTATGTGGTGGCCTACACGACATGCCAGATTGGCATTTGATGTTGTGTACTAGCGCACATGACAGAAACCAACATCGCGCTAATTGGAAAACTTTGTAGCGGATTGATTGATAAGCGAGCGACTGTAATCGGATTGAGTGTTTCCGTTCTAGCCGGGAGCGCTGAGTTTTACACTCGATAAAGGGGCTTTCGAAATTGGATTGCAGTTCAGGGGAATTTAGGCCACATTTTATTACTTTCTAACCTAACATTTAATGTTACGACTTAAGTCAATCGATGCTCTAAATTAAAATTAAAAACTTATTGTCCTGTACTAATTATACTATTTTATAATCCTTACTGGTATGAAATTTACAACTCAATGTAATAAAAAAAGATCCATTCGTTATCCACAGGTTCGTTATATTTTTATGCGAAAATTCGATCAAAATGCACACAAAACCCTCCAAGCTAACCAAAAAACTATGACTATATTGAAGCGCCACAGCAGTGGGTACGATTCTCATAATTAGTTTAATGTTTTTGAATACAAATTTCAATTACCAGTTATAAAACAGCGCTTTCAACATCTTCAACCATCCGCGACATGGGCATAATTTACCAACATTAATTAAGTTCATGTTCTTGGTTGACGTGAACTTGAAACTCTTGGGTTAACCAAAAACGTTCAAGCGAAGAAGAACTTCCACTTCCAAGCATCCGCTAAACATGCCATCGTTTATCAGAAACGTTGATTTGTTTTCGGAAACTCTTGTTGGGTAGACAGACTCCGTGAAGTGAAACCGGAAAGCCGTACAATCAAACCGCCGACGATGTCGCGTTCACATCCGACGGGACACAAATTCATTGCGTGCTTTTGCTGATAGAACGCTTAGATCGTGTGTGTATGTATGCGTGTTATTTTTTCTATTTGATCCACGCTAGTAGTCCCGTGCGGTGTACGAAAAAGGCGGATATTGCTTACCTCGTTTTGAAGCCGGTCGACTCGTCAACCCCTTTGTAGAACAGTGGATGCTGGTACGCGTTGCGGATGTTTAGCAGTTTCCCAGTTTGGGCGACGTAGCCCGCGATCCCTTTGCCGCTTTCGATCCGTATCTCCTTCGAGGCCTGCGGTTGCCGATGCGATGGTGGTGTTTTGTTTCGGTTTGCGGGAAAGACAAAGAACAGTCAAAGGGATGTGTTTTAGTACTTTAATCGTACGCAATCCGGTACCCGGTATCGATCAAACTAGCGGCCCACTGATGATGCGACTCGCAACGTCCCAAATTTAGCGTGCACCCACGCCCTCCCGCCCCATTTGAGCTACCTGAAACGGTAGCGCACAATTTATAGATCCCCATACTAGGGAGGGGTGGGATTTATTTCACATCTCGACGACTACACGCGCCATCAAAGCGCTGCTGAAGAGTCTCATTTCGGGTGCGAGCTTACAGCCTGCCCGGTATGCTGAGCCGTGCGCTTTAGCTTTACCGCCACGTTGGCTTTTATTCGTTCTATTTGCCAGTGCGCTACCTTTGTCGCAAGTCATCGAATCAAGCGCTCCATCTCAGGCTGGTGCTTCCGAACCTGGGAAGTGTTTCCCAGACGAACCGCGACACAGATTTCGGAAGTCGACAAACATCCAATATGTGCTCTGCGTGCTACGTGTACGCAGCCCCTGTTGGGGCCATACCAAACTGCTGACAGCTGAGGAAGCAAATAGACGTGACAGATTTCGAAGGACCTGTCGATGGGTTTCTTTTTATTGCTCCAGAGGAATGGCCGGTGGTGGTGAGCGTCGTGGTGATATTTTCGGTATTGTACCACAAATACACATTAATTCTGAAGCATCAGCAACACGAAAGGTTTGGCTCGAAAGCTGCTTATATGTTATTGGTGATATGTTAAGAACCTATTCTTCTATAGATTATCTTTATCAGCAGACTGTATACTGTCTCAATCAAATGATTTTGTTTAGATAAAAAAGCATAAAAAATAGAGTATTGTTCCTAAAATTAAAATAAAACCTCAAACCTTTACTAGCGACTGAACTAATCGTTCACAATCGAAAGCAGTTGTTTGTGGAGCTATTATCAACTATTAATACAAGTGGAAACAAATACATGTCATATAGAAACCAAATGAATTCTCCTTTTCTAAACCGCTTCGGCTGAAATCAGCCAGAAATGGATGCATTTTCTACGTAATTAAATGTCGAACGAGGAAACGTGTGCAAAGAAAAACAATTACGTTCAAATCGCACGATAGTGGAGACTATTTCCAATAATTGCATGCCGTTCCCATCGTTATGAGATACTTTTTATCGTCCTTTTTTTTTTTTGTTTTCATATCGATCCACATTAACACAACCGAAACTTACCTCATTCCCATCGAAAACCTTCGAAACCAGCTCGCCGGTGTGCTTGTCGAGCAGAAATAGAGAGCATCGTTCGGCTGCCGCCAGTTCCTTCGCCTCCGTCATGACGCCCCGCAACAGCTGCCCCAGATCACCTACGGAGGACAACGCAGATAGTTATTGTTAACGGTAGTAAAACAGGAATGTTTGATAAACTGAGAGGGAGTGAGGGATAGAGAAAAAAAAAACAACAACAATCAAATACAAAAGGAGAAAACGAAACGGATACAAATTGACACGAAAGGGCGCACGTTTCCTTCGAGCTTCACCTGGGAGGAAACTGCTTGTGAAAGGGAGGGAAAGTGAAGAAAAAAATTAATTTAATTAAATAGAGTCCTGGAAATGACAGGTCGGTTCGCATGCATAAAGAACGGCTTGCCTTCCCGTCCCCCCCCCCCCAGACCCGGCAGACAATATATTGAAAGTATTTACCCTTCATTTATTATTTCCCCATGAACGGCCGCTTCACAAAAGTGCATGATTTTAATTAAATTTCCATTAGCTTTCTTCGGCTTCGGAGGCGAGTCGTGGAGAAAGTTTTGCTTATAGTGAGTGAGCGTTGTCTAGGTAACGAGAGAAACTCACACAAAAAACGGATGATAATAATACTGTGTATAGATAACAAAAGAAAAACCTGTATTGCATATGAACGGAACGCATTGTCATTCTCTGCTCCACTAATGGTATTATCATAATCAAAAGATCACTATTCCCTTAGGCCGTTTTGTGACATGAAATAAAAATCTCTACCACCGCTGCAGTGGGAATAAACTCATCGTAGTTCGGTCCAGCTTGCTCCTGCTGCAGCCGGAGGAAGCAGTAGCGCGCCACACAATCGCTTGAGGTTCATCTTAATTGGAAATTTTCCATTCAATCTCTACGGGCGACGCAGCACTAGCGGCGAGTTTTATGCTGCCCCATAAAAGCTGTGATGTCTGCTGTGTCCGGTTGGCCGGCAAAAGCTTTTCTGAAATAACATGTCTCGTGTGGAGCTCAACAGAAAGCCGATCCTTCCGACGGTCGGTGAAGCCGAACAAAACCCCGTAGACAAAAGATTATAATAGTGGAACTAATCATTTTACCAATAAGCCTGCGAGCGTGATCGCTTTAGAGATTTTATATCTCGCTTCGTTCAGAATAAAAAAAAACACATCTCGCAATAAAATGTGCACACGCACACAGGTGGCAGCAGGCTAGGGCCTAGATCAATCTGCCAACCTTCAGACGGTTGAAATGGTTTGCGAGACGGAAGCAGCTACCATTTTATGTGTTGCGCACTTCCGACACGCCGTGTTTTATTCGCCTACCTTGGCTGCCTCCCTTCCACCCACCCGAACAGAACAGAACAGGATGATCCCCACGAACACGGTAGCATAACAGCAGCAACATTGCAACAATGCGCCATTGTTGAAGATCCGTTGTGTGCTACATTGTGCTCGCTGGTCGTAAAGCAAGCGAACGGTGTCGGTGATGAAATACAAACACACATCCCCTCGTGTGCTCCCAGATGGAGAGCTCTGTGTGTGTGTGTGTGTTTTTTTTCTTCAGGAAGCAAGCCACCTGGGATGTGAGGGTGAGTGCGGTGGTCCAGATCAGAACAGATACACACAAAAGCGTGCTGCCCTTTTGTAATGCGACGTTGCCTTTTTTGTCTCTTGTTATTTTATTTTATTTCTTTTTTTTTGTTGCTCTTTCCCGTCCTGCTGCATTATTCTGTTCCTTGCTTCCCGAATGCGTCACTCTTCCTATCGTTATTATCATGATTATGAACACGTTTGTGTACGTGTGTCTGGGTACGGTGGTTCGCCTTTTTGCCGTTGTTCGCTCGTGCCCGTAGACTCGTGGTGCGTTGTTAAACATTAAGCATAATGTTGCACGTTGCTGCGGATGTTGAAACTTTCAGGCACGCGAAGCTGGTTACGTACCTTACGGCGGATGCGTTTAAAACAATTCCCGGTTATGATGATTCCGGTGTTAAGAAGCGCTTGCCGGTGACTAACTTACCCTTTTACCATACGGCACACGGGAAGATGTGAAGCTGGGCACGGAAATGATGTCATAAGATCCTGGGACAACTTTACCACCCAGGAGGAGCGTAAATATAACCTCTTACTCAGATGGTGTGAAATGGTTCGTGTCTCGGATGATATTGCGCCTACAAGTATGCAATGCAATTAAAAGCACTATCGTTTTAAATCGTACTGCTTCGCATATTGGGATAAAACTTAGCAAAAAAAAAGCAGTAGTCTGGTTTGCGCGAGTGCAAAATAAATGTTCGTTCAATTTCCACGAAATTTAGATTTTGTCGCTTTGCAAAACAAACTGATCAAACGGAGCAGGGTATTAACAAATTGTATACATTGAATTGTACCGTCTACAATCGTCTGTTTCATTTCTATTTACTTCCATCTGGCCCAACACAGGAGCGCCATTCTAATCGCATTGCCCCAGTTGCTAAACAATTCATCATTAGCTTCCGCCCGTGCAGAGCAGACGCGTGCAGCCCAAGCTGCCCCAGCTACGCAAAGCACAAACGAACAAACAGACAAACAAAAACAAACCCATCCCGAAACAGATCACATTCATCTTCGATTAGCAAACACGTGAAGAATCGAAAGCGGTCGAGCAGTGCGCGGCCGGTACAGCACAACAGCACCAAACCGTTCGATGGAATCTGTTTTTATCGCTATTCCTTCACCATTCGCACCCATTCGCGCGCACACCCGTATCTGTTCGATGTCATCTTCAGCCCGGTGACGAAAACGTGCCCGTGATCTGGCAGTACGCTCGGGTTACGATGGTAACGAAACTGAACGGAAAAGGTAGGCAGGCCAGGCAGCTGATAAAACATTTGCACAAACACTCCGGCGGCCGGGAATGAAGCAGACAGCAGTTGTTGTTCCTTCTGCTGTTCGTTTCCACCCTTCAGCGAGCGAGCCCGTGTTACGCCGGCGGGGGTGCAGGGGCACTAGTGACTGACCACCTCTTCCCATCACCACCACCCCCAGAAGGTGTCAATTGGTGGAGGGCAAAGTTTGTTTATTTACGCTCTCTCAAGATCTAAACCACTTCTATTATGCTCGGGAGCGGGATGAAAAAGACACGAAACACGAGTGATCTCTACCGTGCGTCAGAGAGAATGCCCATTTTACTGAACCAGGCGGCCTTTAGTGCCCAACTTTAAGGCCGACACTTTCGACGCGTCTAGACAGGCGAGGAGGAAAGTACCAGCGAATGTGTTTAAAGCGCTCGAGATACTCTTCCATCAATTCATGAGGCATACAAACGGTGCAGGTCGTTCAAAATAATAAATATGTAAAAATAGCTTTCAATAGCAATACCGGCGGTAAGCTCCACGATTGGAGTTGATGAAGCCATCCGAGCCCGTACCAATCAAACGCAATCGGAACTCCCCTTCAGGAACATAAATTAATAGATTGAATGTCAAAACATTAGGTGCTTTTTATCGGCACCCCGGCATTGATACGGCGACAGATACACAGGACAATGCGATGTGCAGACGGGCAAATAAACATCACATGGACCTGCGTTTCTTTGCCCGCCGGTGTGCGATCGTCCGGGCCTAACGTCGCGTCAAATGAAAATGGAGCAGGATTTATTATTATTGCCCGAAATAATCGTAAAAATAAATCACAATTTATCACCGGCAGCATGTACCCTACTACTACTGGGGCCACACGCCACACGCTGCGAATAAACCGTCGACAGATCTGTGCGTCCCCTTTTCGTTTGCGGGACCTTAGGACGACAATTGTTTTTGCCGTGGGTCCGAGATTTCGGCAATCCCAGCCCCGGAACTGACACAGACGGGATATGGGTGGCAGGGGGGGGG
>KI915043.1:5573922-5599772 GCA_000473445.2 Anopheles farauti | reverse complement strand
GGGGGGGGGGGTGGGGAATGAAACACAATAACGAACCGAAGCAAAATTGCCGACAACCGGAAGAGATGCCCGAAATGATCCCGGGGTCTATCCATCGTCCGACTGGATGGAACGCCGGGCAAATAGCGACAGCAAACACGGAAAAGTGCGCACACCAAAAATGTCGTGCAACAAATTTGTATGCCGCTTTATTAAGTGCCAACAAAGTCGTGCGTTTGTTTCGTGTGTTTGTCGAGACGACTCGTAAAGCACGAACGGACCCAAAAGGATGAAGGATTGCGGTACGCACGAGATGGTCATTACGAGTGGCGTCCCAGAATCCTTTCCTCGCTAACACCGTTCCCGCACAAGGTCACGAAATGGGGGTAAAGGAATAAAAAAGCACTAGCACACAAAACAGTTAATATGCATCGCGGCATTACGCGTGGCCGTGTTCGCGCGTTCGAAGCTTGGGTACATTATTTTGCCCGAGTCAATTAAATTTATGAGCATTTTGGCCGCGGGTTCGCTGTTTTGGGGCATGCGGGCGCTCTTTAATTGCGATGGTCGCGTCATTATTAATCGTCTGTTTGGGCACGGTTTGGTGTGGCACACACACCCGCACTTCGTTGTTATTGGTCGTCGATTCGTAATAAATATTTGGGCAGCACGCGGATCGTGGACGCGGAATGGAATGCAACCAGCAGTCGAAATTGTCCTGGTGGTGTGACGCGTGGGTAAATTAAATCGTGCTTCGATATCATCATTACTGCCACAACAGCTGGCGTGACGTTATAACAGAGGGTTAAAGTCATAGCATGAGGGATTATTTCTTGCAACTAGGGCCATGTTTTCGTGAGGCAACACTTCACTAAATGAGAAACGCTGCGATCAAAGTTCTAAATAAAAGGAAAATATAGTCACAGGAACTAAATGGATCGAATGTCTGAAAAATTATGGGTTTTATAAAGCAAACTTTCTGGCATATTGAAATGTATCTGGCATGTTAAATGTAAAATGGACCCAAGGTTCGCTCGTGGTTCTCGCAAATATTGGTATATTTACACAAATATCAGAGCTTCCAAAACTAGCAGGAAAAAACCTAGTGAATGCATTTAGAAAAGAAGCGCATTCACTCCACTCCATTACACTGCACAAACAATACACACGAGTTTCAGGGCACTGCAAACGTGACTCGATGCCGGTTTGAGCGTGAGTGTAAAAAGGCACCCCGTACCATCCCACCGTCGGAGGAAAAAGCCACCATCATCGTGGTGGAAAAGTTTCGGTTTTGTCTCGCGGAAGTGATTTACGATGCAAACCACCGTTCGACCAGGGCGTGCTTTGCAAAGGAACAAAAGAAACGCTACTAGCATCCTTTCGCCTCCCTTGCTTCGGTTCGTGTTTATGAAACAGTTTTCCTTCAACTTCTGGTCCCTAAGGTAGGGTGTGGAGTGAGCGAAACGAAAACTTTACCCTTCCTGATCGCCTTTTCAAAATAGTCACAGTGTCTATTCTCGGGAGAAAAATAAGCGAATTGTATTTTAAAACTCTCGCGAGAATATTTAAACGTTTTCTCGGGTCGAGTTAAGATTAAGAAAAACAAATCGAGAATAATAGCAGCCAGGAAACAAACAAATGGTTCCCGCCAACAAGGAATGGTTCTAAATTACAGATTCCTTTTACGTGCGCGCTCCCCTGATAGAGCTTTTTATGGTGGAAGTTTGGCCAAAAGTTTCCCAAAACTCCCAAGCATGGCTTCGCTTATGGTTACGGTTGAGATATCAAAGACGTTAAAAAGCCACTAAAACCAATCTGCTAAAGATTTCCTCCCAAAACACCATGGTACGGTGTGGCAATCATGGTAAGAAACATGATGGAAATCTCACCACACCAGCATGTTTTTGCGCACATTACCAAACATACGGGTCGGAAGTAAGTTCTAAACTCAAAACTTTTGTTCGAAGAATCCAGAACGAACGAAGCACCATTCTCCCGATCTTTTGACAGTGAATGAATGAAAAAAACACACCAATTGCAGTTTGCCGGACGCAATTACCTACCGTCAAGCGTGTGCCAACGTCGATGCAATAAATTTATTGCATCATAACTTCCTCGTTGTCATGATTAAGCGGTACGATAACAGTCTTTCCTCCCGATCCCCCATTCGAACACGGGCCGGCATGGGATTTATCAACAAGCAAGCAATTATTTCGTTTACCATACGAACCCAAATCGAAACGGCAGCTGGGTTTAATTTGCTCTAATCAAAACGAAATAAACAGTACGGTGGGTGAGAGAGTGCTTGGGTGCGCGTAGGTTTTACTTAACTTTTACCACCCGAAAGGCTTACAATGCATTACCGAAGCCGGTCGAAAGTTGCCTAATGCACTGCATGTTCGAGCGGAACACGTTCCCATCATCACAGCAAAAACACAGCTAAAAGCTCTCAAACAAGGCTTTGCCAAGTTTGCTCAAACTTTCAAACCCTTGTTTTAATCACAAAAACGCTTCGGAAGACTGAAGTATATGTTTTCAAAAGCATAGATACTTCTCGTTGTTTGTCTTTCTAGCAACACCTCGCGCTTAGAGACATCCACACAATCAATATCGATAAATTACGTACCCCAAGGCCCTACGTTTGCATCATACAATTTTATTCGATATCTCGCGCTTTGTGCGAGCGAATGAGGGAAAAAAATAAGCACGCACCCAATCACTCTGCCGCAAGGATCCTCGCACGTGCAGTACGTGAGTATATGTACATCAATCCCCCCGGCGAGGTGCATCTAAATTTTCTTCCCACCAAGCACGAATTGTTGAGCAAACATGAAGCAAATCTCGCGCCCGGTTTGGTTTGCCAGGCTGCAATCCGTGCCATAAAATATGGGCACGGAAAATTCGCCTCCCCCAGCGGAACACGTTCCGTGTGCGATGGGGAAGTGAAGTTGTGTTTCTTTTTTACGATTTAACATTTCTAAAACCCGGGTGCGTCGTATATCAGACTCGCAGGAATCTCCCGGGCGGATATTCTAGCGGGTTGATTTGTTCGCCCTCGATCGTCATATTGGTGATGGGTGTGTAGAATACAAAAATAGATAAGATCCAGCTATCGTTGGCTGTTGCAAGCATTAAACTCACAAACAAATCCGTTTCTAAAATTCTATCAACTCATGCCGTTCGTACCGGTGCACATTCTAACCTGTGCACGTGTAGTCACCACGGGGCAGTGGACAATGTCGGCAAAAAATCAGCTGTCAGTAACAATGGCGACCTGGGTCATAATTCATACGTTCGCCGTTGACATTTCGTCCCGTGCCGAATAGTACACCACCAACAACCAGTAGTGATACGGATAGGAGTGCCATTGTTCTGCCGCACCTAGAACAACAAAACACCCCCTCCCCCTCCCCCTCCCCCTCCCTCTCTCTCCCGAATTCCCTCTGCTTGTGCTGTTTTATGAACCATCAAAATGCATGTTCCTCGTCTACGGTGGACAGAGCGGTGGGTGGGCGGCATTATTCGATTCACGGCGTTTCCCGAACACACGGCCACCGCCACAAGGGGTAAGTAATTAACCGCACGGTTCATTGTCTTCGAATTATTGCCCGCCCTCCCGAGTAACGTGCGGGAACTAAACGCGCGCGCGATAGGAAATTGAGTTACGGTGTGCGATGTGCTACTGGTTAAGTGGATGGCTGAGTTTTGCGCGCTGGTGGAGCGAGTAGATTGAAAAGTTATCAGTAGGAACTACGTTCGAATGGAAATTGAGTTTTCTAATTTGCTAATAGCACTGATGATGCTGCCGACGAGCACGACGAAAATGGAGTAGAAAAGCTGCTTTTGATGAGACTAATGATTTTAGAAAAATGAAATTTTATAATATTATATCCATAAAAACATTATAAAAATAGTATACTTTATACGTTATGATATTTATTACAGGAATTAATTATAACATTAATAGCGTTCCTTATAATACTATATTTAAGTTCATTTTTTCGATAACATTAAAAACCTCTTTCAGCGAGCAGTATTTCAATAACGATATCAACTCCGACATCGAAACTACGACCAACTTACACCGCCCTCGTTGTAGGTAAATAACGAAGTTCATATAGTTCGTTTCCTGCACAAAACCAAAACCTAATACCGCCTCGGCTTTCAGCGGGAGGTCGCGTACGATGATAAAACTTTCCACCAACCGAACACAAACCACATACGACACCACACACGGCCCCGATATTCTCGGTTCCACTGCGGGGACGATTGTGCGGTTCCGATTGTTAATTAAATCGAATTGAATTAGTTCGCGCATGCAAATGAATCGTTTTCCCAGCCTGCTTCCACCCGCCGTCCAGCCGTTTCCGAATTGGGGTGCCAAGTGCGAGTTCTCCCATGTGCGAGTATGGGAAATTTCCTACACCTACACGCACACACACACACACACACAGAAAGACACACCCGCGCATATGTGGAAGATCATTACGAACGGACATTTTTCGGGGTGTGTGCTCTACTATCGGGCATTATCGTTTGAGGGAAGGTGGGAAGTTTTCATAGCAACAATGTGCGTGTGTGTGTGTATAACGTTGAGTTCAGTTCTTAGTAAGAGGTTGTTCCACCTGAACGACATCTTTGTGTGCCGCACATGTGTAAGATTAGATAACCTTCCGGTTTCGTTTCGCGATAAGTACCACCTTCGTCTTCTTACACTTCAATTGTACGCTTGATCAAACGCTCCCTCCTCCAGTGACAGTGGCGATGCAATAAAAGGTATTAGGGAGGGTTTTGATAAGGCGCGAGCGTGATTCCGTGTTGTTGCCCGGAAAACACCACGGGATGGAATCTACACTCCCCTCCTCCACCACCGGGCGAAGGAGGAAAAGAAGAATGCTAACGAGTAGACTTAATGACGACGATTGTTGGGGCGTTAAGCGACGCAGCGGCGGCTCCTCGCAGACAGTGCCTCCGCACGACCGGCACGACTGAACGTGCCTAATTGCTGGAGCAAAGCCACCATGTCACCAACGTCACCACCGGCCGGGGGCTCCAAGAATTGCGCCCTCGCGTCGTGTTTGCTGCTCATTAGCGATGACGTTTTAACTGGGAATTCAATTTCCGCACCGTACCGGATCACGCACAGCACAGGAACTGGTGTGACGCGACCGGGTCATCCGTGGGTCGTGAAGGTGTCGAAAAGAAAGGTAAGTCACCGACAAGTTGGTGACAAGATTGACACTTGACATTTGGGGATAATTTAGTTTACATTAATGAGCTTTTTTTTGCGCTGAGCTCGGTCGCTGCTTAAAATGAGCTAAGCGACAGTTTAAGGGTTATCAGGATAAGAGTGGGAAAGAAAAACCGGTTGAGAACGCTAAAGCTTCGCTTTCTCGTTAGACAAACCTAAATCATGGTCTACTGGGTGCTGTCACGCTAATGACATTAGCGTTCTTTGATGTTTTCTCCCGCACACCGGAGGCACGAATGTCAGTGAAAGCTTCCTCAAAATAACCTCACAGGTCGTTCTATACTTCCTTGGTGGGTGGTATAATTATACACCAAAAATATTAATGACTTCCAGTTTAGCTGAAAATGAGCCCACCACAACGCGCTCATTACCGTCTCAACTATTAATAATATCACTTCAATTAAAACGACGCATCTGAAGCGCTGAACTCAAGTGATCAGTTCGGTGCCTAACCCCAGCCCTTACACACCGGTTCCGATCCGGACTCGCACACGGTAAACACGCTGCACGCTTCCATTAAATCCGGAACACGGTGTAAAGCAGTGTGTCGTTGTTATCAAAACGATCAATTGAGCATATGTTTTCCAGGGCCAACTACACCACTTGATGTGATGTGGACGATAGCGCGACGATAGCGGACCGCCGGTGGTGGCCGACCGACGGCGGCGGTGATGTGGGTGAGAGGACACAAAAATGGTGCATTGTAAAAAGGGCAATCGGTGGCGAGATTGATTGATTTTATTCTGTTATACTGTAGTACGTGCCGGTGGCACGATAAGATATAATTGCTGTTGACAAGAGCCATGCGTTCAATTGCTACCGGGTAAAGGGTATTACCGGGCTATTTGAATAAAAAATACATGAAAAGTTGGAAATAAAAATCTAATTAAACATTGAAGTGCTTCCTGGATTTCCCGCCTTAGATAAATGATAAAGGCGAGCCCTTTGGATTATCAACAACTTGGTGCGGATTTTTCATTTAAATTTCTTAAACACAGTCAAACATTGCAATCTTTTTAGAGTAAACTTAAAAAACACACATAAAGCATAGAACTAATTATTTGGTTTAGCGTCCAATCACAAAGATTAATATTAAACAGCGAATAAGCCGTTCGACCCAGCAGATTGTACATTTGTAGGATAATTGAACATCATAACGCCTAAAAGTATGCAATCCGCATTACAGATTTTTTCTGAAATTTAGAAATGCTTTTTCTGAGATTTCTTAAATACTGCTTAAGAGTGTGTAAATGGAATACGGCAAGAGATGCAAGAGAAGGTGTTGCTATGTGAATTAGACGTTGAAATGTGTGCTCACGACCGCAATGGTGGTCACCTGCGAGGTGTTCGAATGGAATTTTCCACCAAACGCTTGTGACTGGATGCTACTTTCGTATCGAAACCAACTCGAATTTTAGGAGTTTACACAAAACGAAGTAAAAAAAAAACCTATTGAAAACCCAACAATGTCTCCCGTTTTGGCAGCCACCTGCTAGCCATTAGCACCTCCACGTACCTATTTTTCCCAGCAACCGGCGGGCAACTTGTAGCAGATTTTGGCACTGGTCACGCACACGCTTCTCCTCGTACAGCTCGAACGCCGTCACCAGGTGGCCGAGTACGTATCTGCAAATGGCAACAGAAATCCATTAGGAACGTATTTTTTTTTTTTTTTTTGTCATGCAGCGCACCTCCGAACACTTACCGGAACGTGTCGTCGATGTAGAACTGGTACCGCGACCGGGACGAACTATCGCCGGCGATGCAGACGAACAGGGCAATCTGTTGCTGGTGCTGTGCGGCCAACGTGGGCCCGTTGTGGGGCGCCTGTTGCGACTGGACGGACGAGTTGAAGTTGAGCTCGTTCAGCGATGACGTCGACGAGGCGGACGTCGTCGATGTTTGCGATTGTAGTTTGCTCACTTTCGGACCTAGGATATCGTAGATCAGCGTGTTGTGCTTGTTGCCGACGACCTGGGTGAGTACGTGAAGAGAAGCAGAGAGTGTGTCCATTAGTGACGAAATCGAACGGCACGTTATACCCTCGCCGCGTCACGACAGATTTCAAAAACGTTGACGCGCATTACCGAGCGGTGCGCGCATCGTGACGTCAATCGCTGACGACGCTGTTATTCCCGCTAGACGTGATGACAAGACACACCTGCCCGTACGGTAGAGTGTGGTGTTAATTTTTAGGTTAAGTTCCCACTTAACACCGACACGGTACGCATAAGCGGAAGCAATTCGACGATGAAGCTGACATGACATGACGATTGATTTCCGTTTCGATGCGAGGCACACACAAACATTCCCTTTCGTGAAATAAATGCCTCTCCAACTGCAAACGTTACGTTCACGAAGCAACAGACGAGCGAAAAAAAACTGTTTAAATTTAATTTCACTTTCAAGGACGTCTTATGAAGTCGGATTTTCACTTCATTACCAAGCGCGAGTGGTTTAACCCTCAGGCAACACACCAAAAACCGTAGAAAGTCCGACGGGACGAGAAAGTTAAAGGACGGAATGGTATGGTCGTTTTGTTAGCGTTGATATTTAATTTGAAATGAATTCGTCAGACACGTTTGGATAAAAACGCTGCTCGTTAATGCTCGACGTGCTCTCTGCTCTGCGTTTTCTTGTTAACGTTTCGTTTAAAGTTCACAGTCACTATTGAATTTCTGCATCAATTTCACACAGCGGAATTGGTAGCGAGGAAAGGGAAAGTCATTTCCAAAACACAAAAAATAGACAAAATAAACCGAAAATATTCTAGCAAAAGGTAAAAAGTTACGTTTTCAATAAAAATATGCAATTCTTCTAAGGCATCTAAGACATTCCCAAAATGTGTCTGATTGCTTCCGAAGGGACCTTGAAATGTTCCACGAGTGTCTGACGAAATGATAAATCATTTCAGACATACACGCACAACGCACACCAAAGATACATCATCCGTTTCGCGGTAACGCAAAATCTCCCAAAAAGCAGCAAAACGGGGGTAAGATAAGATAAGAAACCGTTCGGAAATGCCTCACCCGGGCAACGGGAGCGCACTGCGGACCGGACACTGAGTGTTCAGGTGACCTACAAAGAGAACGAAAGCAGCAGCAGCAGCAGCAACAAAATGAAAACCGAACACGATAATCTCTTCACACTGGTCCGTGGTATTGCATCAGCAGCGTCGTACCTGCCGAAAGTCGCGTAGAAAATCAATCTGTTTTCCCGTCCCATCGAGTCCCAATCTGGTCGAGCTATTTGGACACATTAGCGACGGACAACGATGTTAAACAGTTCTAATTATCGCACCGAACCAGTATGACTCAAACACACTTCCCAGAGTCCCAACACCGTTGGGGATTGCTTAGAATATTCGTAGTATCTACAGTGTTGTTTCAGGCTGAGCTCAAAATAAACATACCGACGCACATTGTAAACGCGAGTGGGAAATTGTGAAATAGGAGATTGCGAGGTGTTGACTCACAAATTAGTGTATGAGTTAGTGCAAACGAATCACTGAGGCTATTTTTGAAACGCTCCTAAACGTCTAAATGTTGCTCCTGTCAAAGCCTATTAGGATGACAGAAGTTTTTTGTTTGTATGTGTTGTGATGGATCTAAATGAATGAATGGATAAATTAGTTCATCAAGCGACACGAAAATTTTGTCCCAACAAAAAACACGTGAAACGTCTTGACAGAAGACAACCGGCCCCATCCGGAAAGACAGTGGATCGCTCGGTGTAATCTTGCCAAACGAGTTTCCTCATGTCTTGCCTTCCCAGCTGACATAAATTACTCACTTTTCCGGTTTTTATTCTTCACTCCCTCAGCTTAGCCCTCAGAATGCGGGGCAATCTGTGTTTCATCTGTACAGATGATGCGGGAAGTGAGAAAAAAAAAACAGCCGACCGCTACGTTTTGCCTTTCGGACCGCTGGGTCAAATGGTGATGGAAGCGGAAGTGAAGAGAAGCGTAACGTCTCTTTTTCGGGCAGATATTCACTGCTCGCTTCCGGATGGCAATAACCCGAACACGCCCTCCACAAGCCCTCCCCTTCTCCTTCCCGCGTTTCGACAATGTCGCAGACGACTTGCAAATTGTTATCATATTTCACGCCACAGCAAGATACAGCCGGCTGGAATAGGGAGGTTGGCTAAAGCTTTTCTCGAAGAAAGAGCCGTCCTTAGCCGTAATGCGCTATGTTCGAGCTAACGACAAGCCGAGAGAGCGTCTTCATGGCGTCATCATTCCCCGCAGCAGCTTCTGCGTTCGGGTTGCGAGAAAATGTAGGGCACGAAGGACGCTGTAAGGAAGTAGTGGGAAAAGCTGCTGCAAGCTAATGGTACGATTAACCACGGAAGGGACGTACGTATAAAGAACAATCTTTGCCTGCATCGGGGCGACCACGTACCGTGGCAAATATGACATTGGCACGATGGAAACGTCGGTAAGACCTTGTCCTCCTGCGGCCCCGGAGGTTGTGACCCTGTCAGGTTATGTACCTGACGAAACCGCACACCGGCTGCCCTTTCGGTTCTTCGGAGCATCTTCGAGACAAAGGCTAGGGACCGCGCGTACACAGGAGGCACCTGGCAGCAAGTGCTCTTTCTCGCTGCATAGAGACGACGTTTTCCAGGTGGCGTGAAAGCGACTTGCAATAAGCGATTCAACCCGTCCCTCGGGGGGAGCCTTGGAAGACAAACTCCCACAAGAAGATGCCACTAAACGAAGCACTTGTTGAGGGGGAGTAGCGAAAACTCCCATTGTCTCTCCGACGAAGCGAACGATGGCAGAAGCATCACTTCAGGAAAACCCTGCACCAAGGGCGAGCGCTCTCTAGTGGCAATTGAAGATGCAAACAGGCGGACCCGCTTGTGCCGATTATGTTGTCGTTGGTTTAGCTAATGAAATTTGCCTCTCCCGTGCTTGTACTTACCGCGTTCCGCCGTGAGATAAGAACCGTTTTTTTTGCCTTCCTAGCGCAAGCAAAGTGCATTAAAAATCGCGCAAACTTGGTAACATTTGAGAGCGAACGCAGCAAGCCTGCTGCAAATTATTTACTGCTTCCAGCCCATTAAATAGTGATGCTGCAATTTATTCGACGGTCGACCGGATGTTGTTGGAGGCTCTTTCTACTCTCTCGTGTGCGTGTGTTTGGTGCCTTCAAAGCCATAACTTATGCAAATCCTACCCCCGAATAGGACCAAATATGCTAAAACCGGAAGCGCAAAAGGTGACAGAGGAAAGGCGACCATGAAAGGGCAACTAAATACGAACACAATGCACCATAAAGTGGGCCAAAATGTCTGCGGACTATCGCGAAACAAACGATTCGATGTTTAACTAAACGATCAAAACGCATGCACGCAAAAGAAGGGACCAGTTTGGTTCGAGTATATTAAAGACTTGTGCTTTTCGTGTTTATTGAATATTTAAAGGACTGAAAGATAATTAGTGTTATGTAATTGAATAGTAAGGAATTAAAAAGTAGAATAAAATATTACAACAATAACTTTAAACGGATGTTAACAAAATGAAGTCTCCATACTTTCAAATGAAGAACATTTTCGACATAAATTAGAATATGTTGAAACACAAAAGAAATTAAATTTCTTCAAAAATTTCAATAAATCCCAATAAATAACGGATCCCTGCTACGGACATGAATGTTACACGATGAGCTACGATTTTGCGATGCGAAGTTTTTCCCTCCCGAAAATATGCTACACCTCCACGTAGATTTTCAAAAGTTTGATAAGTTATAATCGGCTCTCAAAAGGATTTTCTTTTATTACTGTTGTTGGTTTTTGTTTCTCTCCTCCGTTGTGCGCTAGCCTAGGGGAGCAAAAATGTAATCTCCAAATATGGACGATAAGGTGCAAATGCGGCTCGTAGAATCTTCATAGCCGCCGTCAGCCGTCTGACTGCTTTCCGGTTGTCCCCAAAAGTCCCCAGCGCCAAAGCCCATCATCATCATCCTGCGATGGGCAACCGTAGCGCGGCGCATCGGCGATGCGGTGAGGTGGAAAAATATCGAAAAATTCCCCTGCCGGAATCTCATTTCATGGCGGTTGCGTTAATGTGGGATCCAATTTACGATTAAATTCCTGCTAAGCTCCGACACGGTGAGACAGGCAGGAGAGCGAGCGAAAGAGAGAGAGTGAGTCGTAGAGAAAGGTAAAGTGAATAAGACGCGTGCGAGTTGTGTACTCGTCTCCAGCCGGATCACTGCTGTAGTTGTAGACCGACGAAACGGGATTCGTCGTTAGCTCGGTTTTCCATGAAATCTTCCCCATGCGCACACGTGTGCAGGGTTACCATCATCAAGGCAATAGCATTCGCATGGGCGAGCATGCAGAAGGATTACCGATAGTGTGCCCATACCCCCTGGTTGCGCCTTCCCCTCCGTTCACCGCGCAACGTATCCAAGAATCGCTGTAATAAATATCACATTTCACACAATTTACTCAGCCGCACCGGCCGAGAAACCAAATACAGAGCTTGTGCGGGCTGGTTGCTCACACTCCCAGGTGCCACCTGCCACTTAGTAACAATAAATGGTTTCCCCGACAATGACAATGGGAGAGGTCCTTTTTGATGATTGGTTTTGAGTAACCTTGACAGCTAGGTGGCACTTCTGTTGGGTGCAAATGGGCCCGACTGGCCGCAGCAGCAGTGTCCGTGTGCGGGGAAGCTAACCTCGGAACATAAATTGTTGCCCTGACAGGTACGTAATATTTCACTTCCGGTGTTTATCGAAACCAACTTCATGTGGTGGTGTGTTTTCTGTTGTAGGTACATAAATGGCTACAACTTCACTATAAATTTTACAAATCAATAACATAACTTTACCGTGCAAGTACACAATTGGACCATAAATAGTAAAGGTGATATTCTATGCGATTTTTGATGAACCAATAAAATAATGTTGATTTTTTTCTTTTCTCAACATTCACAGTGTTCACTGGATTATACCATAAACTGCACAGCGAAACGATGCTCGAATAGGAGACATTTATAGGACACTTTTCTTTTGATCTTTAAACCTTGTTGCTATGTTAGTATTATTTCATATGATTTTTTATAAGTCACTTTTCTTTTGATCTTTCAACCTTGTTGCTTTATTAGTATTATTTCATATGATTTTTATCGATTTTAAGTGTGTCTTCAAACAAAAAAAAAAACGATAAGTAATGTTGAGCCTATAAAATTTTACGCATCATCAAAGATCACGCTCGACACACACACACGCACACGCACTTGAAGTTGGCCGTTTGGAAAGATCAAACACCGATATAATGCGTTCAATATGACCTTCCAAACATCCGCCACAACTCCCGGGAGACTGAGATTTGAGCACCACCGCGAGCACGTCCGGTCATGGGATGGGATCAAATTGATTTCACCAAAACCACCAGGCGTCTCCACTGGTTTTTTGACGAACGTCAACCCGACGACACATCCTCGGTTCCGTGCGCCACAAGACCGTCGATAGCACATACAAAATGAATTGCTGCTCGGGAAACTCTACACCCGAGTTGAAAAGATTCCGATAGTCCTCCAACCCCCGTCGGGGATTGGACAGGCGAGATAATATACCCGCTTTTATTTCCCTCCGTTCCCTTGCCCCCGGGACTGGTTGAATGCATAACCCCCGGCCTCCTTTCCCGCAGCCATTAGCTGCGTTGACGGCAACGAGTTGCGCCGGTGGAATTGCTACAATTTGCTGCCGCGTGTGTCAGCTCGTTTTTCAGCCAAGCCAAGCAAAGATTCAGTCTCCGGGCTGCTTTCTCCGTCCTTCTTGCAGCTGCTATTAACGTTGTCTTTCACAATTTCTTTTTTGGTTTTTGCTTTCCACCAGCAGCGTGCCAAGCAGTGTAATGGCACGCTGCCAAACCGGTGCCGGTGTGGACCTTGAAACTGGGACCGGCTTTCATCGACTTTCAGGGCACCCGGCACGGTGTCCCTGACATTGGCTACCATGCGGTGGCATCATCAGTAGCCACAGAGCAGAAGGGTCGTCGGCTGCGGTTTAGAGATGATATATCCACTAAGGGTAAGGGCTGACGTACGTCTACATGATACTGGAGAGCGTTTTTTTTTTGTTTTCGTTATCATCTTTAATAAGTGAATCGATTTGACCCGCTGCATAATGATCGATTTAAAATAGTAACAGGAAAAAACGAGCTCGATGCAAATAGTCTGAAAGGAGACACGTTTTGGAGATATATGTGTCTTACACTTGACCTACAGTGTGAAGTTTTCGTTTTACGTTACGTTGCCTACCAAAACATACCAAGCCAGCCAATCAAACGAACCCAAGGGCTACTACGATTCATTCAATTTAATGTTTAATTTTTATTTGTCACATTTCTATATAAAAATTCCCTTTTCGATTTAGTTTAATGCTGCATGCAAATGATATATGAACAAATATATGAAATATATATGTATGAAAAAAAAATTATTCACCACTGATACTCACCATCTCGATAACTTCGGAAAAGTCCTTGTTCAGGTCATCAATAACGAACGGGTAGCCATTGTGATGCGAACCGCTCCGGAAATGTGATGAGTTAATCTGCGGAATAAAACCGGGGCACAATAAAGTAAACTGTTATTAAATTTAATTACTACACACCGAACGAAGCATAGCGCATAAATATCGTCATTTTTACGTCATCACTGCGGGACTGCCGACAGGATGGGGAGAAGCCACTAACAGCCCCGGCTCACCGAATACGCAATAAAACGGTTGGAAATGGTTGGTTTTAAATTTCAACCAACCCCACAGGCCAAAAAACCGATTGGTTTTGCTTATTGCGTATTATGTTTTCACAATTTTTCGTGAGTGTTTGTGTGTGCTCGTAGGAAGGAAGCTTTGCTGAGCGTTTGAAAGGTTCAAAATCAACAACGAACAAACCGAAGCAAACCCCTTCTTTCTCGCGTTGTTTTCCCGGGGTATGTATCGTATCATTGGGAAGCATCGAATGATACTGTGCCGATGATGATGATGATGATGATGGTTTCCGTATTGCCGGCATAGTAGTGCGAGAAGGCTGGCTTTTGACGCACGCTGCTGGCTTTGCAGTGATCCGTGGAAGGGATGAAACATTTTCTGCGTGATTTAGCTCCAGTCCAGGCGATGAGACTGGCGCATTTGGAGATGATTGATGTTGATCTTTGCCAGCGAACCGAGTCAATCGGTTGACCAGCGGAACGGGTTCTAGTGGTGTGGAGTGATACAGAAAATAACAAATCGGAAAATTCATAGTTCATTTTTTTTTTCTTTCGGTAAACATCAGGACTTAAAGGGAGCTGAAGCTGGTTATCATGTAATCCAGTATTTTAATAAAAACGAATTAAAAAAACACGTTTCAAAGTTAATAAAGATTTCAAACGTGAATGTTAGTGATGTTTGATTGGGGAGCACCCTTTGTAATATTTCTTTTATGGTACATTAATAAAACTCCATTGCCACACAGCATAAAATTTCATGAAGGGCGTAATTGAAATTTGACGAATTTCAAACCCCTCTCAAGTCAAATGTGCCGTAGCATTTTGGCAGTAAATTTGCTACCAACCCCAAAGCGCTCCAACTCGACGTGCACAATTTATTATGGATATCAACGATGAAAAGGGTCGATTTTTTTTTTGGAAACCCAACTGGTAGCTAAGTTACAAGGCAATGCAATGCTGAAATGCACGATTGTCGAGTAAATCAGTAGTAATGAGAAATTCTTCACTAGATTGTAAGATTTCACTAGAAGTCGCTAGCATCAGCGAACTCTTAGAAGCGTGATTATCCTTTGAAGTCAACGGAATGAAGTGGGCTTTGGTCGAGGATTAATTTTGTTCTCCAAAAAGAGAGCATTGATCTTCTGCCGAGAAATGATTGCCACGTTCAATATCATTAGATAGGGCGGCAAACTACTTAAACGAGCCAAAAGTATAAGCTGCAGCCGACTGTTGACAAGCAATTCATTACTGCAAATTTGATACTTGTGTTTGCTGCCGAAGCAAAATCCATCTAAAAATCCATCCGTGCCAAGGTCTGGTGTGATTACGGTCGCCAACCCGTCGTGCGCTCATAAATGTAGCAACAGATAAAGCACACCAGCGGCAAGAAACAAAAAAAAATACACTTCCATCGCTTACGATAGCCCAACGCTCGGCTGTTCTATCACTCAAAACCCCGATTTGTATCCTTTAGCAAGCCGTTTCGAACCCTCGTCACTCTAATGAGATGGCACTGTGGTGTATGTATGTGTGTGGGCCGCTGTCTGAAAGCCTCGGTAATCCACGAGCCGCAGCGCGCCAGTCCTTTACTAGTGATCCTTTCAAAGTCCAGTCCCGGGCACGGGAAAGAAATAATGCATCTCCCCCAAAACGACCGCCGCCGACGAGGTTTTATGTTTGTTAATGGATAATAATTCGCATAAATTGAAAACTTTTTCGGGACCGGATTAAAGCCGCTTGCGCGCGTTCCCGGTGGAGCGTGCCATTGTGCCACATCCCGGCGCTCGTCCGATGGGATAAACAACGGCCCAACATAATGAGGAAAATTCTATGCTTCCCAGCGCACGACCGACCCGTTTCGAGTGCGCATTATGAGCGGACATTAGGCGGAATCTGCAACCGAACCGGCCGTAACGATGATGGGACATAATGACGGTATTGTTAAATGTCTTTATTTTTATTTGCGAAACGGAAAAAAGATACCTCACTTCGATCCGACGTTCTTGGGCAGGAAGGAGAGATTTTGTAACAAGAAACTTACGGTTTGCCAGTGCCACAAGCACATCAAGAGCAAGTTGTTTTGCTGCTGGGGAGATTATTATTTTGTTGAGTAATCTTCCACACACACACACACACACACATCGATCGATCGATCGATCGGTCGAAGGACACATGCAATAAGTGCGCAATATAATATCGCACAAGATTGCGTTGCGGCATGTGGGACCCGATGCTTCCAAATGCGATGCACGTCCAACTCGAACATCCTGTCGACTAAGAGCCTCGAAGCGAACCCCGACTCCAGTGCGACTCGACATATCGCCTCGCGCCCGAAACCACCCGTAGCCACTTGCATCAGGCAATGGCAAGAGCGAAAGCAGCTGCCATTCACAATCCAATCGGCATTCATCGAACGGCCAGCACTCATTTTCGGCCAACCGAACGCACCGAACCGAATCTCGGGTTTCGGGCCAGCCAATATACGATACGGACCCCCGTGTTATGGTTCTGTTCTACCGAGCAAAATAAGAGAAAAATACCCCACTTGTCCTGTCGCGCTAGGCTTGTTCAGTACGAGTCGCGTTCACATGTGGAAAAGTAGCGCGTTCCGAGAGGAGGTGGTTTAATTTTTGCCACGTAGACACAAGTGACACAGCAAGAATTGACAACTTCAACATGAGAGGGCGGCAGTCTCCGGCCTCCGCTACATTGCAGATTGATTTATGGAGTTTACCATGCAGTACCGACGGTGGTGCTGAGCCGGCACTTGCTATCTGCCTGCGACATCAACTTGCGGTCATAATTCAAAACACGTCCAGTATGTTTCAGATAAAAAGATCTTGGCCTTTTTTTCACGGAATGTTTATGTTTTATAAGGTAGTCTAGCGCATTTCGGGATGGAAAAGGTGTAGTACCTTTGCATTCATGAGCGTCGCTTGCATTATTCATTGTGAGGTATTGAATAAATTTTGTGAGCGAGAAGTTTTTGGGTTGAAATTGTCAAAATTGTGCCAAAATTACTGCAATCTACAAAATAAAAATCAGTCTGATTGCTTTATTAAAGCTGAAGCATTAAGCGATTAGAATGATTTGAATGATTAGATAAATATTTATATGATTCCGAAACATTATAAATTAAAGCACAGTGTTGTTTTAAACACTCTTGTCCAATGAAATTCTAGTGCCAGCATTCACTTGTGCTACATCATTGCTTTGACGCTTTCCATCAGCTCACCTGCCGTCACTTTCACCAGCAGCACATTCCAACGCGTCCAGGAAGAACCTCAAGCACAATCGCTGCCAAGCGGACAGAACAGAACCAGCACAGGCAAACAAAATGCGGGAATGAAATGAAAATGGGAAAAATAAAACCATCCTCCCGTCGCTAGTGCACAAACACACGGTGGCAATGCACTACGACCGTCAGAAGCACAAGAAGTCCCACAACACTGAAGCAAAGTATGGTGCTCGCCCGACGCACACCCCCACCCCACACGATCTCGTCTCCCTTATCGACTGCGCTGGCAGGGGGAGGAGCGGGGGTAGGGCATTTCAAAGAGCTTTTTGAAATGTGAAACCGAATGGAAATTAGAGTTGAAAATAGAGCGCGCACACTGGAGGCAAACCGGCAGCACCGAAATTGCTTTCCTGTTTAGCCATTTGCCGCGGTATCGGGCGGTCACAATCTTCGTGAGCAGCGGATGAAAGAACGGGCCACGGGGAAGGGGATGAAGGCGACACGAGAGCGTGCGAAGTGGTGCGGAAATGTTTTTGACAATGTTTATGAGAAATTTCTAGCCAGTCCGTTCTAAAGCGACCGGAAATGTGTGGGTGTGTGTGTGTGTGTTTGGCCGACACCGGCAGGAGGTTAGAAAACGGGGAAGACCATAAATTTCCTAAAACTTCACCTTTGCCGCCACTAAACTTTACCGATGGCGTTAGCGAAGAAGCTACGATACGACTTTTGGGGGCAGGACAAGTGGGAAACATTTCAGCGTACTGGTGAACGATAATGAATAATCGTTTCGGTTCCGTGGTGGATCGCGAGTGGTGAAAATAAATATTCAAATTCTTTCAACATCACAGGCAGTGGCTTTGATGTTAAAGATGCTAATTTTACCTTTGACCGTATGGAAATATTATTTATGCCTTTTTTGCTAGGAGTGAAATGTGCAACCGTACTTCATTACGACTAAATAATATTTTGCCCAAAAAAAAATATTCATCCAACTAACACGCGATCAGTCCTCGGTTCTACATTGCATTGCATCATACATTACGACTGCGAGAGGCGAAGAAACGCAATTGCAATTGTGGGCGCAATTGCACAACGCGACTCGATACAAAACTCACACAATAGCACGATGATTACGAAACAGCGAACGAAATCGTTCTAACCAGTTGCATGCGACGCTCCTACGGGGACGGGACAGAACGCGAGTAATTTTCTGGCCCATTTATCGATGCGGAAAATGCATCGGGCACCGGGATGGGTTGAGGCGGGATGGGTGGTTCATTTTTATTTTACGATTCAATGCACAAACCCACACACACACAATATGGAATTGTGCGCGAGCGAAGCCGAGTGAGTTGTGTTATTTTTTATGTAACTTATCAATATGAAATTAGTTCCGCCGGTCAAGTCAAGTTCGGTTGGCATTAAGTCGGTGGAGAAATTATGGATAACCTAATCGAATGAGGTAATCAATATCTACTGACGAACTGATGGAACAAAAATAGGAACATTAATTACGTGGAAGGCATGTCAAAGATATAGTTAGAATTCTATTGATCATGTCTCCATCTTGCGAACAGCTTTATTAAACCTCGTCAAACGATTGAGTATCGACATAGTTTGTAGGACGACGCATTGCATACTTTTCGATTGAAATTTCACGACAAATTTGTGCTTTCCAAGATTAAACATGATCGATTCGATGATAATTTTTAGATATCTTGATGACTCGAACGTAACCACACGCTACACGACAATCAAAACGATCAACGAACGCTTATCTACGTACAGTATTTCGCACAAAATCATCCAATAAATATAACAGAGTTAAGACATTTTCTATGATCCCGACATTTCACCTCAATCTATCAAAACATGTTATGACAAAAAAACCCGGACCCGGTTGGGTTGGTTTGATATTTCATTTCCAGCACGCCACCATTCCGTGGGTTTTTTCCGCACTTCCTTACATCCGAAAATATATGTTCCATCTCTAGTTTCAGCTAAGCTTAACACACAGGCAACGTTTGCATGCAAAAAGGAAAAAAAACATCATCATAATACACGGCGCACACACATACACAGCCCACAAGGAAAAGAAAAATCCAAACCGAGTGGATTTCGAAATATTATCATATTACGTGCTCACCTTTGGACGCCTTCCGCGAATCGAACGGATCCGAGCGGTGTGAGGGTTACCTTAAATCATGCGTGTGTCGCTAGGCGAGAACGCCTCGCTAAAGCCCACAACCTCCCTCACCACCACCACTAAGCCCATTTTTTGAGGCAAACCGCTCGAAAAGTACAAGCGCTTTGGTTGCGAGTTCGAACCTATCTGTCATGGGTTGGAGTGATTTTTCCCAGGGGGAAAAGTGAAAAAGAAGTAACCATCGGGACGACAAGGATTTAGGCAGAATGGTAGATAATGCGTGAAGGTGCGGAATTCCGCTTAACCATCTCCGACGTTCCCATACCGGACGAGAACCCGGACGAGATCGATAGGGTTTATAAGGGAAAACGAAAAGTTGCTAGCACATACGTTTTTGGGGGTTCCTTTTCTCAGTGCAATGTAAAGGAGAAAGACATTCGCTTACCGAGAGTTAAGTTCTTCTAATCTTTTTCATTGTCCGCAAATCGCTAGCAACCGGAAATCCACTGTAACAAGCTCGAAACGACGACACTGAGGCCTATGGTTTCCGGAAAGGCCGGACTTGTTCGGCAGTAGCTGTGATCCATCATGCAGTAAAGGTTTCTGTCGCTTACTTCCCAATAGTATCGAGGGTTTTTTTTTCATCCCCATGTGAATAGATAATGCCACACCACACCATAAAGAGTGCTTAGTGAGGTATTTAATCCTTTTTCTGGTTCGTTGTCCTGCTCGTTAGCTGGTTGCTCCGGAATTAAGCCATGTAAGACCCTACCGTAAGTTGTTTTGTACGCTTTGTAAGTTCCTATATCAATCAGCACCGTTAAGAGCAGTTAATAAAGCTTTTAAGGCTTGACAAATCACGTTCTTTTGCAAATTGCTAAATTTGTTAAGCAAATTGCATACTATTAGGCTGATAAACAAAATATATTACCCAGAAAATCATGCAGTGCACATTTCACCAAAACTGTATAAGCATTATTTTTTTATCACACTACACCTCCCACCGCCATTCTAAACTCCATAATAATTCAATTGTTTCTATCGCGAAACAAAAAACTGCCAAGCGAAAACTCACCATTCCTCGCAATTATTCCCTCGCTAGCTTATTCACATTCTGGAGCCGAAAATTGAATTTTACCCATCGCCCAATTTTCACCGGCCCAGATTCTTGCCGGGCCGGATTTTTCCGGCCAAGGAAGGCCGAAACGACCGGACGACCTTCACGGCATTATAATTTCATCAAAAGGCGGCATCCTTGGCCGCTTGTTCCGCCGAAGAAGCGCCGGCCTCGGGACGGGAGGCTGGGCTCATTATGCTGTTGTGCCCTAAAATTATCCTTAAGACTGGTGCAATTAAATTTGCATCATATTGAAGTTTTCGCTGCTTTCGGAGCGGATCTGCTCGTGGTGGTTTTCGTGCTTCGGCAGCCCGTCTAAAGACTATCTAATGCGGTCTTGCAAGTAAGTGAACGCCCGAACAAGTGTGTGTGTGTGTGTGTGCGTCTGTGAGAAATATGTACTTGAACCGCAAAATAAAACAAAATAAATTGATTCGATAAGGAAAAGAAAACAAGAAACATGGAGCGTACAATTTTTTTAACGCGCTCAAGCTGCCCCTCACAAACAGGGCACAGTTAAAAGCAAAATAAAGTGCTGTACAACTCTTCCACCGCGTCGTAGTGCAAAAAGTGGGCTAATGACGTTCGGGCAAGGGGAACACGCCAACAAATTATATTCGACCGATGATCGTTCAAATGCCGCTTCTTGCGGGATGATTATTCGTTTCGATCGCGGTAGAAGAAAGCAATGGATGGCAGGTCAAATAGGTGCATGTAGGACACATTAGGACACATCCGTGTATAAAATCACGCTGCAAAAAAAGGGCACCTCGGGGTTGTATCGTAGCATTCGGATTCTTTTTTTTTTTTAATTTACCGGAGCACTTTTTTCCCCATTTTGCAAGAGCATGTTGGTAGTGGTTGGTGGTCGATTCCCAACTGCCCAACTGACGTCAATTGGAGGGGACTTTTTATTGCGATATTGCGAACAGATGAGCCACATGCAGTGCCGAGTGTTGTCCCGTGTGACTCTGCCACTTCCTCTGGCAGTGCGCAAGTGCGCAAAAAAAAATAATAATCTCGTCATCAGACCCCAACGGCGACGCTCGGCTTGCCCGACGAAAGGGATACCGTACGACCACCGAACCACTTCCGCTTTGGTGGATCTAAAGAAAGCAAACATAACAAAAAAAAATATTGTAAAGAAAAGCGTCCGCTGTGGAATTACCACCTCCGTCACCTCCGTGTGCTCCGTCCTGTTCCGAGGACGAGCTTATCGTTGCGATATTAAGACACACCCACACACACACACACCTATACACAAACAACACAGCGCAGAAACAGCTTTTACCGCTCATCAACCGATGACGGAATGAATAGCGAAGTAAAGATAACTTAAAAGAAAAGAAAAACAACAATCCAAGCTTCCCGCACACTGCAATCTGTATCGCTCTCTCACTCTCTCTCTCTCCATCCCGTTAGCTCTGTGGAGAAAAAAGGGGTTTTTTATCTTTATCACCGACGTAGGTTCTTTTTCTTAGCGCGATAATACCTACCCGAATGCCACCGTGCCCGGTTTGGCTTTGGCACCGCGGCACAGCAACGGATAAAGGACGGAGAAGCAAACAAGGACCACCATCATACCGACCCAACCCACACCCGTTATCGTGGAGCCAATTTTGAAAGGTAGCTAGTTACGGCACACTGTTGTTTTTATTGTAGAAAAATCTGTAACCTGAGTATGACGCAGTATGATGCTATGACGAATATTATGAATTTTCGTTGGTTTTATGGGATTTTTATGATTCTCATGTACGTTTCTTTTCAAAATAAATTTTCCGCTGAAATATTAATAACGTTGGTTTCATGGTCACACAAGCAAAGTAAGGTCATTCAAACTCAACAGTTGTGAGTTCAAATCTTAAAAACGTCTAGTATTTTCGAAATATTTTTACGGAATCTAGCTAATAACAAAGCTATATCAAAAACTATTTCGATCAATTTTACTATTACAATTTTTTGTAAAACAACCCAGAATATACTAATAAAAAAGAAATCCACCAAAAAGACCAGCTTTTTAGAGCACATTTCCGAACAGAACCTAATGTGTGAGCCTTCCCTTTTCCTGCTTATCTGTAAACTAAAACGATAAGATCACGACCCTTTTTACATTCTCCACCCGAAGCACACTGCCCATGGTGTTGGTTGGTGATGTACAACGCCCTGCGGGCAGCTTATTTCGCTTGAAAATAGGTCAAGACCTTCGTCTTTCATCGCGCTTCTAGCCGAGAAGAAGAACAGCAGCTTAGCCGTGGGGCTTTTCAAACAAACCGGGCGTTGAAACGTTCAAACAAACGTCCTCGGCCGCTTTTCCTCGCAGCTACCGTTCGAAATGAAATCGTCTTTGTCGAATATCTCAAATCGATCGCGAATCTATTGAAATTGTATCCTTCTGCCGTGCCCAAATGGTGGGCCAAAATGGTGAGCCCCAGTGTTTACTTAGCGCTGAGCGTTGAAATTAATTCGTCGGCCATCATCAGACCGGAAGCTGCCCGATGGATTTCGTGCACCACCGAGGAAGGGGTGGATGGGTGGCACGCTGCAGGGAAGCTAAAGCTAACTTATTAGCCCGAACAATTAGCCCGGAATGGGTCCCGTGGTGGTACCACCAACCCGTAAAGTGGGAGTGGGAGGTATTAGCGACTCATGAACACATGGCTGGCGGGGGTGGTGGGAGAAGGGATGCCCGAGTCCGTAATTGCAATGGCGTGTTTCGTTTGGCACGCTGGGAAATCATGCACTATTTAGTGGGCATTGATGGAAGATCATAAAACTATGCTCCCAGCGGCAATCATTGAGCGGCGCTAGATTGTCGCTGGTGTTGGCAGTAATGAAGGATTAGAGAGATGGATATAAACGATAACGGTGGCTTTATGGATGTTTCGCTAACAATACCAACGATAAACGTTAATATATGTACGATTTAGCTTTGTACAGAGTTCAGATGAAAACTGTTGCTTGAAAAATAACACACGATAGCAGTGTTATCAAACTTCCCAGACCATACGGCTCAAGACATGTCGTCACTCCTGTACCCCGGTGGTTTCCAACCACCAGATGTGAAAGTGTCAGGAGTCGGCAACGAAGGAAAACTTCTTCCTCCGGGTTCCAAGCAGTTTCCGTTCCGGAGACACCCGCCGGGCCCACCCGGAAGCTCGTGCGGCAAAAAAAAAGTATACCATGCCAGGGGGGAAACAATCTCCCAAAAACCGAACCAAATCCGATCCATCCCAGTCGCGCCCTCTATCCCAAAATAAATGGCTCTACATTAAGTAAAACGATTCGTTCACACCGATCGGGCGATCGGGGAGGGATAGAAAGGGGGGCGGCAGCAACAGAAAATAGCAGCGGAAGAAAATTCATTCGACCAAGTAGGAATTGATTGGAAAAGTAATTGCACTAGCCATCCGCTACACATCACATGTGCCCGAACGGGAAGCAAGACCCGGCAGGGACACCAGGCGAGCGGGAAGAGGGAAAAAAGAGAGCATGCATGTTTTGGTGGCGATGGGAGGGGAGAGGAGATGGGTGTGTGAGCAACAAATTGCACTGGGCTTATGGGTAAATTACATTTCTCACCCTCAAATGGGCGGTGGATGCCGGAGGCTGGCAATTGGTTCGAATTTCGTGTTACATGCAATCGTCCTGGCACGTCGAATGTATGTGTGTGTGTGTGTGGGTTTTTTTTTATTTGCGAATTAAACACTCAACAAGTGAGTGCATGATAAGAACGGTTTATTTTATTTTCAGTGTAAGGATCAGTGGGATCCTTATTATAAATATCATCATTTCACAAATTGAAAACGAAATCACAACGAACCGAATTTTTTTATACCGTTCTTATTTGGAGGTATTTTTATGAAATGCCATATAAATTCAAATCTACAACCCAAAATTAAAATCGTTTACTGTGCTTCGAAACACATGAACCACACGTGCCGGGTGTTTGCATAAATGATATCCCCCCACCCCCCCCCCCCCCCCCCCCCCCCCCATTTGTGACACATACTGCGCGTGTAACTTTCGCGTTCGCTCGCGGAGCCGTCAGTCAATCATCAATCTTGCCCGCGTGTACCGTTTCTTAGCCGTTTCTTTGCCGGTGGAGCATTCTTCTCAAAGTCGCCGGCCAGACACTGACAGGAGAATAGTCGGAAGACGGCCCCTCCGTAGCACGTGCCGGTGGGTCGAGGGGAAACCAGACAGGAATGGGAGGGAGCGGGGGGGAACACGAAAAATCTTCAATCTAATGACAATATCATTGAATAGACTCGGGGTTGGGCCTGGTCGGGGTTGGGAATCGCGAGTACACATTCGTTGACATTTACTAGCGTCGCATGCTCCGAAAACCGTACGTACAAGGCATATACCGTCGCGGCATACCTTCAGTGGCAGGCGCATGGGAAGATAACGATCGGGTCTTTAAGCGGGTAAGCTGTCGCGGGCGTGACGTAAATTGCGACGTCAATGTCAGTTCCCCATCAAGAGAGTGGCAGGGGGAGGGCCGGGTAGGTGGCGAATCACAAGAAATCGCGATTACAGACGGTTTGGCTCCCTTCCCCCCACCGTCGTTCCACGCAGCAAGACGGTTGCAACCTAGTCTTGCGGTAGACGATCGATCAATCGATCGAGTGGTTTGGTTCGGTGTGTTGTTTTTTTTTTTTTTGTTTGTTTGTCAGCTTTTACTTCTATCTCTCTCACGACCGAAGATTTTACAGTCGCATCGAAACGAACGGAAGGAACGCGACAAAAAAAAAGCGAAACGAACTGCCTTAACTGCATACACATAAAAGCGTCTGAATGGCGAGATGAAGGGTACTTACGGAAAAGCGAATCTCCTTGTCGAGCACGTTATCGTTAATGACCTGTATGAGGCCCTCCTCGCTGGAGTGCAGTATCGGCACGAGAAACACGTACGGCGATCGCGTGAGGGCTTTCAGCTGCGGGGTTGGTGGAAGAGAAGAGAAGGAAGCGTTAGAAGACGCGTTTCGATACACACTTGACGGTGGAGCGCATAAAATTGTCATCCTTCCTATGCGAACCCCTTCCCTCTTGGCTACCCCTTACACGCTCTAAAAATAATAACATTCTTCCCCAAACTGTAGCGTTAGGGCTAAGTTTTATTAACGTCCCAACAAGGCGGTTACTCAAGCAAAATTCGCATTACTTGTGTGCCCGCCGCATTGATTAATGTTCACACATGTGCGTTTGCGTAACCCAAAATTTTGTGTCACTTTTGGAGCATGATTGCATCAGCACTTCATTTCGTGCAAAGCATCTCAAGCTCATCTCGCTTCGCGTAATGATGTCGATCGTTTGTTCGGTGGCTCATCCCGGCTAACGATGTCATTTGGGCAAACGTTTCTTTCCTCTCTCCTACCCCCCCCC
>KI915043.1:5549547-5573822 GCA_000473445.2 Anopheles farauti | reverse complement strand
CACCATATTTGTCACAAAGCTAAACGAAATGATGCCCGGATGCTTGGCCGCACGGTAATGGCCTCATGGTATTCCAGCTGGTGCTGTTTTAGTTTATCCAAACGCATTTTGTGTCGGAGTAATTTGCAGCGCGAGATGGTTATCTTTCGCCTAATGATGGGATGACAGTTTTATAAAGAGTGTCGAAAATATTCATACACATCCCCTCCCTTTTGGGATGATTATTGATGACACTAAAAGCTATTTGGCGTTATCATGTAGTTTTATAACTACGAAATACGATGTTTTAGTAAAAATGTCCAATGTGAGTATTGAATATACCAACGATTTAACAATATCCAAATTAATCCCATTTTTTCTCAATAACAATCATCTCGTAGTTCGCTCATCAAAAGCTAACTTTTGAACTATCGTCTCATCGTTAAGCCCTTTTCTATGAGCACACCATCCAAATGGAACATCCTTGACACACTTGAGGGAGAAATTTCATCAAATAAAAGTCTCATTTGCGAATCGAAACAACCCTTTCCCTCGCTCCAACCATCAACGGCAAAAGAGACGGTCTCGTATCGTGTTGCTGCTGCTGCTGCTCCAACACAATCAACGTCGTTCGCTCCGCGCATCACGAATCTGATCAGAGTTAATTAAGTTTGGTTCGCCACCGTCTCCGCCCGTGGCTTACTGCGATGAAATTCAATCGCTCTTGTTTGAACAAGAAACGCACAATCAACCGATTGATGATGAGTGTCTTGTACAGCCTACTGTTGACCACCACTTTCATGGGTGATGAGATCGACAAGAGACGAAAAACAAACGGGAAAAAAATCAACCCAAGAAAAGGATGGTCGAGCGACGACACACTTACGTGAAGATTGATTTTCATCTGCAGCTCGAGCGAGTTGGTGGTGGCGGATAGGGATTGGAATAGATTCAAGATAATTAGCGGATCGCATGGCTCGTACCCGCTGCTGCTGACCACCATCGGTGGCGCACCGGGGATCACGTCGGCACCGTCGTCGATGGACCCACCGTCACCGTGCAGTACCACCGCGTCCTGCCGCGTCATCCCCGGCGAGGACGGTGTCGTGCAATTTAACTCCGACGACGAGCTGCCGGTCCCACCGCCACCACCACCACCATTTCCACCGGCAACGGCCGTATCGCTATCGGGACAATCATCTGCGTTGTAGGACATTTTGTTGTTTGTTTGTATATTAACTTATATTCACCACGTCGGTGGGCTTACACACGCGCGCTCGTTTGTTTCACTTCCCCAAAAACAACACAACAACACGATCTACTACTATCTTTGGTACACTTTTCTTCTGTATCACACACCAACCGGCCGGGTTGTCCCCAGGCACCGATTCGGTGATATCGCGTTTTTTTTTATCGCCCGCTTTACAAACACCTATTTGGGTAGCTATTTAGCGCGCTGGAGTATTTTTATTTGCTTCCCCCAACTCACACGTATACACACACACACACGCTCACTCAAAACAACCGCATCCGATCTTGACGTTTAGTAGCACCGTTTCGCACACCACACTCCGAGAGGACCGACAGGGCACGCGATAACACAGGGTGATTAAAACCGGCACGGCAGAACACGGCGGAACTCGAGTATCGCACCGAAAAAAAATGTAATTAAATTACACCACCAATTGCAAGCGTACGACGGGTGGCTGTGTCTGCTACAACTTGATAGCAATCTGTGCTGCGATTTTTTGGTTTGTTTTTTTCCAAACGCTGCACTGTTGCACGAACGATACCGGGAACTACGTTAAATTTGAGAAAGGACTGTACGAAGAAAAAAGCACGCGAAGCGGACACGGTTACTATGGTTACCGCTAGCGGGAGAAATTTTGCAAGCAGCTGCGCACCTGCTATTCAACTCGTTGATGTTTTGTTTTGATTTTGCAAAAATCTGTCCGTTACCGCGCTTTCCTCACCACCAGCGCCGTTTAACGAAATTGACCCGGAGTGGAAGAACGAAAAACGCAACTAAAAACACCACCGCGCCCGGATAATTGATCGCTGTTCGATCAATTTATGTAACCGCGCAAACCCACACACACACACACATCAGCGGGCGGTGGAGGTGTGCTCTGGAACAACACACGGGTACGTATAAATAACCAGCGTGATAAATTAGCCGCCACGCTGCAAAACCTCCTCCAGACGACCAAGCGACGACGATTTTTGCTTTCGCTTTTGTGTTTTATCTCGCTTTTTTTAGTTTGCGCTTTGTACCGCTTTGCACTCGTACGCAATTTTGTTTTGATTTCTTTTTACCGCGTTTCTGCGCTGCCCGGTTCGCCCGGTACACCGGTAAGGATTCCCGCGCGCGCTTCGAACAAACACTGGGTCACACGTGGCAGCCGCTCGCAGTGCTACTACTCACGGTCACGGTCGCCGATAACGTTGTTGCTCAAGAAGAGCTGGTTATGGTTTGATACGTTTCGATCCTGGCACCTGGACCGCAAGCATGATACCACCTTTGACGACCAGCGTGGTTGGTTGTTGTAGTAGCACGGATCCAACCGAGCCGAACGGAGCATTTTATGCTACGAACCCGACCAACCAGCGCACCGAGGAGCGTTAATATACTACTGCTTCGTACAGTGTAACCGAACAAACACGTTTTGCCGCCAGCATCCGAAATATACACGCGCGCGCGCTATGGAACATCATTTTTTTAATATGAAAAAAATACAACAACAGCAACTGCTAACAATTTGAAAATTTGGATTATCTAGGCCCCATTGTGAAACGCCGGGAGGTGTAGCGGCTGTTTATACGCCTGCGTTAACTTGACAGCTTTGCTTTTGAAAATATTCGTTTGTTTCAAAAGTGGCAGCAACGAATTCCGACGGCGATCGTGATCAACAACATCAAAAAGATGGAAGTATACGAATTTAAGAAAAGCTATCTCACCCGTCTGCTGGAGACGACTAACGTGCTGAATGGTGGAGGTACCAATATTCCGGCGTCGGCCATTCGCTCGGAATGGATTAATTTTGTGGAAGTTGCTGTGGAACCGACGGGTTGGCAAGCGCTCTGGAAGGCTTCGCGTCCGGTATGCGAGCAGCTCTCGGTAAAGTATCCGCTCGTCGTGCTCGGCACCGTCGACCAGGTGCTGTTTGACGAGATGAAGGCCACATTCATTATCGAAGCCATCCAGGACGACGATGTGCAGTTACCCGTAGAGCGCATCACGGTTGACCTGGAGGAGCTTTGGCCGCTCCGTGAGCAAAACAATCCCGCCCTGAACGTCAACATCACGGCCGACTGTATCGATAAGCTGCGGTTTTTCTACCAGAATCTATGGATGCCATGGGACAGCGATTCCGAGGATGAGCACGGCTGGATCGACAAGCATCTCGAGTCTCGCATCCGCTTCTGTCACGATCTGAAAAACAAGACCATGTCCCGGCAACTGTCGTCGCATGCGCTGGCACTGCTCGCCGAAGCACGCTACATTCAGCGAAAGCGAGAGCTGATTGAGCAGGAACTGAGCGAAGAAGAGCCGGATGAAGATGAAGAGGATAACGAAACGTCCATACTGAAGGATAGTCGATCGAGCGACTTATTGCAGTTAAACTTGCGCTTAAATACGATCAAAAATGAAATTAACATACTGGAAAACCCCGTCATGCGCAGCGTATTCGAGAAGGTTCGTTTTGGTGGAGAGAAAACTAACGGCGCTGAGCAAATGTCGTACATCGTCACGCAGGCCGTGCCCCTTGATGAGCAGCTGGAATATTTAAGCTCCGTCAAGACGATGATGGAGCAGCAAACTCCCGTAAAGATGTGCGATTCGCTACAACACGCACTCGATCATTGTAGTCCCGATAGCACGATCTACCTCCCTCCCGGAACACGGCAGGATATAAAATTCTTGGAGTACCTCAACAGCGGTGGTTCATTCCGTGGCGTTAGTAATGTTGCGTTCGTGGACGGATACGAAGTGGCGTCGAAGGTAAATCCCACCATCGTTTCGAAAAACGATGACAGTGTACTGCTAACGATCGACGGCGACTTTACGCTGGAAAACATTCGACTCGATTGCTCTAACGTGCGTACGGGTGTGGTCATCAAGAAGGGAAATATAACGTTCCGTAACTGCTGTTTCACCGGCGATCCGAGCTCAAGCACCAAACAAGGGATCGTGATCTTTGGTAACTGCAGCATCACGTTCGATCGCTGCCTCATCCGAGAGTTTTCCACCGGCATATACAGCAATCATGATTGTACGATTAAATTGTTAAACACTACCGTTAGCCACTGCATGACCGGGCTTGAAACGCTCGACCAGTGTCGAGTCTTGTTCCAATCGGCCAGGATTCTGCACTGCTCACAGTACGGTCTGCTATTGGAGGACTTCAATGATGATGTGCAGGATCAAAACGGAGCGATGGATTCCGCAGGAAGTGGATCGCAGGTGTACGAAGATTACAATACGATCGAGCGGGAAGAATTTTCATTCGAGGGAAGCTGCGAGTTTCGAGATAATGCGAAGGGCAACTTCGTCATCCGGAAGGGATTCAGCGATCGTTTCAACAGCTCGTGCTTCGTTAACGAAGACGACGATCAGCTGGAGCAAACGAACATCAGCAATGGATGCGCGGAGCATGATTCGAATGCTGTGCATGTAAGTTGTTTTTTCATCCATTTACTTAAACTATGTAATCAAATTCCTCCGTTATGCTTTCCACACGTAGCAAGTGGATAAGACAAATTATCTTGGAACAAACGGTATTGAACGCATCGCTAATGGAATTAAGGAAAACGATGATGAAAGTGAAAATAGCAGCACGGAACAGGATAGTGAGAACGAAGACGATCATTCGGTGATTGCGATTGATGACACGATTATTGAAATCGATTGATGCTGAACCTATGGCAAGTTCATAGAAGTGTTGTAAATTATTTCGTAAACCAAGTTGTAAATCTGCGTTCTTTGTTTCGTTCTGTAGTAGTTGATTTTGTTTTTTTTTAGAATTTGCCCGTAGTTTGGAGCGTATATAATGTTTGAACTGAATGAAAAGTACTTTTTTCTTTTCAGGGCTTGCAGCCGATGGAAGATTGATGAAGCTTGCAGCCTTTATGGAATATTGTTAAACGTACGCAACCATACCGCTTTTAACATCTGGAACGCAACACCCCCTACCTGTCAAGCGCAGTTTGCAACGCAGCTGTCAAACATACAAACAAACAAAATTCGTGTGGATTCTCAGTTCAGCTCCTGTACCGTTTTCTGCTGTTCGTTACACACTTCGGTCGATCTAAGTTAAAATATTAATAGATTTTTATTGTATTTCGCTGTTTAGTTCACTTGTTATTTCATATCCGAAAATGGCCGCTCCAGCACCGGAGGAAGTATTCGATCAAGCAGAGGTAAGAGCTGGGTCTTTCCGTGTTGCCATATACTACAGCAATAACACTCATTTTTTTCAGTTCGAGGACGACGATCTGGGCGAGGTACAGATCGAGACCTCCTCCGGCAGGAAGCGTCTGTTCAGCAAGGAGCTGCGTTGCATGATGTACGGTTTCGGCGACGATCAAAACCCATACACCGAGAGCGTTGACCTACTGGAGGATCTCGTCGTCGAATTCATCACCGAGATGACACACCGGGCGATGGAAATCGGGCGTACGGGACGCGTGCAAGTCGAGGACATCGTGTTTCTGGTGCGCAAGAACTCACGGAAGTATGCCCGTGTGAAGGACCTGCTAACGATGAACGAGGAACTGAAGCGGGCACGTAAGGCGTTCGACGAAATCAAGTATGCCGGGGCGGAAGCAAAACTCAAGTAACGACAGAACGTCCGAGGCGTGGAGGGCGTATGAAGACTGTGTTTTAATTATCAGTAATGGTTTGGGTTCGATAAGAAATAAACTACGGTGCGTTTCAATTTTCAGTTTACCTTGAACACGGGAATTTGTATTTTTTAGCTTAACTTTACATTTTCAAATGCCTGCTGTGTTGTTTTTTTGTTTGTTTTTGTTTTTTTGTTCTTACTACCGACGAAATATGTATGGTCGTCCTATCATGCCCCTATTCAAGCAAGCGTTCGCTCTACTCCGCTTCGTTTTCCGCGTTCTCAGCAGGTCGTTCGTGAAGGTTGAACAGTTTTGCCACCTCGTTTAGATCGTCATATTCCGTGTGCTGATCCAGAATCTTACGAGCCGTGCCCATGCGATTAAACACGTTCCATAGGACCAATCCGACCACTTTCTTGTCGCGCAGGTAGAATATTACACCCTTATCGAAGCTGTCTTCCGATTCTTCAACCTTTTTCACTAGTTCTTCCTCGGTCTGCTGCTTCTGCTGCTGCTCTCCTGCTACGGGCACATTTTTCATGTCAACGCTAACGTTCGCGTTTGCAGCCTGTAGTTTTTCGGAATCGTTACCCGCGACGGTCCGGGCAACCTCCTCCGCGGTGCGTTTAGCAAAAACGGCCACCGTTGGAAGGGAAGAATCGATGAGACCGATCGCTTCGTAGCTAATGCGTGGTCCAAGATCCGACCAGAACATGCTCTGGTGTGTGTATGGCTTATCTGCACAAACATAATAGAGTGGCGAAGTTATTTAAAGTTATTTTTAGTTAGAAGAAGTTCTAGTTCATATTTGCTACACTTACTCAATCCAACCATGTTCTCGCCTGCCAACCGTCCGGAAACGATGGCATGATCGTGATGTTCCACCCTCCGGCGGCCAAACTTTGTGTCATAGAAGCAAGCCGCATCACCGGCTACAAACACGTTAGAGCGTGCCCGAAGCTCGGCATCAACCAGAAAGCCACCATTTTGGCTATCCACTTCCAGTCCGGACGTTTTGGCTAAGTCCGTGTTCGGTTCCGAACCCACCGCCACTATCACCCGATCCACCAGTAGGACACTATCGTCCACGAGCGTCAGTTTCAACATTGTTCCTTGCATTTCCACTGCCTTTACTTGCGTTTTCGGCCACACCTTTACACCCTCGTCGCGTAATCGCTCCGTCGTCCAGCTGCTAAGATACGCCGGCAGAACCTTCGCCATGTTGCCACCTTCGTGGAATAGCTGGAACACTTCCACCCGTTTCTTACGCGTCTGTTCCGACTTGGAGAGTGCGCAGGCCAACTCACTGCCCAGGAAGCCACCCCCGATGATCGCAACGCGGCTACCGTCAGCTAGCTGGTCCGACAGTTGCTCGAAATCGTGCACACTCTTGAACAGCGTGACCCTATCGCGCACGGCACGTGGAGCCGACTCGAAGATGGGTAAATTTTTTGGCCTTGCACCGGTTGCAATCAAACACTTGTCGTACGTGATCTCCGTACCGTCGGTGAGGATCGCCTTGCGGTTGACCACATCCAGTCGGTGCACTTCGTAGCCTCGTGCAACGGCTACTCCACCGTTCGGTGCATCCGGAAGCTTGTTCGGATCGATGTAGTAATCGTTCGGTTCGTAGAATATGCTACGTTCGCTGCCGTTCCACTGACGGAATTTCAGTGGTTCCGTTTCGGCTGGATTGAACCAAAGCTCCTTCGAGAGTGGTGGACGCATGTAGGGCATTTCGAGCTCGTTCGTGATCATCAGCACCTTCGCCTTTGGGTCGTGCACACGGATCGATCGGAACGCCGCTATACTAGCCGTTCCGCCACCGATTAGCAGATAAGGAACGTGCTTTGGAAGGTCCTTGGATGAGGCTGGATAAGGTTGCTTCTTTCGCTTTGGATCCTCCTTACTGGTGTCGATCGGTGTAGGGGTTGGAGGACCATCGAAGAGACCATTATAGTACGCAAGGCCAACACCGCCGGCTGTTAATGCTATTGCACCGAGAATGTATCCCGTGTAGGATTGTTTCGGAGGTGGAGGTGGAGGGGGTGGACAGGTCGGCCCACCTTTTGCCGAGAGTGATTTTTGCTCCGCTGCCTAAAAAGGTATGTAAACCATTAAATGTTTGTAAAACTAAAAATGTTAAATAAAAGAAGGAAAACCTCCTCCAATACGTGCTCTTCTTCTTTACTCTCGCACTGATCACACGAACTTAGTACAGGGTCGGGCACAGTTAGAACTGGTTTCGGCTAGGAAAGAATAAATCTGCGTTGAATCAAAGTTTACCTTATGCGAGTGCATACACTCACAGATTGATGTGGTAAAAATGGATAGAGGAAAAAACCTTAAAAAATGTATGTATCGGAACGTGCCGGCTAGGCGGAGCTGGATAGGGACTCGGATCGTTTGGAAACTGTATCAATTCACCCATCATGGGAATGCGCCGGCTTTCGTCACATGGTGTAACGATCACACTAGAAATTTGACTTTCCGGTTCATTTGATAAGACCTCCTGTTTTCTTCTCCGACCTACTGCTGTTCCTTTAGCCAGTAGGCCATGCTTTACCTTCAGAGAGATCCATCGTCGGTTGCTAAACGATTGTGTGAAACCTAGAAGAAAAAATCGATAAATCGATTGGGTGACTCGTGGTTACATCAGCTTCCCCGGCTAGATGGGGAATATGTTACCTACCTCCAGCGAGAACATGCCTTCGCGCGCGTACAAGGTTCGGTCGTACGCAACACACGTTCCCGACCGCAACGCGGGACACCGAAAGCATCGCGGAAAAGATTACAGGAGTGAAATTTTGGTGTTTTACACGTATTTATGCAGTAGATTTCGCTGGTTGCTTTGAGTTGCACATTTATTTGTTTTGTTCGCACGGCTGTCAAATGGAGAATGGCTGCGTAGATATAACTACACAGCGAAGGCTGCGTTCGGATGAAATTTTCCAAGTGGCTGAGAACGGTACCGTTTGGAAACATTTCTATAAAATAACATTTTTGTTCATAAAAACTATTATATACTCCACATCCAGTTTTTAAGCAGCATACCAGATCAATATAACCAGCGATTAATTTCGATTGTATTCGATTCAAAAATGTGCATCCTGCCGGAGCTACACTTCGTGGATCAAACAAACCAGAGCCAAACGTGCTTGCCATTTCAAACGTCATTTGCTTCCTCCAGAATAGGCCGTACAAAAACCGGGTTCTCGGTAAGTGCAATTTTTACAATTTGTACACTTGTATAATCTCTATTTTTATTCGAAGTGATTATAGTACTTTTGATAGTTCAGTTTAGCTAATCCGTTATGATGTTTCGTTATTTATTATAGGGGAAGACACTGCTTATAGAAGGCTACACATTGCAAACACATTCACATTACGTCACATTCGGCCGTCACAACAGCACGATGTCATTGTTGCGTTTTATCGGTGGTGAAATCATTTCCATTTATCGCCAAAGTTTACTCACAATCGGTTCTGGCCAGACGGCAAAATGTTTTTCAACCACTTCATTACATCATCGTGCCGCTAAGCCAGAGAACGAAGCCACCGAAGAAGCGATAGCGAGCGAGGACGGCGACCAACAGAACGCGGACGACGCATCCAAAGCAGCACCGGTCGATGATCCGAAAGACCGCACACGGGTGATTCCGGTGGAGACGAGCATTCGATATCTGGCGAGCGACGCCTACCGGCAAACTTACCAAGACGATCCGGTTTGGAAGCAATACCGGCGCAATCACAAGGGTCTGTATCCACCAAAACTGACGCGTAAAACGTGCATTCGCAAGGGTCGCATTTCGACCGGCAATCCCTGTCCGATCTGCCGTGATGAGTATCTGGTGCTGGACCACAACAACATCGACCTGCTGAAACAGTTCATCTCGCCTCAGACGGGAGAGGTATTGAGCTACCGGGTGACGGGACTTTGCCAGAAGAAACACACACAGTTGCTGGTTGCCGTTGAACGTGCTATGGACCGTGGGATGCTTACGTTTGATGTACCCTTCCGGGAGTACGATTACAGTGAATACTATCCGGCGAAAGGAAACAACTCGTCGAAGTAGGAACACCAATGTGCTATTAGCTTTTTAAGTGATTGTAGTGAAAGCTGCTGCTTTAGAACGATATCGTGTAACGTGTGTGTAATTCTAAACGTTCTTTGGATGCTGTAAACTATCCTACGAATTAAACTAAGTTAAACCGACTTACAAATTGTGCAAATGTGTCCCTTCTAATCAGAGCTATGGCGAAAGATCTTTCATACACTTATCTTGTCGTTGGAGGTGGAATTGCCGGCGTAACCTGTGCCGAAACGTTGGCCATTCTTCGCACCGATCAAACCGATCGCATCCTACTCCTAACCGAATCAACCCTCGTGAAAGCTGTTACCAACGTAGTTCCCCTTGGAAAAATTCTAAACCGCTTCGATGTGGAGGAAAAGAGTGCCGAACAACTTTCCAGCGCTAGCAACATCGACGTACTGTCCGATCAACTGTATCAAATCGAATGTGACCTTCATCAGGTACGGACCATCGCGGGAAGATGTATTAAGTATCGCTACCTATGTCTATGCACTGGCGCGCGGCCAAACATTATCGACAAGGCGAAAGGGAACGCCAACGTCATCGGCATACGCGACACGGAATCGGTGGAAGAATTCCGCAAACGCATCCAAACAGCTACCCGGCTAGTGGTGGTGGGAAACGGAGGTATAGCATCGGAGCTGGTGTATGAAGTTGGAGGAATGGAGGAAATTCATTGGGTGATAAAGGATCCATACATAAGCTCCACGTTTGTCGATTCCGGTGCGGCCACTTTCTTTCGGGAGCGGCTCCAAAAAAAGGATTCTGCAGAACGTGACAAAACCGTATGCAAGCGAATGCGATACACGGAGAACGATGATGCGGGAGAGAACTCCACCGTCGGTGTAACAAAACGAGGAGCAGCCTTAGGTCCCGACTGGCATCGTGAATTTAACATTAAAAAGCCCGGAGAAAACCACCCAACCGATGAGAAAGTGAGCGTCCATTACTCAGTTGAAGTTGAAGACATAAAAGAATCTACCTCCGGGCTTCAAGTACGTCTCACCGATGGCACAACGATCGAGTGTGATTTTGTCGTTTCCGCCACGGGAGTTGTGCCGGCCGTCAGCTGGACCGGTGGCTGTGATCGGTCCTTCAAACTCGGACCCGATGGGGGGTTATTCGTCGACTGGTCGATGGAAACGTCCGTGACCGACGTCTATGCGGCGGGAGATGTTTGTTACGCCGGGTGGGATCATGCACCGCACTGGTTCCAGATGCGGCTGTGGACACAGGCCCGTCAGATGGGTGCGATGGCCGCTCGCAGTATGGCGGCCAAACGTGCCGGGGAAGAGATATATCAGGATTTCTGCTTCGAAATGTTCAACCACGTGACTACGCTGTTCGGTTACCAGGTGGTGCTGTTGGGACGCTATAATGGCCAGGGATTGAACGATAAGTACGAGGTGCTGCTTCGTATGACACCCGGACTGGAGTACATCAAGTTCGTGTTGGTTGAGGGACGGCTGCAGGGTGCGTTGCTGGTTGGCGAAACGGGACTGGAAGAAACGTGCGAAAATCTTATACTGAATCAGCTCGATCTGTCACCGTACGGGGAGGAGCTGCTGGATCCCGATATCGATATCGAGGATTACTTCGATTGAAGTGTGTTGATATGGTGTATTGTAAGATAACGACGTGCGAAGAAGGTGTTCATGGCAGGCTTTGTTTAGTTCAGAAAGATGGGGGCTAATAAAAATGGCAGTCGCTTCTTGATTGTTTGATATCGACGTATTATTTCATGGTGGTCTTACAAATAGAACTGTAGAAAGGTTGAGAAATCAATTCAAAACTGACTATGTCTGGCTAATCTGGACCTCCAGTTTTACACAGATTGGCTGTATTAATACACACAACTAATACAAATAGTTTTTCACGTGCTGAAATGCGACTGAAACTATAAAGAAAATAATTTAATAAAACATAACATTCTCCTAGAGTTTTGAGTGCCTGTTACGGGTGCATCTGGCAGGTGTGAAACGTAAGGATGAAATATTTTACAACATAGGATTAGGCGTTCCGACGAGCCTATGGCGCACAGAGCACCTGTGCCCTTTTCACGAGCGGTTTTTTTTGGTTTTCTTTAAAAGGCGAAACACAAACGAACGATGGAACTATGCAATTAAAATACACACAGCGGACGCAACTACGCAAGAGGAGATGACGTGTGGTCTACTCTAGCCCTAGCATCCAGTTGATGCCCTGTACTATGAACAGTATTAGCGGCTGCCATGCTACAAGCCACCGGATCCAATCGAGCAGCTGTCCGTACAGCACATGCGGACGTTCCCAACTGAAAAGCCAAAATGAAAACATCAATATCGAGCGAAACAACAATGAGCCCATCCGCAACTCCCATACTTACGGATTGCAGAACATTTTCTTCAGATCAACCTTCTCTTTACAGTACGGACATGTCTGTTTCTTCCCTACGATACACCAGCCGCGGATACAGAACTCATGGAACACATGATCACAGGTCAGTTTGTACGTGTTCTCGATCACACCGGACTCGTTCACGTCCGTCAGCAGCTGGTTGCCGCACACGGCACACACGTTTCGCTCCAGGTGCCGCGTCGGGATGCCTTTCGGTGTGTAGTACCCCACGTGACAGGCCATCTTGTCAGCACAAATTTCCGATATGTCCCGGCCGAGCACGCCGTAGTACAGCCCGTAAAACACCAACAGCAAACCAACGTCCATCCACGTGTGGGGCGGCTGGTTGAAGATAAAATTCACCCCGAAGAAGGTGAACATCATCACGATATACCCGATGATTCCTAGTCCGTAGCTAAGCTTGTAGATAAAGTAGAACCATTTGTATACCAGCCTTGGCGTGGTACCGGAGATCGGTTTGCGCATCGCCTTCCGCATCACTAGGCCGGTGATGCAGCTGAATATGAGCCAGAAAAAGATAAATCGCCAGAATTGACTGCGCAAGCTGAGTACAAACGGAATGATCCACAGGGCGAGCAGCGTCATCAGCTGAAACGAGAATGGAAAACAAAAATAAATGCAGCGCGTGAAAATTTACGAATATGTGTTGTTGTTTCTTGGTGTCCCCCTCTTGCTTCTACGCTCAAAAAGCATTTGAATTCTAATTGGATTATTTTTGAGCCCCAAATATAATCGCCCGACGTACCGAGTAGGATCTGTAGTGTCGTTTTTTCCATTCCACCAGCACCACCTGGGCAATTATGAGCGTAACCAGCAGTATCACAACCATCTCCATATGCATCGATTCGTGGCCCTTGTGTTTTTCGTACATTTTTATGTGCTCTAGCCTAGTTTCCAAATTGAATCCAAAGAAAACATAAAAAACATATGAATAAAAATTGGGCGAATGTTTTGAAACTGTTCCACTTTAAATATCTCTTGGACGGTTGTCATTTCTTTAACGTAGGGAAGATAAATTATTAGTTGAGTCATTCGAGTCATCCAAGTCACCCGATAATAGACGATCGATAAAAGCAGCCCTGGACATTGGCGTGTGACGATTCTGAGATTTGCGCCAGACGCACGTACACGCATATTTACCTCATTTTTTCCTCCGGTGTCAAGTCATCGAAGGGCTGCAACGATAACCCAATAGATAATTATTACCGCATTAAGCATTAATGCAGCAGCCAGGCCGCACTAAGCACTACCTTGTTCGGATCAACCGGCTCGTGCAGATTCATGTTGGCAACCGTATTTTCCGTAGCTTCACGCTACAACTCTGCCCGCCTGATCAGGAACTATTCCGGAACCGGTGTTTCGGTGATACGCTTAAGCACAATTTACTACTTTTGATATCGACTGGCCTGCAATTCCATTACCTGGCTAGAATCGTCATCGCCTTGCGTGGCGGTGAGGTAGATGGAAAGACAGTTGTCCTATCAATTGTGGTATGAAAAAAATTTGTTTTCATTTTCGGTATCAACACTTCACTGAGGTTACACCTTCCGGCCATGGTCGTTGACGTGTCCGCGATTCACGCTGTATTTACAAAACGCAATATTTTTAGTGAGAAAATGAGAAAATTCTATGGAAACTCCTCATGCTGTACGTACAGAGAATCGGAATAACTTTGATGAAAGAATAAATGCGGTTTATAAAATCGTATGTTAATCAATCTCACACAATGTATGATTTCATCCGGCTACTGGATCTCTCTTTGCTGCTGTGATTGAAACAACTCAATCAGAAATATTGATCGTTTTCAACTAAAAGTAAACAATACGCTGAACGTTTAACTATTACGCAGATTAATTAATTAATTTACTAGCCATTAGCCATTTTGAATGGTTCGTTTTTTTCTACGTATTCTTTGGAGTATTTTATATAACTGTTGCCGATTGAAAACAAAACAACTGCAAAAATTGAAATCTTTGATAGCATAACGATATGTTTCAGGATGTGCCTGTGTGTACTACTATTGCAATTTCATATTTTGCAGATCACACGCACACCGTTATGCAAGCTGGAAAAATGGCGGTACAGCCATTCTATCGCAGTAGCCTTCAAACTAGGTGGGCTTTACTCGCAGAAAAGAAGAAAAGCAGCAAACACGGACACAGTGAAAATACGATAAGTGGTAGCGTCGATCAACATTTGCATAGCCCGTGGTTTACTGTTTTTCCCACACTTCGATCAACCCTACGAACGAACACTGAATTATGCCGACTGAAAGCGAAACATCCAAAAAGCAGTATGCGAAAACTCTGTTTTCGGACAACATTCGCACCGACGTAAATGGTAACAACTTGGAGGTCCATTTTGGAGAACCATTTGTAAGTACCATCTCCAACCCGTCGAATTGAAACCTAAGCTACCTCGATAACTGCAGTTAACTACAAGTACGGGTGGCTCATTCCTTCGATTGCTTTTCCAGAGCTACCTGCAAGCGCTAACAACAAACTCCTTGATGAACAACACAGGGCGCGGACCAAAGTTTTACTGCTACCAGTGCGACTACTTCCTCCACACACAACTTAGCATGATCACACACATGAAGATGCACAGGAAACCATTCTGTCCCATATGTTTCGAAGTGTTTGAGGACGATGAAGGATTGGTATGCAGGAAATGATCCGTTTGTGGCTACAAGTTGCATTAATATCAACATTTTTTTCACCAATTTCGACCCATAGACCGTACATGGCGAACTTCATCTTCCGATCCTGTACCCTAACTTATCGTTTCCATTCGTTGCGATGGATGGGGTCTTAAAAGAAGAGGACAGTTTTCTTCAGACTGGAGCACCCCCTAACTCGCCCAACCACGAGAGCTCTATGCCTTCAGCAAAGGAATGTGCGACTGACCATGACTCACTACATTTTCTGCTTGCGGAAAAGCTGCGCAGGCACCAGAACATGTTGAATTTCAGTGTACGTCAATCTAACAATGGCAGCTCAATTCGAGAAAAGGCTTCAAACGGTCGCAATTACAAGGATAAACGAACATCCATCACCGGAGTATCCGGAAAGGTGCACAAGCACACGCGTGCATCGCGTTCAGATCGCGGCGGAGTATCCGCCAGTCCACGTGCTGATCCGCGTGGAGATCAATCGGAAAACGTGCTGAAACGCATCACTTCGCGCTTCGGACGAGCCATTAGCCTTAAAGTTCCCCAGTTCTAGAATCGTGTTGAGTACGCGGTATACTACCTGGCAGGACCATGTACAGCGTTTGTTAGTAGATTGTTGTAATTCACCTTCCTGCCTAACGTTCCTTATAATTATCGTATTAGTATAGACGGGAGAGAGTATATTAAAATTAAAAATGTATGTAAAATGCGCTCCATTAGAAATAGTTTAGAAATCTGCAAACTCTTTCGGATACTGACACTTTGAGGCGACCCGTAGTTTCTGATCGTCGTACACGTCGAACATGGAGGCATCACCTGGACCTGTTAGCTTCGGTACGTACGGTGCGGGAAGCTCTCGATTCAGCAGCGCGTACCAGTTGGTCGACTTGAACCAGGCGTGCTGTTTGATATCATCCGTACCATTACGCAAGTTTCCGTACCGTCGGGACAGATCCGTCTGCAGCAGATTGTGCACCAGACTGCACAGCTCGGTGGAAAAGATCTTCGGCAGCTTATATTTCGCCTTGCAGATACGCTCAAACAGCGCCATCTGGTCGGCACTGTTGATGTAAAACGGTGAATATCCTGCCACCATTTCGAACAGCAGCACCCCGTACGACCACCAGTCTACACTTTTACCGTACCCCTTTGCCTGGATGATCTCGGGTGCGAGGTATTCTGGGGTACCGCAGAGTGTCCATGTTCGATCCTTGATTACCTTTTTAACGAAGGTTAAGGCGATATGTAAATTGCAATCATACATGGATTGAGCGGTCAACATACCTTGCAGAAGCCAAAGTCCGTTACCTTCACGTACCCGCGGTAATCGATGAGAAGATTCTCTGGCTTTAGGTCTCGGTAAATTAGGCTGCAGGCGTGCAGATACTCTAGCGCCAGTGCGACCTGCGCACCATAAAAGGTAGCCTGCGATTCAGAAAATCTTCTTGAGCGTCTGAGCAGCGTAAACATCTCACCACCATTCACGAACGGCATTACGAGATAGATGTAGGAATTGTCCTTGTAGCATGATTGCAGATGAACAACAAACGGAAAGCGGATGCTCTGCAAAATTCGCTTCTCGTTGCTTGTGTGCTGTAGTTGCTTCTGGTAGATGATGCGTTCCTTCGAAAGTATTTTCATCGCAAAATATTCACCGGACGGATGTCGTTTTATAAGTTTCTAGATAATAAAAACAACACATTTGTCCGAGAAGTCCCGACTGCTCTTGCCTAAACCCACCGCCACTACTTACCACGGTGCCAAACGCTCCCGAGCCGAGTGTGCGAAGAAAGTCATATTCAGTAGGCGAGCAAATAGATGCTGGTTTCGGATCTTGATAGCGCTTTTCAAAATCCACTTTCAGTCGACTCAACGTTTGCTGGTAGTCGCTGCTGGGAGAGAACTTCTGTTGACTATCTTGCTTCATTTTGTCGTTTGAAAGTGTTGTTGCACATACTTCGTAGGTTACTGTGATGAGTTGGAATATACACAAAGCAAACGAAGCAAACTTCCAGTGCAAGCAGCTTCCCCCACTCAATCATACATATACTAAAATAACGAATAATTTAAGTATTTTCTTGTTTCTCACTACGTGAAAAAAATCTCACGTCTCGCGACTCTACGCTCACCGCCTCATTCCTATCAATGACAACTGTCAAACCCCGGTTTGTTTACCAACAAAAAACGATGCTACGGCAATAATCAACAACCCGTGCGTGTCACGGTCGAGTAATTTTTTCGCGGCAAGTTCGCTCCGGTTTCTTCTCCGTGTTATCGTTTCGCGCCGCAACAGGGCTTCGATGAATCTTCGGTTGGGTGCGCACGTGTGGTGTGTGGGGTTGCTAGTGATCCTGCGCGCCTGCTATTTGGTTTCCTGCGCGAGTGCCGATCGTGCAGTGGATGCGAAAAACAGCCGCGTCTGGGGACCGGGAGTCGAGATACCGGACCGAGCAACCCTACCGGCGCGTTACTTCTTCATCGAGCCAAGAGATGGGGAAAATTTAAAGTTTGTTACGCTTTTTAACTGAAAGTTGTTTTTACAATACTAAATCCATTTTCTATCGTTTCTGGCAGGATAAATGAATCGCAAAAATATGACGTACACATCATCGGGCAGTCAAGATTTGGATCGTGTCGCTATCGGTTGAATCAGGTAGATCGCCACGATGGGTCTAGCATCATACGCTACCGATTAGCTGAATCGTGCAGTGACGTCACGATCCACGTTCGCCACAATGGAGTCCACCTGAATGGGTCGCCTTTCGCCATCGCCGGTACGCTTTACTCCGAACAGTGCTACTGTCCGCAGGGTTCCGTTGAGGAATGGCTCGAAACGGTTGGTTGCCCCACAGGTGACCCACAGATCGATATGGATTTGATCCCTTTTCGGGCGATAAATTTCTCGAGTTTGCGCACCCGGATGATCGCGCAATACGACAAACCGGGCAGCATATCGCACTGCAATTACGTCATTCTACGGAACCAAGTGCATCGACGGTGCTACGGACAACACACCGGTTTCAGCAAGTTCATGGACACGATCCTCCTCTCGTTGGCGCGCAAGTTTACCCTACCCGATATGGAAATGTTTGTGAATCTCGGTGATTGGCCGCTGGTGAAGAAGGGCGGCCCGAGTCGTACCACCGGCCCATACCCGATCTTTTCGTGGTGCGGCAGTGACGATACGTTCGATATCGTGATGCCGACCTACGACATAACTGAATCGACGCTAGAGAACATGGGCCGCGTGATGCTCGACATGCTGTCCATCCAGCGGAAGGGTTTGCCATGGGCCGAGAAACATCCCAAAGCGTTCTGGCGTGGCCGTGACGCAAGACGCGAACGGTTGGAGTTGGTGGCGCTGGCACGACGTTATCCGGAGCTGTTGAACGCTTCGCTCACCAACTTTTTCTTCTTTCGCGACGAGGAGAGCGAGTTTGGACCGCGCGTGGCACACATCTCCATGCACGATTTCTTCGACTATCGCTACCAGGTGAACGTGGACGGGACGGTGGCAGCGTACCGGTTGCCGTATCTGCTGGCGGGCAGCTCCGTGGTAATGAAGCAAGATTCGTTCTACTACGAACACTTCTACCGGAAGCTGGTACCGATGCGCCACTACATTCCCTTCGAGGCAGACCTGTCCAACTTGGTGCAGCAGATCGAGTGGGCCCGGGAGAACGATGAAAAGGCACGTGAAATCCGGGACAATGCGAATGCGTTCATAAATGCAAATTTGCTTCCGCTCGACATTTACTGCTACCATGCGTTGCTGTTTAAGGTGAGAACGAGAGAAAGAGACAACGCGTGCTCGATTACTGTTTTTCAACAAAAAGAATGAAATTGTATTGCAACTGCTTTGGTTTTTTTTTCGTAGGAATACGCCAAATACATCGTCAGTCCGATACAGGTCCAACCTGGCATGGAAAAGATTGAGCAACCGGAGGAATCCTTCCACTGTCCCTGCGAGCGGACGACGCTTCCAAGGGATGAACTTTAAGCTCTCGCTCTACTAGATACCCCCGAGTGGAGGGGGGGGGGGGGGGGGGGAGCAGCATCTACTGCAGTTACCTCGCGCACGACATTTCTCTGTGTTCTCGTCGCGAAAAAAGACCGCAATCATTCTATAACACGCAACCAGTAAGCTGTGATCATTACGTTATCATTTCCTGGTAGGGTATTATTTCTCTTTCCCTCGTATTTGGTTAGATCCTCAGTAGCGCATGCGATAAGTAGTTTAGCGATAGATCACATAGAACAAAACGAAAGAAAAATAAGCAGTTCTTCAACTGTACCCTTTATCTAACGTCGAACTATCGCTAGCAGAACTGAGACTGCTTGACCGGTGGTTTGGGAAGTATTAGTAGATGAATATTAAGATTTACGCCGTTCGTTGACGCGCTACTCCGACATTAGCTAGTGGTTGAAGCATGAACCGTAAAAGTTTGGAACACTTTGGTGTGGCAAACATCGAATATCTGATCTGTACTATGTGTTTTTTTTATTTGCTGTTTCTTCAATAAAGTTCAAACCAAATCAATTTCAGATGGGAATTTTGTTAGTCTTGCCCTAAGGAGGCATATGTATCATTTGTTGGTCCTTGAAGGTTAACGTAGGGGATAAATATGAGTATTTTGATAGGATGTATTAATGTTTAAACATATTTCGATCGAATTTCAGTACAGAACTATAAGGTAATGCATAATCATGCACACTGCTATACAACTGTTCTGATCTATTAGAGTATATCGTTCCAAATTTGTTTTCACCATCTAGATACCATTTACTGCAAATCCTTAACGACGATGATTTCTTTCGTAAACTACATTACCAACCGCATACCAGCCATTATTGTGAAATACATAACTGTAATGTAATGCTTTTTATTGCAGCTAGAAAAAAAAACTGTCAAAAACTAATCGTGATACTTTATCATCAGATTCTGCTATAAAACCATTCACAAACGTTTTCAATTGGCTTTGGCTGACGAAGAAGCGTCGTGTGTGTAAATGGTAAAACAAAGTCACAAACATAATACATCCCCAAGTTTAGGCACTCTGCGCACAATAAGTTACCAGTCGTCAGTTACCCGTGGAAGGTGGTAATGATTAAGGCAAGAGTTGAGTTTTAACCAATCTACAGTTAATTTCTTAACAGAGCCTACGGTAAGAGCTAAAATTAATCCAAAAGAAATCGTACCGCTTTTGGCGTTCGTCCAAAATCCTCTTCCATGGCATTGACCGTGGCTTCCTTGATGTTGTGCTCGGTTAGCACGGACCGGATGCTTTGCAGCGAACGTTCAATATCGCCAATCGATTCGAGACACCGCGCTGCTAGTCTTTCTTCCCGATCGGATCGTTTCTCCTTCCTACCGGATGGTGAAGCTGCTTGCTGGTCGGTGTTGCTGTCAACGTCGGAGTGATCCTGCTGTTTCTCGCACAACTTCCGTAGCTTTAGCGTTGCTACGTGTAAATCCTTCAGATAGTTTGCCGCCTTTTGATCGAACCGATGAAGAACGGTTGCTTTCGATCCACTCGGTGAGACTTGCTGGTAGTTGCTAGGCACATTTTCATCGTTCAGTTCGGTCGCGTCGGTGAACAGAGCTTTCCGTGCGCTACCAGGATTGTCTCTGTTATTATCCGTACCGTTGCTCGTGTACGCAGATTTGGTGAAAATGGATTTAAGTAGGGTCTGTGATTTGCGCAAGCTTCCGCCAACGATGCTCCCACTGTTGGTGCTGCTTGGAGAGCTGGAGCCGGAAACAAGGCTCTGTCTTCCACGGATCGCATCCTTTACCGAGCTTAAATTGAGCGAAATGCGGCTCGAATTGTGTGAGTCGTGTAGCAGTGATTCATTAGCCGACTGATCGCTCGCTTCGTTCCACTCGAGATCGAAATGTTCAAACATGTTGTCCACAGTAAGATCGTCCCTCTCGCGTACCACTCCCAGCCAGTACTCCAACCGTGCCGGAACCCATTCCGCAACGCGACCATTCCCTCGATCGACAATGTTAACCATCGCACGGAAGATACCCTCATCTTGCCACACCTGCGTCTGCTTGAACTCGTAATCCAACCCAACCGTTCGGCATCGCTGACTAGCTTCCTTCACCATCATTTGAATATGCGCCAAGCTCTCTTCGCTCGTGTGCTCCATAATGCGTCGAATCTCGTCCGCTAAATTCGAGTCCGGGACGGTGGGAGCACAATCGAACGAATCCCGACCCCCGGACGGGCGCACTTTCGTCCCATCCGGTTTATCTCGTTTGCCCACAGACTTTTGCAACGCTTCCTGTTCCGTTTCGAGCAATTCCTTGCGGCACTTGTATTTGAACTTTTCAAGCTCGAGCGAAGCCAACCGCTCCTCATACTCCTGCTCGTGGGCCATCCGTTCGGCCTCGATGCGGGCGATAGCGGCCTGCTTCTCGGCGTCCAACTCACGCCGGAGACGGTTTTCTTGCTCACTAAGAATTTCCTGATGAGCCAACTGAAAGTCCACCATCTGAAGAAGGGAAAACGGTGTATTAGAGCTGTAAATTTTTACTAAACTACCACCTCAAACTTACGATTTGAGTCGATTTGTTCGGACACAGTGGGTTCGAGATGCGAAAATAGTGCGAACCGCCGATCACCAGCCGATCGCCGTGGAACAACTGGCGGCGTTCCAGTATAAGCTCTCCGTTAACGAATGTTTCGTATTCGGTGTTGGTTTCCGGGAGCAGATATAGCTTTCCATTTTTATTTTCTATCGAACTGTAACAAGACAAGAGACCGTTATTAATCGATATTTTCTTCGTCAAAATGCAACATTTTCCTAGCATCGTACCAATGGTTCGGCGACACGAGAGGTCCCTCGAGCACAATATCAGGCGACGAGAGCGACGACGGACGACCGATTCGTACCGTGCCGGGTGGGATGATGTACAGCAGCGTCCCGGACAGCATCGGATCCGTGGCCAAATTCACCAAACACGGTTCCTTCTGCTCGGCGGACAACTCCAGCGCCAGTCCCTTGCGCCTCAGCAGCTTCATTTCCGTCCGCCGTACATCCTCCGCTTCCTGCAAACGTTCGCGCCACGATCGCTGCGCTTTGGCAAGCTCTTGCTCCGTTTCGGCCAGTTGCTGGCGCAGTGCCTCAACCTCACCATCGTCGACCGACGTTTCGATGATGATTTTGCGAGGCGCGTGATGTTGGTGGTTTGCTTCCGAGAGTCGCTTTTGCCGCTCGTAGTCCTGCCGGAGGACCTGCAAGCGTTCCACTTCCGCTCGCAGCTCGCGGATGATCCGATCGTGCGGATCTTCGTTCACCTTCACGCGATTCACGATACTGCGGGCCTGGCAGGCGTAGCGAAGGGTGGCAAGCGTTTCGTCCAGGTGAATACTGGCTGGCGAGATGGTCGCTAACATTACCGTGCGAGAATTGCCACCCAAATTTTCCTGCAAGGAGAGAAAAAAAAGTGGGTTAAATTAGCATCGAAGATGAGTCAAATCGTTATGCTGATTAATAATTCTGTTGTCAATCCGTTTTGAAGATTACAGTCATAGAATCAAACACTTAAAATCATACAAGAAGATTAGTTTTGCTGATGTCAGCGATACATTTGTTACGTTTAAAACAAAAAAATCACAAACAAGCGGAAACGTATGGAATCGTCGACCCGTGTCGAATAAATTTTGATACACGTACAATACAGAACGATTAAAATTGCAAAAAAACAACCGAGCCATAAAAAAATCCTTTCACATTTTGAGGCGCGTGCCACGACGGGAAAAGAATCCATGATTACATTCGACCGGCGCCGGCTAAAGAACTTTGACCAAAACAAATCAAGATTACTGTTGGTGAATTGGTAAGTACAAAAACGAAACATTTTGCAAAACGATCATAGAAGCGACTGCAGCTCGGAGCTAAGGACCGGATACAACACCGGTGATAACAAAAAAGCTCAGATCAGTAACACGATAGGCACGGCCAAGGTCGTAATCTGATCACTAACCGCAAACAACGTCAGCAACGATTGACAACAATCGCATCAGCGTGCTGGAATATTCTAAGTTTAGATCAAATGGGCACAAAGTACACGAACTTGTCCATCGTACCGCTAGAACGTTGTGTTGAAATTAATATGCATATTTACAGTATTTTTTACAACAACAAAAATCTGAGCGTAAAAACATACAAAGAAGAACCGCTCGCTCTTCACTCAAATAGACTGGCAACTGGCCTCATTCAACGTTTCCTCGTGTCACATGTGCAGCAAATTTAAACGCGAATACTGACACATCGAAGAATTGCTAAATAAATATTTTAACAGTTTGCCGCGAGTCCGTTTTCAATTCTCACAAGCATCCTGAGCTGATTACATCGGATTCTGTGATTTTTACGAGTACTTTAGTGGCAAGCACGGGGGAGCCGCGATGGCAACATCGCTCACAGGCTCAACAAGTGTTTGAGTACGATAAGAAAAGAACTCACCCGTCGCTTGTCTCATACCCAAGCGAGGTAAAGAAGGGAACGCGACGTGTTATCACGAAGGAAATATGAATCTATTTGTCCAGCGATTGCAATAAACTTCATGTGCAGCTGGGGAGGGTAAAGGTTGGGAGCTGGAAACAAGCCACGATTGCAATCTACAACGGTTTCTAGGACCATTTGCACTTTGGGCAGTGTCACAACCCGTCGGCGCACTCTGTTATCTTGGACGAAACAAAAAATACACTAGAAACCTTTACCAGTCGGTCGTTAGTTTCAGAAACTATTAGCTAAAGTATGAACAACGAGTGGAGAGGGTGGTAGGTAAATACTCATTGAAGTGAATAGGTTCCGAGACAACATTGAAGTTGCATTATAAAAATGGATAGTAAAGGTGTAAACGATAAACATACTATTTATAACTACGTTCGCAACTGACAAAATGACTAAGATGGTTGCATAATTACATAAAACAAAGAAAAGAATGCAAAGAAAGGTTGCAAAACAGCATCTTGCTTAATTGCATCGTTAAAAAACAAAAACAATCATTTGCTCTACGCGACAAAGAAACTGTTGGCCGGTACAGTCACAATTAAGTTACTTCCTGCGCATTTGTACTGTCAATCACAAAATTGAGCGTACACCAATGATCATTCGAGAAAAACTTAGTTTTTCTAGACTTAAAATTTTTTTAATGAAAAAAACCATTATGCATTTCAAAATTCATCCTTTTTACTATTGTTTTGCGGACAAAAGAAGAAAAAATAAGAACAAAATCAAATAAAAAAATTAATTAAAACAAAAAAGTCCCAATT